>JAJEKB010021865.1:200224-258272 GCA_022393335.1 Macrotrachela quadricornifera | reverse complement strand
TTGAAATTCAAAAACAATCACTTCCTGCAAATCATCCTGATTTGGCTTCGACCTACAACAACATCGGTTTGGTGTATCAGAACAGGGGTGAATACTCGAAAGCACTTTCGTATTATGAAAAAGACCTTAAAATTACACAACAATCACTTCCTGCAAACCATCCTGATTTGGCTATATCCTACGGCAACATTGGTGGAGTTTATTACAACATGGGTGAATACTCGAAAGCACTTTCGTATTATGAAAAAGCCCTTGAAATTCAACAACAATCACTTCCTGCAAACCATCCTGATTTGGCTATATCCTACGGCAACATTGGTGGAGTTTATTACAACATGGGTGAATACTCGAAAGCACTTTCGTATTATGAACGTGCAGTGAATATTGGAGAACTTTCATTACCATCAAATCACCCTGAACTTCGAAAATGGAGAAATAACCTTGATATTGTAAAAAAGAAATTGCAACGAGATGCCATGTGTGTTCTTTCTTGAATAAGAAAATAAAACAGTTAAAAGCTAAATGAATTTTTATATGAAATATGTACGCGCGTACAGAGAAATTTTGTTCTTATTGAGAACATGAACGGGACGGTGCACATCGTTAAGGTAATACAATACATGTTAAATAACATGTATTGTATGAAAAGACCTACACGACAAGTATCATGTTTCAATAAGGCAGAAATTTCTGTGTTAGGTTAAAAGATAATAGCCACCTAACAAGTTTATTATTAAGGTAGATTAGTATAAAAAAAGAAAAACAAAATTTATTTATCAAGATAATAAATTATTCTTTTCTGTTCCAACAAAAGAATAATTTATTATCTTGATAAATAAATAGGTAGTATAAGACTACAAAACTCATCCGTATGATTAAATGAATCATTTTTATTTATATTTAATGATTGTGGAACAGAATCAATCATTGAATATAGATAAAAATTATTCATTTTTCGATACCCTATTTCTCATTGCTCAAAAATTAATTTAAATATTTCTTTTATATCTTACCTTAATTGTTGTTGATAGATGAAACAAATGAAACATAGAATGAGTTTATATAGTGTTAGTAGCATTCTTTAAAGTTAATAAGGAAAAAAAAACTAAGCGGACGTATATGAATTTTTTTTATTTCTTTAGACGGAAAAGATAAATAGTTTTTTTTCATTTTAGACGTCTGTAGAATAATAATTGTTATTATTATAGCGGTCGTATTAATTTTATTTTCTGTTGTTACAATATAATTTGTTATTAAATTTAGTCCATATAAAAAGAAATTCATTTCGTAAATATATAGTAGAAAATACCAATGAAAAAAGATTTTGAAGAAAATCGCGGTTGTGATCGGTTTCACGCATCGCGATGTACTCAATGGTAACTGAGGACCCAAGCACATCTGTTATTTTGGGCTTATGGTGTGAATAAATCAGTGTTACGTCTACATTTCTTTGTTTTTCTTTTCTAAATCAGCAGCTATCTGCTTGATGTCACCAGCATAATGTTTAAGTTATTATGCCTCACTCGATATATTTTATGTTGGTGTCATCGGCAATCGATAACAGAAAGAAAGGAAAGAGAATAGTTGACATATATCATCTATATACATTTTCGCGCTGAGCCGGTCGGCTAAACTGAAATGTCTATGACACGAATGGAAGAAGATGACTTTTTTTCGTGATAACGAAAATAATTTTGGAAGAAAATTACAGTTAACGCGATATCATCTGAATAACCGCCGTTAACTGCAACTTTTTGCACCACGTTTTATTTTAGATCAATATCAACATCGTAATGAACGGTAAGTGTTTAAATAAATCATTTTTTTTCTTTTTTCTTCATTAATATCAATATCGAAATGACCAGTAGATATTTAGATAAATACATCATTTTTTTTTTTATTTTAGAGCCATATCAAAATCAAATTGCAGTAAGTAATAATTTAAATAAATACTGTTATTTTGTTTTTAGACTAAACCCCACTCCATAATAAAAGACCCCGAGTCTTCTATTGTGTCTTCACGTACAAAGTTTATTGGGGCTCTTCTATTATGAGAGGGTCTTCTAATAGGATTTTGCAGTAAAGTTTCTAAAAATCTGGTGAATTTTGTAATATCAATGAACATTACTTCATATGATGTGGTACTTTACATTTATTATAATAATAGCTATCGTTAATGCTAGACTCCGAAATGTAGACTATTATTGCAATTATATCTGAAGACAAAACTTTAATCATGTGAGACCACTAATGCTTATCGAAATCTAAAATAGGCGTGGATGTTTTTGTAACAACTTAAGAATGGAAAGAGCTATAGAGTTGTGGTTTTCACCAGTCGAAAGAAGAAACATTAGAACATCTTTTCTCCAAAATTGTATAAGTCAAAATCGTTTTAAAGTAAATCTTTTCTGCAAACCATTGCAAAAAATGCATGAAAACAAAACTGTCTGTCATTCCGATGAAATTTTGGTTTGGATATGTCGTCTGGAGAGAGCAACTTCAGATCTATAGTTGAAGATATAATTCAAACGATTATCTTCTCACATTCTAGTATCAAGCAAATCAAACTATAAAATTGCTCCATCGAAAACTATGGATTTCTCTTAATTTTTAACCAAATTTTCTGAAAACTTCTTAGGAATGACAGGTCATTATTATACATTTTTTCGATGTGTTATACAAATCGTACATTTAAAAAAGAATCGTCTTATATAGCATACAATATTGGAGAAAAAGACCTTCCAATGTACTCTGTGTTGAGTGGTGAAAACTACAACTCTATAACCATTTTTGTTCTTGAATTATTGCAAGAAATACCCACGACCATTTTATGTTTGGACTGATAGTAGTTTATTGATTCTGATTCACTGGAAACAATATTCCGTCAAAAATCTCAAAGACTTTTTCTAAGCTTTTTGAGCTTTTCTTTTTAGTCAGTGTGACCTGCACTGTTAATGAAACGTGATCGTCTGACGGATATTTTTCTGAAAAAGATTCTTTGGTAAGGAAATAAAAGTATATTCCGGATGTCTTTCTTATCCTATCATAGAAACTTTATTCACCACCTTTTTTGAAAATATTTGAATAGTCCTAGGTCGAACAAGCATGGTGGTTTACGACCGTATACGACCGTTCACGGAGTTCCTAATAATTGATCTAGGAGGACAATATTAGTTTTACATATTGTTTCTTTGAAGAAACTAAAAGCTGAAAAACATGGCTAAATTCCAAATTGTGAAAGATTTTGACTCAATACATATTGAACTCAAGATAAGGGGAATTGGAAAATCAAAAATCAAAAGCTTATTTTAAAAAGAAGACCCGGGTCTTCTATTACGAATTTCACATCAAATCCTCCGGAGGGTCTTCTAATATGGAGCGGGGTTTACTAACCCCCCCCCCCCCCATATTACAAGCTCCTGGGTGCTTCTAATATGCCTACCATATGAAGCTTCAGGAGGGAGGCTTCTATTAAGTCTCAAAAAAAATTTCGTAAACTACCAGGAAAAAGAGTTCGTAAGGGTTTTTAGAGATTTTCAAGGTTTTTATGGATTTGCCAGGAGATTTTTGGCAGTATTTCCAAATGTTAGCACAGCTAGATAAGAGTCAGCCAAACTTTTACCTGAAAATCGAAAAATTTTGGCAGTTTTAGCATGGAAATTCGAAAAAAAATCTTGAAAATTTTAAAATTTTTTTCGAAAAATTAGGTGGCTTTCTAATACACCAAACACGTTGTTCATCTCAGAGGGGGCTTCTAATTAGGGAGAGGGGGTATCAACTATAGATCCGACAGTAAGTATGATTAAAATAAATTTGCAATCCAATCCGGTCGAAGATTCCAGTTCTTTTCATTTTCTCAGTGTTTTCAAGATAAATCAAAGACATACGATTGTTTTAAGAGTCACAGTGCCGCGGAAGTGTTATTGATAAAACAATAGTATATCTTTATGATTTATCTTGAAAACACCATGAAAATGAAAAGTACTAAGATTTCTCGGAAAAAGAAATCTCCTAAAAACTGCTACAAAATTCAATCTATTAAACCGCTGTTTTAGCCGATTTTGTTTGATTATAGGTGTCAGATCATCAGTACAGATTAGAAAATCGCGAAAAACTGCGTTCTTTGAAACAGTAGTAGTTTTTAATAACGCGTTTTTTCGCGATTTTTTGCAAAAATTTTTTTCATGGGCATAAGAAAAATGTTTTTTCACTCTTGATAATGAAAATCATTTTGTATTAATAAAACTAATCTGGTTGTATTGTAAATAAATCAAAATAAATCTATATTAATAGATAACAGAACATTTATTAAATATATTCTTTTAATCTTATATTTACATCATTATTAAATCTAAAAGAAAATATCACTGTATAGCAATGTATGATATTCTTATTTTTCGCAATTATTTTTTGACTTATTGATCACATTTTTTATAGTATTAAGAAAACGATTATGTAATGGGTGGGGTAGAATAAATAGTAGTCTCTGTATTTTGCCAATATTTCACTTATTTCTCTTTGTTTATAAGACAAACTTTTTCTTAAAAGATGCGTCCTTCAGTTCTCTACAATCTGGCCTATTTCAATTGGTTCGATTGAAATTCTTTAATTTATTACCAACAATGAAACAGATTAGTTTAAAAACTACAACGTTCTAACAAGGAGTTTTTTGTCAGTATTTTCATGAGAAGTCAACCGAAAAAGTCCAAAATTTTCGAAAAAGTTTCCTTTCGTGTTAGCTCTTCTAGTGTTTTTTCCATTGATCATTTTGGTAAGAAAACGTTTTGAACGTCATTTCTCAATGACGATATTATAGTCAAAATGCTAAACAAGTTTAAAATGCAATTTATTCTGATAGGTAAACATAAAAAGTCGATTAGCGTATCTTAAGATGGCTATACTATGACGACATATGACATAGTAGCTTTGTAAAAAAAAGTTCGCTCTACAAAAGATAACAGTCAAGAATGTCCTTGGCAAGATGTTCCTGGTGTTTGGTCCCCAGATGAAATGTCCTTCATCAGAAAACAAAATGTCCTTTCGACTAATTTATTATTATCATGAATACTTAATGCGTTGAATATAGACAATAGTAGTCATGAACTTCCTTTTGGCAACTTTAGAATAGTTCCGAAACTGTGGGAACTAGTTTTTTTCTTGGCTTTAACAGATTTTTCCATTAGACTCGAAAACATACACTTTTGAATTGAGGATGAAGAGTAATGGCGAGAGATTCAATATGAAAATATTCGATTGACGGTGAGAGTGAGGATGACGATGAGAATGATGGAGCTGGATTGAGGATGCAGATGAAGATTAGGATGTATTGATGATAGTGAGGATGAAAATGCCGTTGAATATTTTCTAATTAAGCTGGAGTATCTGTGCAGGGAAAAAATAGTTTCAATAATTCCAAAACTATAGTAAAAATACTAAAGCAGAAGTTCTTGGTCAGCCCTCGACATAGATAGCATTATAGTCTAAGTATTGCTAGAATTCATAAGGAAGTGAATACCATTCATAGTTTGATAAACCAAACAAATAGTGGAATATGTTTTTATACGAAATGATTGCTAACAAAAATTGCTCAAGATCGAAACAATGAATTATATAATCGATTTAACAACAGCACAATTACAATGAAAAAATTATTAGAAGAACTTTCCTTCTTTTTGTGCCAAATGATCAATGCAGTAAAATTGTAAATGTACTTTTAAATTAAATCTCACCATAAACGTCTTCATCAAACATTAATTATTTTCCCTTGAAAGGACATTTTTCATGGATGATTTCTACAGAATATATTTGTCATGAAGGATATTCTTTTCGGAGGACTATCTCTCAAGAATATTTTATATGGAGGACATTTTATACGAAGGAGTTTTTTTCAAGGATCAAAAACTAAGAACATTTTGTCAAGTACATATTTGCAAGGACATTCTTGACTGTATTCTACTCGAGTGTATCTCAGAAACCAATTATAGGGTTTTGTATAGAGCAAACTTTCCTCTAC
The DNA here is from genome assembly GCA_022393335.1 of Macrotrachela quadricornifera. Lineage (NCBI taxonomy): Eukaryota > Metazoa > Rotifera > Eurotatoria > Philodinida > Philodinidae > Macrotrachela > Macrotrachela quadricornifera. The sequence goes on along the minus strand of JAJEKB010021865.1, from coordinate 252,259 downwards.
AAAACTTACTATGTCACATTTCTCTACAATATAGCCATTCTCAGATGTGATAATCCTATCGAATATTTCTTGTTAGAAAGTTGTAGTTTTTAAACTAATTTGTCTTATTGTTGGTGATAAGCTAACGAATCTCAATCAAACTAATTAAAATAGGCCAGATTGTAGAGAATTGAAAGACACATCTTTTAAGAAAAAGTTTGTGTTATAAACAAAGAGAAATAAGTGAAATAGTGGCAGAATACAGAGACCACTATTTATTCTGTCTCACCCGTTAGATAAAGATATTCATTGTTTAAAATAGAACAAAAAAGATTTTATAATAAGCTGCTTTTCCTAAGATACAACGTTGTTACTTCTATGTATCGAAAAGTTTTTTCAAAGAAATAATACTCTATAGAAAATAGTGTTCTATAGTATTATAGTAGACAATGATCATTCATTTTCATAGCTTATCACTGCCAGTGACTGAATGATTACATAAAACATTACTCTTTCGCAATTCTTGAGCTCGAGAAAGCGAATTTGTCGATTTTGCTTTTTAGTTTTAATAATATATTGGAATACTTTCTGTAAAATCGTTTTAAAAAATTTTCTGCTATTCTCCCCACTATTTTGTAAGCATCTTTTCACTTTTTTGATCTGATAAGGTGGGAATCATGACAAAAAAAGCATAAATAATAAAAATCTGGTAGAATATTTCACCTGTATTTCAATGAAAATAGGATTTAGTTCAAAAATTTTTTACCAAAATGATCAGCTAAAAAAGTTCTATAAATCCTGAAAGTTTCATCAGATTTGAACAAGGTCACTTGATGAATATCAAAAAATCTCATGGACACATGTATATTGAATATATCTTCTTACTATTTGAAAAAAAAATGAAGATGAATAATTCATTGATTAATATTCTTAATTTACCTGACGAAATTTTGCTTAATGTTCTAAAAAAACTTTCTAATTTGGATGTTTTACATTGATTAATTGTTAGTACTAGAAAATTCGATAAAACTGCATGTGATCAAACATTCATTCAATCAATCGATTTAACAAGTATATTATCGAATGAAAAGGATAATTAAAAAACTAATCGAATATTTGATCGATTTTGTTCTGAACTTTTATCACGAATCCATACTAATATTGAATATCTCACAACTGAAACATGTTTCTTGGACCATATTTTATATACTAATAAATTTATTAATTTATATATCAAATTCGTTTAATCAATGTTGATGTTAATATGGGTTCGAAGATTTTTGATGGCAATATATCTGATTTGTTTACACTAAAATATAAAAAAGATTCCATTTATTGTTAATTTTTAATATAAAATATCTGAATTGATTTTAATGATTGATTATGAAGTTCCAAATTTATCAATGTTTACATTACTTATTGATATCTATAATCGTATATTTAATTTATTATCAAATTTAAAATATATAAATTTGGATGTGAACAATGATTTCTTATCAAAGATATGTTCTTCATTAAATATGACTCATTTATTTATTAAATTACACAATATTGATGATTGTTTTCATCTATTTGATGGTCGTCTTACTCAATGACATACATTTTTAGTTAAAAGTTGAATATGTTCACGATCCATCATTACTTCGACGTATTCCAATAGAAATTACACACAATTTTTTTAGATTATTAAATGATATGGTAAATATGGTGACAAAAAGAACCCTTTTTATATTTCCATTTGTTGTCCAATCAATAAAAAATGTTTAAATATCAATTCATATCTTTTATGTTTAGAAAAATTTGGATAAACTAAATTATTTTTCATTGTATGTACAACTTTCAACAAGTGAATTTGATAGTTTATTTGTTCCATTTATTCGTCGGATGTTATATTTAAAAAAACTTGAATTATCACTTCGTCTTAGTCAACGAACTTCATCTATTGATTTTATATATTTGGGAAATTCATCTCTCAACCAAATTTCCTATTTAGAAAAAATTGTTTTTGATATTGTTATTAATCACATTCAACATATATTTATTAAAAGAGGATATTATATTGATGATTACATCAGTTATATAAATATGGAATCAATGTCATTTTTATTCGATTCCTTGTTCAATGGAATATTTACAAGCTATTTCACATAGTTTTCCCGATAGTTTGTTTAATAATGTGTGCATTCTATGTAAGCAAGGCGAATATTCGTTTCTTAATGAAAATTTCATATCCATTTCCATTACTTCGTCGTTTGGCAATTCCAAATCGAATCGAACAAAAAGTGTTTTAAGTCTGATGTAAGGGGTATTTGAAGTTGATGAATGCATGTTCGAGAAGAATGGCTCTCAGATAAGCACTCCTTCTTGTTGATTACTACATGTCAGATCTTTCAGTAATATTTACACAAAAATATGTATAAAAAAAAAAGGTGAACTGGTCGCTTCAAGTCCTGGTGTTGAGTCTTAGTGGACATCAATCGTAAAGATAACATTCAAATAGAAGAAGATCTTTCATAAGCTGCAATATGATGTGCTCCATTTGCAGTAATTTCTAAATAGTTTTTCTTTTTTAGTTTCTTTTTAGTAATCGTACGAACAAACGTCCAGTAACTTTTCAAGAGGAATTCAAACGAAATGCATCTATACTCGCTTCGAAACTGAACTAATAGTGAATGATACAGTGAAATTAAATATAGAAATGACTAGACGTTGATTTCCCTCGTTTATCGTAAGTGCAATAAGTGAGACTTATAATTTTTGATAAATTATCAATTGATTCGATTCTTGAGCAAAAATAATTCTTTTTCAGATATTTGACGTAATAGAAACTATTCATATCCATTAAAGAACTTGTGAATGTTAATATGGTGTTATTTGTTTATAGTAGCGTAGGCAGAAATAGATATGTAGTTGTACCATTCTACAAATTTTAAGAAGCTGCCTAAAATTATAAAGTCTGGAAAAATTGTTTTTTAAATAACAGCGGTTTTGGGTGATATCAACTTTATCTTGACCTGGTTATCCTACTAAACTTTCTCATGGAAACCAAAACATTTGAACGACATCTAGTTCAGTTTTCTAAAAGAAACAGTTCTATATCTATAAATACTGCATTGTAAAAGTTATAAATGTTTATCTGTTCGTTTTGTTCACTCAAGTTAGAGTTCAAGATTAGAAAATATAACATCTCAGATAAGAGAATACGACAAGATATCTGTAATAAACTTGAACCGATTTTCTCGAGGATAAAGAACTCAAATTCAACGTCTGTTTTTTATGATGATACAAAATTTATCGAGTAAATGTTTGGCGAGCCATCAAAGAGTGTACATTTTTGGAAGGCGATTAATGTTTCTTTTCGCTGATTATTTTCAAGATGAAAGAATTCATGGATATTCTACATCACACATCTCTTAAAATCTTCAAATTCTATCAATTATTTTTTGAAAAATGAGTTGTATGATTGTGACTAATCGTCTATCTGTCATATTAAAAATCATTCATGTTTGATTTGCATTTACTCTATGGTATGTCTTGTTTAAATTTCATTTTTTTGACATAAACAAATTCAAGTTTTGTGAATATACTCAATGTTTCCATTTGTTCCAAATATTTTTAAACTGATTTTTAATTTTACTTTTTCTTCAATACTTTCAGTGGCATGATTATTGATTATTTTTCTAATCGATTTATTCTGTATATCATTGTTTATTCTTTACTAAAATTTTCTATGCTTAAGACATGTTAGTCATCAAAATCTAACCGATTCGTTTACACAGACATCACTTTGATGGGATGGAAAAGGTGCAGTGAGTTTTCTAGCGTAGATAACATGAAAAAAGTGTTCATAGTTCATAATACAAAGATATTTGCATACGGAAGTTCTACTGTATATGTATGTCTGCGGATGCGGCTTCGTTAATATCAACAGTAAAACACAATTCAAAATACTTAATGATCGGTCATGTAAAAAGCTATTGAGTAATGTATTTTAAGACTGAACGTGAGATCGACTAGCCGTGAGTAGCAGATTAAAACAACACTGATGAACGAATATACACTTGTATGATAAATCTATTGAAAGTATGTTAATGTACAGTAGAAATTTGTAGCAAGATTACCCGTAATTAACCATACCATAATACTTTTCTTACTAATGAAAAAGTCAGCGATTTTCAGTTGATTTATAATTCTCTGTCGAAACTGATTTATTTGAGATCATGAGAGATCGCTTTGATATAAAAAGATACTGCATGAAATATTATAATTTATGAATAACGCATAAAATTCTTGATTGATCACACTCTGTACAAATATGATTTTCATTTTAAACTTTAATTTATCAGTATCTATATTGATACTTCCATGAAACCCGACTAACTTTTACTCTAACTCAATTTTAACTTAATTCCATTCTAAAGCAATTTCAAATCGATAGGTCAAGATTCGATATTTTTCTCCATATAGACTAATTTTTTTCCTAATTAAATATTTTTTCTCAAGTCAATTTGTTAAGGTGTTCCCTCTTTAAAAAACGTCAGTTTTCATTAAAATTTTCGAAATTGAGATAAATGTATAGGAGGATAGCTCACATTCTGCACTTTCAGAATTGATATTGAATTTCTTTGACACTTTTTTTTACCACGATTTTCAATGATTTTCCTTGACTTCTTGAAAACTATGCTTATTTTTAAAAAAAATCGAGAAATGTTTAAGCTTTTTTGTTCGAAAGAGCATGTCAAGGAGCTCTTTCAGACAAAAAAAATATTTTGAATCTATTGTATGAGTACTGGAAGAGAAATTTTGGATGCCAAATCAGCTCTTTTTGACCCTTGTTTGGTGAGTGTCTCATTTATACACCATGGTATAGGGCTGACAATTGCATCACAGTCTCTTCATGGCAGCCCCAGTATATCCTGAGAATTTCAGCTCGCTTCACTTATCTTACTGTCAAAAATAATTTTCGAAGGAGAGGTCTGAAGTAAAACAAGAATTTACTTTTGATATTGACATTGTCTTCTAATTAATAAATAAAGCAATGATCTTAGCAGTGTATCATAACGTTTTAGACGCATGCTTGAGCAAAAGAATGATCAGTCAACAATACTGCTTCGATTAGTGACATTGATCAACACGATAATCCTTTAATAAATTAACAGATACCCACGATAAATCGAATTTAATATTTTTCGTACATAATCGAGAAATATTGTTTTAAACAAAATTATGCCATACACTCCACACTTTATTTGAGTAATGAAGGCAGGCAATATCTAATGATGAATGTCTTAGCTATCTTCACGATCTAACAAAGTTACTTCTATCAAAAGAATGAGTGATTGGAAAATCCTATTTTGAAATTTTGGTATATAAATTTAATTTTGCTTAGGGGTAGTTTTTAACATAGATATAATAAGGTTTATTTCAGGAAGTGTGAGTTCAAATGAGGATTGTCATTTATATATGAATCACCAATAGGAATATTTCTATAAGCCGACCACCATTAAAGGATGAATTTCTGTTTCCAAGCTTCTATACGATTAAAAAGACTATCAGATATAATATAATCAAAATCAAACAATGTTCAATGATAATCAGGAACATGACTATTTGGATACACCGACAAATGAGCTCCTGACATTAGAACCCCGCTATTTGAGCCTCATTCGTTCCGCCGTGTCAGCACTCATCATCCTCCTCACCTTGATTCTAACTCTCATTCTTAATCAAACTTTATTCTCAGTCTGACAGACTACTGAAATTTATTTTTTTGGATTTATTTTCTATATAGGATTAATTTCCTAACTAAAGATTTATTGAGACTTATTAGCTGTATAAGTATTTCATCGCATCTTTATCCTTGCCCTTGCCCCACTCTCACTAAGCTCTCATTCTCGGGAATTATGCAGAGTTTATTTCAATATGTATGAGAATTTATTAAAAAAATCTCAAAAAAATAAATCTCGGCAACTGCTACTCACTCTTTATCATACTGAGCGATATATATGGAGTTCATCACAGTTTTTCATCAAAGTTACATAAAGAAGGGCTCAAATGTTGGGACTTAACTGCCGTATCACCGACTATTTGGGATTTCGTAGAACGTAGCGCTTCCTACTTCTAGAATCTTCCTATGTTACCATTCCTGCTTTTGAAATTTTTCTCAAAAGATAGTAAAAATGTACATTACATCCATGTTATACCTCACTAGGTCTCTTGCTTTCATTGCTAAGTTATATCTTGATGAAAATCATGTTAAATTATCTTTCAGAAAAGGGTCAGCGAATCCATCAGATGAGCGCTACTTGTTTATTTTACTCATTCCCTCGACTGAAAGGAGAGTCATATAAAAAAAAAATAGTTTGTATGTCCGTGTCAGGGTCAAAAGAACATTGAGGTCAAAAAAATATCGCCTAGAAGGCTCATGAGCACTTGTATGTGATGAACACCATTACTGATTATGGTGGTACCAGAATTGATCAATTGATGTTAGAAATTGGTGAGGTTTGGTATTTTTCATCGAAAAGAAGTTTTTTCTTCACGAACTAAGGTTTTCATTATAGTGTGTGATGAGCACCATTGTTGATTGTGGTGGTACCGGAAGTGATCAATGGAGGTATATGGTAGTATTAACTTCGTTAGAAGCGTTTATTCCCTCCACTGAGAGGATGACCATAGGAAAAAACTAAAATGAGTTTGTGTGTCTGTCGCTGGTCGCAGGTCAAAGGTCCGATCTGAAAGATATTCGTTTGACGCAAAGATGTTCGTGGTTGAGGAATTCGAGTCTGGTATTAGTTTTTCAAAATGTTTTGAGATTAATATTTTTTCATAAAGGATATTCCCTCGACTGATGGGAGGGTCATATGAAAAAAAAGTTTTCTTGCATGCTTGTCGTCGGGATCAATGGTCAAAAAAACCTGTTCTTAGAAAAATCGATCGAAGAATCGCAACTTTAAGGTCAATTCGACGCCTTACGTTTGACGAAAGGTTTTCGGAATCGGAGAATTGAGTGGCATATTCATTTTTTTGAAATTTCCAAATGAGTGTTTTACATCATAAAAGGCTTTTTTAAAGAAAATAATGATTTTTTATAAAGTTTGACCAAAGTAATCGGGGTCGAGAAATAGATTGATGATGCCACTTTTTTAAAACCTTTTTGAGATTAATGTTTTTACACAAAGGACAGATTTTTTACAAAAGGAATTTTTTTTTTTAAAATTTGATCAAAGGTAATTGATATCGAGGACTTAAATCGACTTTACTTGCTGTTATATTATTTCCCTATAAAACTAGAAAGCTGAATTGTAGAAAAATAAATGTCAGTTGAGAAAAAGTTTGATACATGAAACGGCTAGCCCTGAATGGCACTCTAGAGGGGCGCCGACGAACAACTAGCCGTTCTCTCTAACAGCTACAAAATTTGTGTTTCAAAGAAGACTTAAAGAATTATGAGAGTTTTATGTAACGCATTGCCTCGGAGCTGCAATCGTGATCGGAATTGAGAGAAATACTGGGCTACCAAAGGATAGGTAAATGGTTTCGGTGCCTGAAATTTGGGGAGAATACTGTATTTTATTTACCTATTCTAAGGAAAATCAGAGATCATTTTGAGAGAAGCGAATAATGGCAGAATTAAGTAGTTAGAAGGCAAGGCTTCGCTACCCTATAAAGTTTGATGCATGGAACAACTAGCCGTGAGTGGCGCCCCTGAGAGGCGCCGACGAACGACTAGCTGTTTCTCTATAGTTAGGTATAGGAGCTGTGCTCCAATAGAGATATAGAAAAATATCTCACAGGAAAATTTGTCACATATTACGTGACATTCGTGGTAACAGTATGAGCAGAATGGCAGCATATCGAAAACGTGCAGTTTTGTCTCAGATATAAAATAGCGCTGGAATCATTGTGTGATACTAGAAGTCAACTGATAGGTGCATTCTATGACGATTTGACTAGTTTCTTGAAATAATTGAAACGTGCAAAAGGCGAATGAGAACTATGAATTATCACGTGCTCAATGAAGTTTGGCCGGTGGAACGGCTAGCCGTTCCCGTAATTGATCGCGAAAATTTTGCTTTACTATAGACTCACATGAATCAGTTGTAAATTGATTCTTAGCAGTTTAAACCAATATCGTTACTATTAAATGATCGGGATCATACTAAGGAGCTAAGCCTATAAAATAATGTGTTTTTTAAGCAAAATTTCTGTTTAATAAACTGAGAACTAATCGAAAGAGTTTTATATTCTTATGATTCTATATGGAATCAAGAGTAGAAATATCTAACATGATCGAACAAAGTTTACTTAAATGTAGGGATGTAATATTTCTTTGAGAAAATGGTCAACAAATCCACAGATTGAGCGCTACCTTGTTGAATTTTATTCTATAATGATAGTTTTAGAATAGTATAAAAATCTTAAATGATACACGTGTTTCTACTTCGTGTTATGTAGAGAATGAAAATGAAAAATAGAGTAGGGAGAGACATTACAACTTTTCATGATTCAGTCGAGGGTCAAGTGAGTCGAAGCGACGAACGTTACTTGTTATTTATTAATTTAGATATGCAAGAAAAAGTATTAAAATCAATTTTAGTATTACTTGAACATCGTCCAGCATTATCCTATAAATATCTTGCTCATTCTGTGTTATTAAAAATAAGAGGAAACGATTCATATAGCATTAAAACAAGTGTTAAATATATATTGTTTATTTACTTCAGGGTGCATCTTGTTTTCAATTAAATATATAACAATAAAAAAAACTGATTCTATTAAAAGTTTTTGTTTTTATATTAGATAAAACAAGATGGCAATTCTTCATTAATACAACTAAAATCAAGATATGAATATTATGAAAATCTTCGCCATGCATATAGTTCACAAACTATTAAAATGGCTATGAATAATGATAAATAATTTTTGTTTAAGTTGTATTTAATAAATATTTTTTTATATCAAAGGTCTTTTTCATCATCTGAACAGTGGTCATACGCAACATGAGTTACCAATTCAATTAGTTATAGATAAATTATCGGCATTACATTTATTTGGTAGAGCAATTTAAAAACTAGACATCTTTTTCTAGAGATGCTCGAGATAAATTAAATAATTATTCACATTTCGAAGAACATTTAAAATATTTATTCCACATATTGTTAAGAAATAATCATCAAAACAGTGGCGGATCTAGGATTTTGGAAGGAGAATGCAGTTATAGGCAAAAATCACTTACTGAGGCTTGTCAGGAGTAGTATAAAGCATTTTTTCGCTCGTTTATGCTGGAAAAAACTGGAAAAATTTTCTCGAAAAGTGAGGCGATCGCTTCCTGTCCCCCCTAAATCCGCCACCGCATCAAAAACATATTTATAATGATAATCAAGAATATAATTCGAATTCGTTGATAATTATACCGGCATTACACTTGGTTAAAATAATTTTAGAAATTTTAATCAACAAAAAACGGAAACAAATCTTTCTGCAAATCCACAACAATGCAAGTCGAAGAGAACGGCGAAATACGGTGAAAATTAATGCTGTATTGTACCGTTTTGTAGCAGTTTCAGGCCGTTTAGGGCGCCGTTTCCGGCGGTTGAAATGGACATCCTGGAACGATACTGAACATATTTTACATGGAACACTAGAAGAACATGATCATTAAATAACTTTCATTTCGCCACTTTTTTACAAACTGCGTCGCAGTTCAATCCCAGTCGAACCTGTGGACTGATTTAAAAATTTGTTTTCGTTAATAGCATTTGGTTCGTGACAGCAACATTGAGTAGCCGGGCAAAAAATGTAGCATTATTTTGTTTTTCGATTATTTTTTTTTCTTTCTTAATAATTACAATACCAATGTTTGTTAGTCGCTTTTCATTGTTTTTTCATTTCTCTTGCGCTATTTGTGCGCACATTTTCAAATAATAAATTAATAAACAAATAAAATTAGGTAATTAAAAAAAAACTTTCTTCTTTTGGGAAGAAAGTCCTATAATGAAATGAAATCATCTCTAAATATTAAAAAGTTTATATGATTATTGTTCGTTACAGTTATATGTGCAAAAAATTGATAAAGTTTTATCATGGTCTCCTTCAATTGAAAATCAAATAGAAAAAAAATAATCTTAATCAATAATTTATTTAATTATTTTCTCGTTTATTAGATAATTCATCAAATAAATCTTCTTAAAATATTTTTCAACGATCATTCTATTTTTCCTTATATAGTCATATGTAACAAATATATGCACAAACTAACGAGGGAACATATTTAGATGTTCAAGCCCTTTAAGGCTCATCTTTTGGCGATAGATAGATCTCAATGAGGTATGAAAAACCCCAAAAGAATACGTGCCCTTAGGCCTTCTTTCCAGAGCTATAACCATTTTAGTAGAATTTCAGTCTGTAGCTCGGTATGTACCAACAAATCGAATGACATTATTTCAAGCTGAAATTTAGCCCATAAATAGCTATACTTGTGAAAAGAATGCGCTGAAAATTTCAGCTTAAAAGAATATTCCTTTAGGGAGATATTAAACTGACAAAATTAACTTGTATGCTATGAAAGATGCGTGAATCTCATAGTTTTTTGGGAATACAATATCCCATGAAGGGAACATTCTTTTAAGCTGAAATTTTCAGCGCATTCTTTTCACAAGTATAGCTATTTATGGGCTAAATTTCAGCTTGAAATAATGTCATTCGATTTGTTGGTACATACCGAGCTACAGACTGAAATTCTACTAAAATGGTTATAGCTCTGGAAAGAAGGCCTAAGCGCACGTATTCTTTTGGGGTTTTTCATACCTCATTGAGGTCTATCTATCGCCAAAAGATGAGCCTTAAAGGGCTTGAACATCTAAATATGTTCCCTCGTTAGTGTATTAAAATTTAGATTTTTTCAACCGTCAATTAAATTATTTTTTTATACAGTTTATTGATAATGAACTTATTCCATAATACGAATAAAACTTGATAAATAATCTAGATAAATCTTAATATTCGCGTTTTACAGAAATTAACATGTTGAAAAATAAATGATTAGTTGATGTATAATCGATAAATGATTAAATAAATGAATGAGATCTAATTAATTTGTCTGATTTAGAGATTTGATTATGAGAATAAAAATGACAAAAGTATTCTTGAAAACAACCTGATAATAATTAATCAAGAATTAAAATTGATATTTTATCGCTGATTTGTATTATACGAACATTTGATAAACATGATGTACATGAAAACCTGTTATACATTTATGCTATTAATTTATGATGAAAAAGGAACAAGCTTCTGTAGTTCAGCGGTAGAACACTCGGTTTCCACCCGAAAGATCTGATGTATTATTCAACATATTACTTTCATTCTAAATATAGATTCTTATTGTATTGATTTAAAAGAAGAAGAGTAATATTCGAATAATTGCTGGGTCCGACTCCCGGCAGATGCATTCATTCTTTTTTAAATCACATCCAATCACTATTTTTATGGATGATGCAATGTAAATACATAATGAATTAACAGTGTCATATTTTTAAAAACTGATGTTATTCATAATAACAGAACAAAATTATAATTTCGTAATAATACTGTAATTACAGCAATAGATTAGCGAATAATTTAAAGAAAAAGAATTTTTAACTTTTGTTTTTCTTTTCTTTTTAAATAATGATTTTCATATTGAAATAGCATAAAATACAAGGGGGAAAAGGCTGATTTAAATCAGCTGATAACTCACCTTAACTCAATCTAACTCACCCTAACTCAGATAAATCATTGTAACTCAATTTAACTCAAAAACTCACTAACCGCCTTTTTTCCCTTGTTTTATCCCGTGTGGATTGCGCTAACAGCTTTCTTCACAAGAAAGAGAAATATAAATATGTTCTCCTTCGGTATTTCATGGGTCCAAGTGGTAGTTTCAACAATGTTGATAAGCCATAAGAGGTACTCATTATATTACTTAAAACTCTTTTTGAAACGTTGAAGAATTAGTTGAAATCATTTTTATACTACAGAGAAAATCTTACAAGTGTGCAACAAAAGTGTTATTCACTCTGTACGATTCGTATAATAGATTACCACCCGCTCTAATGTCCTATGCGCTTAACCCATATTAAAACCTCTTGTCCATATAACGGTAATACAAAAGACATAATTTTTGCACGCTCAGCTTTCCAAAGTAACTGGATATGAAAAACCAATGGAAGGTCTGAAGAAACACCTATGTCAGAAAACGATTGCCACTTTTTAACTAGCATTTGATTTTTCCCATGAAATTCTTATCAGCTTGAGAATTTGTCCTCCAATTTTAACATAAAATTTAGCCAGAGGTGCCTCGAAGATCCACATTGTGAGAAGGGAAGAAGCAGCATTTTTTTCGAAATATTTTAGAAATTACTCAAAATTTTCAGACACTGAGAAAATTTTCTTTAAAATTTTCGAAAACCATCGAGCAAAGACGAAATTACCGATTATTTTGAGACCATCCGCCCTTCTCTCTTTCGCTCTGAACATTCCTAAATTTCGCTAAAAATCGTGTTTACGTAATGTGAAAAATTGCACTGGATGAAAACAAAAAGTCCGATTCCCTCCCTATCCTGAAACTTTGAATTCGGTCCGCCCATGATGAACAGAAACATCTTTAGCAACGATAATTGCATAATGATGAACTTAAATAAAAAGGAAATAGAATTGATTTGTATTCGATAAATGTGATAATAGTTTCTCATGATCTTGTTGTTGATATTTTAAGTTTTGTTCTGATTGAATTTGTTTTATTATAGATCGAAAATTGACAAATTGATAAATTCTTTCATAATCCGATGGTCAATTTTCTTTTGGATCCCATTTTGTTGTTCTTTAAACCTTTGAAAGGTCAATATCTATAAGTTTTTTTTTTCGTTGAAGATTTATTTCGATAGAAAGAAAAAGATTTTATGTTTGAAAACGAATACAAACAGGAATATCTATTGATGTATCAACTTCATCAGTAAATTGCTCATCGAATTTGACTTCTTTCATTTTCTTCAAACTTATTTCGATAAAGAACAGGAGAATGGATTTTTTTCAAAATGATTTCTTCAATAAACTTTTGTTTATTCTATTCCAAATCAAATTTTCAATTATAATTATTCCGATTCATAACAAGTTCATCCATTTCTTCTTCTTCTTGTTGTTCAATTGATTGAAGATCATCAGCACTTGTTATTACCATTTCTTCGTTATTACTTTCCGAATTATTTTAAAAAGAAAAAAACTGATTTTCCAAATGATGATTGAGAAAAACAAAATGAAAAGAAAGACTTGTTCTTGATGATCATTCTCCTCTTCTTCCTCATCTTCTAGAACCCAAGCAGCTTAATCTAATGTTTCTTTCGAAACAAGTTCTTGTAAAGATCTTCTTTTTTGTGGTTTTTCAAATTCTTCTGGATCATTATTTATTGGATCTGGTACGACTTCAAATGTTCATGATCATTGAAGTTCTACTTGAGGGACAAATGTTGATTCAACTATTGTTTTCATCATTGCATCAGACGAAAATATTTCAAGATCCTCTTAATGATTTTTTGAATGAGAACTGACTCTTTTTTCACAACGATGTCGTTCGATATTTTTCTAATTGACATGTTCCTAAACCCAAAATTCAAAACAAGATCATTGTCAAATAAATCAGTGACACGTAAATATTCACTTAATTTGAATACACTTGTTAAATTTGAAAAAAGGATATTATTTAATGAAATGATAAAGAAATAATTTTTCTTAACGAGATGAACAATATCAGGTTTCACTAAAGTATTTAAAATTTTAATTTTTTTTAGCCTTTTTTAAATTGTGACTCTCAATTATATACAAAATATATGAAAAGAGTTTCGATAAATTCTACATAAAACAGGAGTTTTTCACCATTTCCAAAAGTTTGTTTTAATTTCGAAATATTGCCTTTACTATCAGAAAAAAAACGAATGAATTATTTCTCTTCTTTTTTCTGTTGATAACATGGTCGAATGTGAAAATTCCAAGGATATTATTTCTTTTCTTTTTCTTTTTCTTTTCTCCTTATGGCATGTTCTAATGTGAAAATTCTAGGGATATTATTCTTATCTATCTCGTCCTAATACATATGTATGTGATTTTCGTATAAAATAAACCGTTTCTATATTGAAAAGCTAGTCATCGACTGATCATTTATTCTATGTACGATAGAAATATCTTTGGTTTAATCGATTTAAATGGCGACTACAGGTGGTGGTATACCATTGTTTTCTGATGTTATTGAAAACAATCGTAATAAATTGCATAATGATAAAGACTTATTGTTTTTATTTGTTTTTTGGTATTTACATAGTAAAGGTTTCCTTTTATTAATCGACAATCAAGTAACAACACTTTTTATTTGAATCATATATATTTCTTTTATTTTTTCAAATAGCAATATCAACTACTTCCTCGTTTTAAAAATCAAAATAATCCAAAAACAATGGTATGCTTAAATCCAACCACTCAGGTCATTCACGCCCGGCCGTATACAGTCGTAGATTAGTCGTAAACTGAGATTCATTTCTCGGTCATACTGTTAACTATTGAATTCAGCACAGAATCCAACAGAACGTAGAATGCAATATGAAATATTTTAAATTATATTTTTTGCATTATTTCGAATTATATATCGAACACTTAGTATTCATATATTTAAATAGATTTTACTTTTTATTGTCATATTATTGATCATAATAAAATAAAAAAGTTATATTTTTTATTTCAATATTTTCTTTTTATTTATCTTTAGATTATCCAGGTCGAAACCACCTCATCGGATCCGACAATATCCGACAGTACTGCTGTCGTTAAGTCTATTTTAGCATATAACTGAAAAAGTAAGTATTTTAGTAATTAAAATAATTTGTTTTTTATTTATTTTAGGTCCATTTGTATATTCAATGGACAAGTAAGTATTCCTGGTATTGAGAATAAGAGCAGAGATACGAGAGAGAGGATAGCAGGAAGTTGCCGTCTTCTCTTCAAGGAGATGAGAGTGTGAATACGAGGACAAACGATGTTGAATACGACCGTTTACGACAACCGTAATACTCGTCCTAGGATATTAACGAATAATGAGTCATTAATAATTATCGAATTTTTGCGGTCAACATGATGCAAGAAAAAAAATTCTACTTTTAATGACTATATCATGAAATTTTTTTCACAATTATTCAGTCAAGCGTGTTACTTATTCATTTAACGAATATTGAACAAGTTCCTTCTATTTAGATGGATACAAACTTACTCGCGTAAAGTTGATTAAAACGTATTTTATTTTTAGAAAAAAAAATGAATAATTATCGAAATTATACTTTTCTCAATACGCTATTGGAACTTCATAGAGTACAAAATTTGGATAAAATGTTTTCCATATTCCGTTGGACCATATTAAATAAAAAGTATTTTCTCAAGCATACAAATGGACAAGTACCCAGAACGTGAATTACGACCGTGCGTCTTCGACCTGGGTAAGCATTTATTTTTTGAATTTTTCAATTTATAAGCTTTATTTTAGTTTAACGAACTTTTAAATTGTGATGCAATTAATGATCGTAATAGTATCAAATTGGAATATTGTGATCAAGATCATCGAAATAATATTCACTGTAACATTACGATAAACCAAGAAACTTTTAATATGATAATGGTACAGTGCAGCTCAATAGAATTTCCCCCATTTGTATTCTTCCTTTTTCTCAACCACGGTTAGTCTTTTCTTTCGAAGTCACCTACCAAAAGAAAGAGCAGAATCTGCTGCATCTTTTGGTAGATGAAACTTATGGATGAGATCGAAAGAGAGCAGAGAAAAACGCATCGAGAAATAAAAGTAGATTTTTTTCCACTGTAATGTTGTGCATAACATTTTGTTAGAGGGAGGTAACAGAGCCATACTTTTCTAGTTACTCAAACTTATGGAACTTTCCTCGCTGATCATCTTGGTTGAATCTATTTCGAGTTCTGCTTACAAAATGACAATGTTCCGTTAAGAATATTCATGATTTGAAGGTGCTGTGGATGATGGAACCAAGCAGTTCATTAGTATTGCAACTCAGATGCCATAATTATTTTAGAAAAACTCGAAGTAAACTCAACGGAAATGACTAACGAGGAAAGGTCTACAAGTGTGAGTGACTAGAAATGTTCGACCCCTTCATCCTTAAATAATTGCAGAATTGCAGCAAAAAAATACAGGGAGTTGGAGATTTTCTAGTATTTATCACCTCTGTTCCATACTTTAAGTGTAACTAAATGGAAGCATAAATTCTATTTTTCATGATCTTTCATTTGGTATAAAATCCATTAGTCATCCAATTCGAAGATACGGTGTTGCCTTCCTCTAACAAAATGTTATGTACAACATTACAGTGAAAAATAATCTACTTTTTTCCTCGATGTGTTTTTCTATGCTCTCTTTCAATCAGAAGAAAAAAAGAAAATGAAAGATATGAATCAAAAAAATGATCAACAAAATATGGTACAAAGAAATATATGATAAATTTAAGTTTTATTTTTTATGAATAACGTGATATATAAACAAACGAAATAAAATTCTGTTTACTTTTGTTCAAAAAACACCAATACATAACTAAAAACCATAAAAAATATAAATCAAATCGCTGCATAAACGCAGCCTCTTCTTTGACATCCTAGAGGAACGATTACAACAGTTGGACATGATCTTAAATATGTAATGTAATCTCAGAGGATAAAAATTATGAGTAAAATTTTATTAAATCAGGAACTATTTCGAAAAGCTACTTTCCTATCCACTTTAATCAACGTGCTGATATATTTGAAACTGGTTGCAGGTTTGTGAAAACTAAAATCTTTGCTCGAAGTTTAAACGTTATATGTAGTTCAATATAATTTCTTTCGAAACTTTTACGAAAAAAGCAACAAGTATATCCGCATCAGTATTTTCTTTTTAGTCTACGGTCAATTGAATCGATTTTCGATAAACGTTACTTGTCCTGAGCTATAGGATTTTCATACTGTTTTTCATTTATTCTTCTACTTTAAGCTATAGATGCCTACCTAATCCACATTATTAATTTTAATGTTTTATACAGAATGAATGTTAAGATTCAAAAGAGAAATTCAACAAAACTCGAAAGAAGATAAGTGTTCGGAATTATACTATGGACATTCTTAAACGTTATATCATCCAAAATAAAGTGTTCTACAAATCTATTGATTAGCTACAAAATGTATGGTTGTATGAATGAGTAAGTCTACAATCATGTACAAAATTAATAAATTGTAATGTCTCATTTTTCGTAAAAAGCGACATGAATGGTGTTAAAATGAAAATTTAATTAAAAATATATATTTTGATTTTAGTATAATTATTTATTTGATACTTAGTTGACATAAAAGAATAAGAAACGTCATTCATCCATTCATTGCTATTAACATCATTAGGCTAAAGAAAAAAAAAACATCATTGTTTTTATTGACGATATCGATTAAATAAGACGAACGAGTATAAATATAAGTATAATTATTCACACTTATAACGTAAGAAAAAAATAATGAACTGTTCATCTATTCAATTGAATGATTTACCCGATGAAATTCTCATTATTATTTTCGAAAAATTAAACAATATCAATCTACTATATTCTATCATCGGTGTTAATAAACGATTTAATAAAATTGTACATGATTCTATGTTTACAAGTTGTTTAACATTATTTGGTTCCTCAACGAATGGTGATATTTATCCATTACAGAAATTAATGCTTGATCGTTTTTGTTCGGAGATCCTACCTGAAATTCATCATAAAATCAAATGGCTTGATCTTGAACCATTAACTATGAAACGTATTCTTCTTTCTGGAAATTATCCAAATTTAACTGGACTTGGTATATTTAATATTGAAAAGGAAACTATATTAAATTCATTAATGGGTATGATATTTTTATTTAAATTCTTATTCATAAATAATATGTTAACATAAATGACAACTTCAGTCGTCTAAATCAACGCTTTTTATATTTATTAATATCTACTATAAAATATAATTTTAATTCTTCATTTGTATTTAGATCAAACTTTATTGGATATATTCAAAAATCAAATTTCATCGCTTGTCATCAAAATTAATAAAAAATCATCAGATATTGGTACACATCTATTTATATGTATCTTCAATATATTCATCAATTTAAAATGTTTAAATTTTTCTCCAAATTTGTTTTCTCATCAACAAATATCATTCATATGTTCACCTCTAAATATGTTCTCGTCAACTTTATTAGAATTAAATGTAAAAGTACGATTTATTCAAGATTGTCTTCATTTACTTGATGGTCGTTTCAATCAACTTCAAAGATTCAATGTTCATATAGCATCTCCATATAAACATTGGATCTCAAATATAAATGAAGTATGTTTTTATTACATGTCAACAATATTTATACTATCTATTTTTAGCCCAAACTGCCAAATATGAAACATTTTTCGTTGTATTGTCTTGAAGGAATAAATTTCTATGATAAAGTTTTATCAATGTTACATCGAATGTCAAAGTTAGAAGAACTTAGTTTGCGTATATCTATTAATTGTAAGGATAAATTTATTGATGGAAATGATTTAAAACAAAATATTATTAATTATATGCCACAATTAAAACAATTTCGCTTTGATATTCGCTCAAGTATATTTCTAGAAGGTCAAATTGATTTACTATCAAATGAAAACGTTCAACATTCGTTTAAAGATTTCACAGATAATATTATTTCTTATGTTAATTATTTTTTCGAAGCAAAACAAGGTTATTGTCATATATATTCATATCCGTTTACAGCAACAAGTTATGAAAATATTGCGAATAATTTTTTAGGTGGATTATTTACATGTGTTACCGAAGTATCACTATATGATGAACATCCTTTTGAACATGAATTTTTTATTCGACTAGCTCAATCATTTCCACTTATGAAATGTTTAACTATAACGAATCAAAAACCACAAATTGATAAACAATATAAAAAATTAAAAAATAACAATCAAGATTTATTAATAATTGATTATCCTCATCTTAAATATATTGATTTTAAAGATATTCATGATAACTATCTAGAACAATTTCTACTTCATACCAGAACGTCTTTGTCTCATGATGTTGATATTTTTGTCAATTATAAAACTTTAAAAAGAGTAACACACAATTTTAGACGAAATGCAACACAAATCAATTGTTCTAAAGTGATATATCAATGTTTTGATAAAATTGTTCGTTTTCCAACGCATTTCAAAGACTATTTTCGTGATTTTGAATTAAATATATTTTGATTACTTTAATTTGTTATTTATATAAATTTGTGTTTGTAAATAAAATAAATATATTGAAAGAGGAAGAGCTTATTGTTTATGTGATTCAAATATTCAAAGTCTACCTATAAATATTAGTATGATGACACAATAACATAAAAGGGTCTTGCACGTCAAAGGTCTAAGACTGCAAACCGATTTTTCTTTCAACAGAGGGTTCCTTCAAATTATATAATATATATTTCAAGATTATAAAGACATATTTAACTTGATATCTATGTGAAACTAGTAATGAAGGAAACAGTTCAGAGAAAAGCTAAATATTAAGACGGAGTTTTAGGCATACACATTGAATAATTCCTCAGGAAAATAGAATATATGTCGACGATAAGTAACACAAATAATTATATACTGAACGTTGCACTTGTTCTTTGCAGTATTATAAAAAAAAAATGCCTACATCTCTGTCATATAACATTTCAAAAAGTGACGACTAATTCAATACTATCAATGTATATTTTTAATAGAAAACTATTTCTGCGAAAGAAAAGAGAAAATCGTTACAAATGTTTTTATATCCTTATTATAACAAAAGCGGATAATAAAATTCGTTTAATTTCATTTCATTAATTCGGATTTTCCTACAGTAAAAACATGGATTTAATAAAAATGTAAAATATATTTCCAAAAGAAAACAAGATCATTCTAAAAAATATAATACAATTCATATGAATAGGACAAAATTGAGAATGTGTTATTAAATGAGAATAATTGATCATGAAAAAAAAACAAAGAGATTCTTAAAGCCATTTTCGTTCAAAATTAAAATTAAATGATTGTTTTGCTGGTGTATATGGTGTATATGAAGCTGGACCAGGTTGTTCAGCTGTTAGTGTTGTATCAATTGCCCATCGACTTGTATTAGAAACAAATGCAGCAGATGACATATATTTCTTTTCAGTATCTTTAAAATCACGAAGTTCATAAGCACCTGGACCAGGAAGTGGAGCTTCAGGTGGAGGTGGAACAGCTGGTGCAGAAATTGTTAAATAATGACGACGACTAAAATAAGAAATAATTTCTTTAATAAAAAGAAAAATTTTATATAATTAAACATACGGAAGTAATTGTCGATGAGGTTCATCTACTAATTTTTCAAATGGTCGATAATCAGCTGGACCTGGTAACTAATATAATAAAAAGAATATATATATATACAAGTAAATCATTTTATAAAATACTTCAATGCCTGGTTGAGAACCAAATGCATCACGTTTTGATGTTGATTTAAAACTCGATTGATGAATAGGTCCAATTGTTCGTATAGCAGTATCATTCAAATTATATGTACCTTAAATAGTAATTTTATTATTTAAATATCGATTAAAATATAAATATGAACCAGGTGCTGGTGTAATAAAATGTTTATTTGATGGCATTGATCGTTTTGTATGTGATCGAAAAGCTGCTTGAGCTGCAACATTATTTGATTTTGTTGTTCTTTTTAAACCTTTTTGAATCTTTGAAAAGCAAAAAATAATTAAAAATTTATTACGAAAAAAAAAACAATTTAAATATTAATAACATCATATTGATTTGGTGCTGGAAGTAATGATTTTGATGATAATGGACGTTCAGCAATTGGTTTTTGAAACATACTAGAATATTTTGCTCGATTAAAATCATACTGTTCACTACCAAATTTCTTTGAAATATTATAAGTTGTAGGTGCAGGAGCACTTGATGCACCACTCATAGAACCTTCTCGTCTACTCTAGATTTTTATATAATAATATATAGAATATTTAATATAAAAATTATTAACAAACTTTTGAGGCAAATCCACCTGAACCTCGTTTTGAATCAGAAGTTTTTTCTAATTGTTTATCTAAAGTTTGAATTGTTTGATATTGTCCAGGACCAGGTGTAAAATTCTATAAAATAAAAAAAAACTAACAATAATAATAATAATAATAAAATAATAATAATAAATACAATATCATATTGAAAACGTTTTGCAGTTTGTTGAAAACCTCGTTTTTCAGTATTACTTGCAATAATAGTTAAATAACGAGATGGAATTGATGGAATACCCGTAGCACAAACAGTAAAACCTTTAAATAAAATAGGATAAATATATAATTCAAAAATGAATTTATCTCTAGATACAACATTTCTATTGATTGTATATAGAGAACAAAATACTAATATAGCAAAGCATGAAATACTACCGTCATTATCAACAACTAAATTTTAATTATAAGATCGAATTTTTTGTTTTTTGATAAAAAGTTTTCTAGACATACCTCGATGAATTTTATTTCCTTCTATTTGTGTATGATTTGATTTTTGTGATGTGTCACCTTTAACAATACTATCTGTTCCAGTAACTGTCATATTTTACAATTTATCTAAAATCCAAAAAAAGTGTCAATCATTTTATATTTATTTAATATCAAATGGATTTTTTTCTTCAGTTTGAATACATTCATTCATTGCTTTTTCCCAATTTTCACCATCAAAATCAAGATATTCAATAGATTTTATTGTTGGAGAATCAATACAATGTGGCATAACACCATAACAATCTGGATTACTACGTGGTGAATAAAAACATTGTACACCACATATACGACAAAATAAATGTTGAGCTTTATTTGTATTAAATGTATATGTTGTTAAATAATCAGCACCAGATAATAAAACAAATTGTCGTTTAGGTATAATAAAATGATTATTTTGTTTTTTACGACAAATTGAACAATTACAACGAAATACACGTAAATCAGCTGGTGCTTCAACTTCAAATTTAATTGCACCACAATGACAACTACCTAAATGTTTAACAAGCATATCTAAAACAAATAATTCATTTGATTGATTCGATGAGAAACATTAAAAAAAAGACGAAATATTAATCAATTTTCTTCTGTTTTATATCGATATTGAAAAATATTGTCTGTTCGATGCACGAGAAATAAATAGCATTTCTTGTACATAGTATCCATGTTTATATCTAGATCATTTACAATTTAACATTAATCAATGTTTTGTGTCGTTTGATATTAATTCCATAGACATACTTTTATAAATCCTAAAAATAAATTTTTATTACAAAAAAAAATATTTTACGTACTGAAGTCCTTTAAGAAATTGATGAATAAATTGAAAATTCTTTTTTTAAAGTTTATTAATATAACTTTTCCATAACGACCTCGTTTATAATATTCTTTTATCTTATCTACTTTTTTAGATTTTGTTAATTAAGTATTATTTATTTTGAAGATATCTAAGAAAGAATATTTAAATTTCATATATAAATTTAAATATAACAAGAAAATAGTTTATGGTATCTATAGAATTTTATCTGCTTTACACCAATCATAATAATAATTGAAATAATTCTATGATTGGTCAGTTTATTATACAATACGATTTGATTTATTATGATTTGCATTGATTTCATTTTTTTTTAAATGAAATATTATCGATTTGAGTTTCGAATTTATTGAGATAGATAATAATTATCGAATCATCGTAAAGAAATACTATACAATATTTGCTGTTAAGGTTAAATCAGACATAATGTTCGATATAAATGCTCGAATTATGTATTCATTTATTTAATAAATCTTGTTTTTTTTAGATAAAATAATATTTATTTATTTAATGAAAAGAAATTATCGAATTTATATTATCACATAAACATACATTTAATTTTTAAGGCTTTTTTTTCAAAGTTAATGCAAAAAGAAAATAATTCTTATGCGTCCAGAGATCAAAATAGCAAACCGAAGCTCATTTCTGCTTCCTCTCACGGATCATGTGTCTGTAGATAAGACAATGTCAGCGGAGATTTTCATCTTTAACAGATGTCTACGTTGATAGCCTCGTAGATTTTGAATGCCGAAGTTTTTCACTAAAAATTCAGATCTAAATTATGATAAAGATAGTTTTTGACTGTTGTAACAACTTAATTTATTCTAATTGGTTAAACAATTTCATGAAAAAGATTTAATTGAATTTAAAATGATAGTAAGCATTGCAAATAAAATTATTTTTTGTACAAAATAATCTGATAAATGAAATGAAATCGTATTCGATTGTTTAGATTTTATTTTTTTTTTTAGATAATAATGGCATCTGAAAACAATATTATTTCAACACCAGAATGTAGGTGATATGAGAAAATCATTTTCTATTAAATAATAAAGAGATAATTTAGCGAAACAAAATTTTCATTCTCTGATTCTTACGAATAAATTTCATATCAATTGGACAGTTATCCAATAACTCTATAACATTAAGCTAGTTAGGGTCGAATAAGAACTCTTATTGATATGTATATCAAAGATTGGTTTAGTGTTACAGCTATCACTTGTCGAGATGAGAAGTTTAGAAAAATTATCAGAATTAAATTTATTTGACGATGATTAAAATATTTCTATCAAATAAAACATAATGTATATTATTATAATTATTTTAATTTTAGTGGTTCATATAGCTGATTTAGCTCATGCTCGCGCACAAGAATTACAATCACTTTTATATGAACTTGGTCATCGACAAGATAAACATCGAACTGCTCTACAAATTCTTCCACGTTATATGCGTCGTCGAGCAGCAAGTTATAATATTAAACGTTTACCACGTTCACTACGTCCATTAGCTGATCCAAAAACTGTAAAAAGTTCTTTTCTTTTTTAAAAATAATTTCTTGTTTTTTTTTTATTTCAAGGGTACAGCTAAAACAAAGCGACCATCACGTCGTTATCGTCGTCGACCTCGAAATTTACTTTCATCTTATACAAATCGTCAAAGAAATATCAAATGGCTTAAAACTCATATATGGCATGCGAAACGTTTTCATATGAATACATTATGGAATTATCGTCTTGCTGAAAAATCAAATACAAAATCACTTCGACCTACATATAAATCATTACGTGAACGATGTTTACTTCATGTATATTATTTATTTTTTTTTCAAAATAAAATTTTCTATATTCAAATTTATTTTAGGATATGTCATATTATGGTTGTATTCAAATAGAAGGTAATGAAAATGAAATAATTGAAAAATTAAATTCAATATTTCATTCAACAAATCAAAATTTAACACCTAAATCTAAAATGTATCTTAATGGACAATTTGAAGGACAATGTTTAGTTTATAAACCAAATACACAAGAATGTTTAACACCAATTAGTTTTATGTGGATACCATCAAATGATAAACAACGTAAACTTTGGTTATGGTGTCATCCATCATCATATGATTCACTTGTACAAATACTTATTTCAATATTTGATAAATCATTATTATTATTATCAACTGATGAACCACCTATAAAAAAGCAAAAAAATGAAAATAAACAACAAACAATTAATATAACATTACTTCGTGATCAACAACAATTAGCTCGATTTCGTTTAATTGGTCCACTTTCAATGTCTATTCTTAAACATGCTCTTCATCCAAGTAAATTACCATTAGATAAGAATTTCGAAAGAAAAACTGCACCATTAGCATGGTGGATAAATGAAAATTATTCAATTGATAAACATAAAGAACAAGTACAATTTTGGAATAATAATATATCAACAATAATGCCTAATCGAATTATTTCACTTGTTGTACGTGATCCACGTATTTTTACACCAATTAAACCTAAATTATCTATTCATTTAAAAACAAGTTAGTAAAAATTAATTTAAAAAAATATTTTTCATCCATTAATGTTGCTCTTAACACTCACACGTACTTTTTTTTATAGATAATGAAAAAATAGAAACATATCCACCAACATCAATTGATCTTGCTAGTTCACCATTATGGTTTGAAAATTGTCGTATACATTCTTGTGAACATAAATTAGCAACTTATCAAATTAATCTTCTTCGATCAAAATTAACAGATAAAAGTAAATTTATAATTTATAAAAACAACAAAAAGAAAAGAATATTTTTTTCTTTGTGTTTTAGATAATGAATTAGAATTAAATGAAGAAGAATCACAAATTCCACTTATATTTATTCATCATCATAATCTTCTTCCATCCATATCAAATTATGAACAAAAACAAAATGAATTTGGTAGTGGTTGGGATATTATTTTACCTAATGAATGGGCACAAATATTTTGGATTTCATTAGTTTATAGTGGTGCAAGACCAATTGGTCAAAAAGAACTTTCATTAATTGCTCATGAAACTGGTAAAGAAAATTATGTCAAACTTTCATTTACAAATGATTTCAGTAGATGTTTCCAAGTCTAGAATCTAGTTACATCTCAGCTTATCTATATGTACATATAGAAATACTCTTAATTATCAAATTTTACACTTGTTACTTATCTTGGATCTAGATATGTTCGTAGTTTTTTTTTTCAAACTAATTATCGAATGTTCTAAAAGTCTCTTGTAAATAAGAAATTTAAATATCTCTGTCAGATGTTGGCCACACGAGCTGAAATTTTTACCAATGATGTAAACATATCGAGAGAGATCCTTTGTTAAGTATTACTATTGACTTCAACATGAAAATTTTACTTTTTCACGGATAGGCAAAAATAGTATACAGAATAGAACAAAAGACACTTTGTCGAATAAAAAAATAAAATATATTCATTACGACTCGAGTAAACAAGCTGATTTTTTTTATCAATGATAGAGATATGTGCATGCCTGAAGAAACCCTTTGCTAACTATATCATATTTTTTCCTATTTGTGAAAAAGTAAAATTTTCATGTTGATGTGAATAGTAATACTTAACAAAGAATCTCTTTCTATATGTTTTTATGAATATAAACTTTGAATATGTCTCCAGCATAAGTAAAAGTTTAAGTTCGTTTGGTCGACATCTGGCAGAGATATTTAAATTTCTTATCTACAAGAGACTTTTGGGATACCCTGTACATATGGATTAATAGCTCGTGAAAAGCTTTAACGAGTAGTATAATATCCAGAGTATAGAATGATCTACAATGGATGCTGATGACATAGTTTAATAAAGGATATCTCTCTCTCTCTCTCAATATATATATAACAGTGAAAATGTAATCATTTCATGGAAATATTTGCTGAAATTATTTTAAAATTAAAAAATAAATATTAGATATAGTTTCTATTACCATTTTATTGGTTTCTCTAAGAACAAATCAATAATATTTCAGTAATCGATTTTTCTAGAAGAATTTCAATTTCCACAAGAATATCCTGATACAGATGCTGGTATTGATTGGATATCAAAAATAGAATCTGAACGTTTAACAAAGTTTTCAAAATGTCCACCATCAAAACGACCGAATTTTTTTATAAATGGTATTTCAAGTCCATTTCGTCCATTATGGTCAAATATTATACGTGATTGGGCATTAGAATATGATCCAAATGTTGTGATACCTTCTCATCGATTTTATGTTTTACGTGATCGAACTCGTCTTTCTTTAGATATTCTTCGACAACATTTACATTCACTTATACCCGTTCGTATAAGTATAAAAAATAATAAAGGTGTTATTGATAATATGACATTAATTTATTTACCTACTGTGAATGATTTAAAGAATATTAAAAAGGCAATAATAGAATCTCGACATTGTGATCGAGCTCGAATTGAAGAACGAAAAATGAAAAAAGCTAAACAATCCTATAAAAAAGGTCAAACAATGATTAAATTAATTGAACAACGAACAAGTAATAATGAACAATCAATTATTCATGATTGTGATAGAAAATTATTAGGTGCTATTACTAGTGGAGCATTTCAATTTTCTCGAGCATGTTGTACAGGAAAAGGTTTTATAGCAACTGGTGGTTTATTAACTCTTTTACAACAAGAAACACAAAAGAATATGAAAAAACAATGTCGAAATGTATTAGTACGAACAACAACATCTCAATATTATCGTTGGGCATTATTAGAATATTGAATGTAGAAAATATTTTGTTTTTTGTTCAGGGAATTATTTTTCATTCTGTTTTTCATATATTGCAGTAAAATTTATTAATATATCTTTAGTATGATAAGATATTTAACGAAAATAAATTGTGATTGTTTTTAATATCATATTAGTTTGTTGCTGTATACTTTTTATATGACATGAAAAAAGTTATTTTTTTTGGTGTAGTAAAAATTGGCCACACAATTTAGCTTTTTTGAAAACAAAAAGTACTTAATTAAAATAAGTTTTCGTTTATAAATTGTAGAAATTTTCACACTGCATCTTGTACTATATTTTGTTCTTTAATATAATATATGAAGTTGAAATAGAAGGCGTGGTCATTCAATTTGTCGCATCTATGACGGTAGAGAATCTACCGCTGCCATAGTATTTAGCATAATGTTTTGTTTCTCACAGCTATGATTCATTAAATCGTACAGTATAAAATAGGTAAACCCATAGATTGTCCACAAAAACATGGATTTTGGAAACTTCTTCTTACGAGGGAACATTCCCAAGTGACATTCTGCTTGTGACATGATATTGTGCCCATATGTAGGTCTTAGTGAGACTAGAAAAGTTCCAAAAGGGTTTCGGTTTCTATCGCTTCCTTGTTGAGATATAAAGTTTACATCATCTCTAGCAGTGCTATTATTTATATTGGAATACGATTCAATGGCGATTTTTTCACAACGATGTGAACTACGGACTTACAGTTTTTTCTGGGTGAATTACATTTCACACTGACCATATGTAACACATTTTGAAGCTCCAGCAAGGATTTCGAAAGTCAACTCTATGTTTTTCACAAGTTCTTGCAGATGCACAACAGTCTTATTGAGTATATGCTGAAATGCTTATGTATCATGAACAAAAGTGAACCTAAGCAGTGCAACAGGAACCACTGACTTTTACAATATAATGAATTAGTACATACAAGTAGCGCTCAGCCTATGGATTCGTTGATCCTTTTCTGAAAGAAAATTTACTGTGACTATCATTCAAAATAATTTTCGTTTGAATTATCTTATATCTCAATCTCCTTGATTGCATGAAAGTTACGAAACAAACATCCACTCTAGCGATGATTGTTTTATAGAAATATCCCTATATAGATTCATACATAAATGACAAGAAAACCTCAAGTTCGAGTTCTTTGTCTTCAATTGAGATTGATCAAGTCTAACACAGATATCTGAGCATATTCAGTAATTTGGGACGTCATATTTTCTAATCTTGAACTCTGACTTGTTTGAACAAAACTGAGAGACAAACATGTAGGTGAAGTAAGCACTAGATTCGAGTAATTCCAGCCCGGATTTGCCCAGATAGCGTTCCAGAAGAGTTTTAAGTGCAACTCGACGAGCTCTATCCACTGGTGAAATCAGATTCCCGATAGCCCAAAACATGTTTCGGAAAAATGCAAAATACTCATTTTTTTACTATAGGAAACATGGTAACATTGAAGTATATCGAGCCCGAATTCGCTCAGAAAGCGTTCCAGAGCGTTCTACACGAGTTCCAAGTACAACCCGACGAGCTCTATCCAATGGTGTGCTCAGATTTTCGTTATCACGAAGTAAAATTTTCGGCTGATAGATGTTGCTAGTGAGCGTCAAAAAAATTTCATTTTATGATAACGAAAAACTGAGTACACCATTGGATAGAGCTCGTCGAGTTGTACTTGGAACTCGTGTGGAACGCTTTCTGAGCGAATTCGGGCTTTATATACTTCAATGTGACTGTGTTTCCTATAGTAAAAGAATGAGTATTTTGCATTTTTCCGAAACATGTTTTAAGCTATCGGGAATCTGATTTCATCAGTGGATAGAGCTCGTCGAGTTGCACTTGAAACTCTTCTGGAACGCTATCTGGCTGAATTCGGGCTGGAATTACTCGAATCTGATGCTTACTTCACCTACGTGAGACAAACATTCATATTTTTAAGCGCAATATTCATCGCTATACGACTGTTTCTTTAAGAAAACGGAATGAGATACGGTTCAGTTGCTTCAGTTTGTTCATCAAGTTCAGTAGCATGATCAGGTAGCGATCACTCCAAACCACAATTCCATGAAAAAAAATCTTTTCAAACTAGAGATTTCCGGATAACTTCTTAAAGTTTTAGGACGACATGACTACTTATCTATTTTTGCTCACGCTACAATAAGCAAATAATACTATGTTAGTATTCACACTTCCTTTATTGAATATGCTCTATTACATGAAATGTCTAATAAAGAATTATTTTCCCTCAAGAATCGAGTTATTTAAGAATCTATTAAAGTACCCGAAATCTTACTTATTGCACTTTTGATAAATCTTTTAGATCAACGACTACTCGTTCGTCGACCTCCCTCCGGTTGGCCACTCACGCCTAGCCGTTTCTATGTGCCGTTCATTCTTCTGTCTATCTTCTGTCACATTAGGATTCTCATGCGCACAAAAGTAGCTTATTCATAACATATCGATATGCAATCGAAAATTTCCAACACTCAAATAGCATTCTATAGTTTCATCAGTTTTCAATTTCTTTTTTGTTTTTACAAAATGATATTTTGCCGGATTCGTTATCAAACATGATTAATTAGGCTCTTTTGAAAGTCCACTTAAATTACTTGAGACTTATTTAAAAACTATGCTTTGAAAGAACAGTCCAAGTCAACGTCTAGTCGTTCGTCGGCCTTCCGCCGATCGGCCACTCATGACTAGCCGTTTCCATGTTTAACATCGCTACATCCTTCAATATCAGTTTAGACTTGAACCGAATAGATGCATCTCATTTGAATTCCTCTGAAAAAGTTACTGGACATTTGTTAATACATTCACTAAGGAAATGAAAAGGGAAACTATTCAAAAACTGCTAGCAATAGAGTACATTACATTATGACCTGAAAAAGAGCTTCGCCTGTTTTGAACATTATTTTAAGATTGATGTTGATGAAGACTCAACAGCAGAATATCAAGCAGTTATTTCGTTTTTTTTACATATTTCTGTGTAAATCTTACTCAAAACTCTGACGTACAGTAATATACAAAGAAAAATGTTTCTATTAGAATCAATGTCGAATATGGATTCATGACCATCGATTATTCTTAGTTCAAACTTAAAATAACAAGGACTTCATTAAAAAAGCTAAGAAATAGATTAAAAAAGCTTTTGTTCACTCCGAATTCGAAATTTCCGTACTTGTTAACGGTTAGTCAAGTTTTATCAAAAACTATGATTTATTTATTTATCGTTAATTAATAACTAACAATATTGAAAAACTAACCTCAGACCTGGATTTCCCATAGCAAATTATATTTGGTGACTTTTCACTGTAGACAGTTCATATTATTTATTATTAATTATTTTGTAAAATTCATTCAATCTTGATTTATCGATCTTCCGTTATCTTAAATCAAAATTTTTAAGAAAAATAACAAAACGAACTATGAATTGTTTATCTACTTTTTATTAACCTCAACTTTGACTCGAGATTCGAAATCTATACCTTCGATAACCTTTCGTAGAGTTTTCTTATAGAACATCACAAGTTTTAAATATTAATCTAGGCGACACCATTTTTCGATTGGGATAAATACACAAACATACCAACAAACTATAGAAACAGGCATACCTGTAAAACTACAAACTTATTTTATGCCATATGATCCCTGCTTCAATTCGGGAAACAAATCGTTATTTTCTTAGAAAAAACCTTCTGCAGTCAAAAACCCTTTTCAAAATTTTTATAAAAACTAATGCTATCGATCAATTTCTTGATCTAAACAATCTTTGATGAAGCCTTATAAAAAATGGTTTTTTTAGTCTTTTTTTTAAAAACAAATAATGCTCGTCAAAAGTGATTCACTTAAACCTCGACTGCATTCATTCTAGCTATTTCGAGAATCATTGATAGATAGATGGTCGACAAATGTGACGCTATAGTCAACTCAGTTTGAACGAATCTTCTACATTTTATGGTTTCTAAAACCAAAACTATCGATCTTAAATTCGAAAAGTATCAAGCATCCACGATTTTCTCATCATAGATAACACTTTTTGACTTTTATGGTGCATTGAAAGAGTACGGACATGAGTTGCCTGGACTATAGTTCAACTGGAATCCATAATGAAAAACTGAGGCACAATATAACGGTCCCATTGATTTCAGCTAAGTTACTTTAGCCTGACCTTGTACTATAAACAAGCACACATACACAGAATTATGTTTTTCATATGACTTCCCCTCTCAGTCAAGAAAACAGAAATACAACATTTGGCCCCAACTTTTCATTGAGATTTCCCGTAGCATTTATTCGTTACAATCTCCTGATATAAGAAAAAACGCATGATGTTCGGTATTAAGTGAACAGTAATTCGAAATGACAACAAGCAAATAACAGCATATTAGGATTCAAAAGTCCTTTAATGAATAGTCCTTTTTACATCAAATGTCTAGCAAAGATTTATTTTACCTGATGCATCGAATCATTAGCCATTTTCTCAAAGTTCCTCAACTCTCATTCATTATACTTGCGATAAAGCTTTTAAATCAACGTCTAGTCGTTCGTCGGCCTCCCTCCGGTCGGCCACTCACGACTAGCCGTTTGCATATTTAACGCCACTATATCGATCGATATTAGTTCAGCTTTGAAGTTAATGGATGCATCTCGTTTAAATTCTTCTCAATAAGCTTAGCATTTGTAAATACGCTAGTTAACAAAAATCTACAAACGAACTATTTAAGAATTGCTACAATAGAGTACAACACATTGTAGTGTACGAAAGAGCTTCCTCTATTTTGGAATGTAATTTTACGATTGATATCTATGAAGATTCAACAACAAAATTTCAAACAGTCGCTTCATTTTTACATATTTTTGTGTAAATTTCACTCTAAGATCCGACATATAGTAATCAATAAAGAAAACTGTTGATATTAGAATCAATATCGAACATAGATTTAAGACCCTTGAATATCCGTGAGTCAAGCTTATAACAACAAGTGGTTCATTAAAGGAAGCGGAAAAATAGATCACAAACATTTTTACTGACTTCGAATTCGTATTTTCCGTATTCGATAACGATCAGTCAAGTTTTATTAGAAACGATTTACTAATTTATCATTATTTAAAATCTAGCAATATTGAAAAACTGACTCTATATTTCGATTTTTCATTGTCAACTGTTTTTGGTGGAGCATTACTGGAGACAGTTTATATTATTTACTATTAATTATTTGGCAAACCAACTCAGTTTTCATTTATTGATCCTCAATCATCTTCGATCAAACTTCCTAGGAAAAAAAATTAAATTAATTATTAATTGTTTGATAACTTATTCCTAACCACAAATTTGACTTCAGATGCGAATTCTTTACCTTCCATTACCCTTCATATAGTTTTCAACTAGAATATTGTAAGCTTTTGATATTAATCTAGCTGATAACGTTTTTAGATTGGCTTGAATATAGAAAGATAGTGAGAAACTTTAGAAGAGAGCATACCTGTATAACTGTAAACTTATTTTATGTTATATGACCTCTCCTCGAATTCACGAGACAATTCGTTATTTCGTAAAAAGCCTCCTTTTAGTAAAAAAATCATTTAAAAAAATTCAGAAATTAACCCTTTACGGCCGGCTACCAGAAGAGAACAAGCAAAAAGTTTTCTTTCTATATATTCTTTGTTGCTTAGTTATTGGGATCAATTTTTCACGGTCGAGTTTTTACAAAATGCCGTACCCCCCTACGGCAAAATTGTACCCTTTTGGGCACGTCCGGCCGTAAAGGGTTAATGGTACCATTCGATTCCTCGATTCCGAAAACCTTTACTAAAATGTGACGATTCGACTTTTTTAAAGTTGAGATTTCTTGTCAGTTTATCTAAGAACATGTTTTTTTGACTCTTGACCTAACACAAACAAATAAACGCATTTTACTATTTCCTCTATCACTCTCCCTTCAGCCGAAGAAATAGTAAATCTATAAACTTTTGAAACCTAATCACGTTAATTCATTCCTCGCCCTTAAAAGTGCTTTTGCCAAATTTTATAAAAAAACCATTTTTTTCGTAAAAAAAATTTTTGTTACAAGATCATAAAAACCAATCATGTCATTGGACGCCTCGATCCCAAAAACGTTTTGGTCAAACATTTTAAGAAAAAATTTTTTTTGATAAAAAAATCTCTCTTTTTACCAAAAAATTAAGTAAAAAATTTTAAAAAACTAATCACAAATTCGAATTCCTTGACCCAAAAAATCTTTGTTCAAACTTTATGTCAAGCACCATGATAACACACCTACGAACATAGAAAAGAACGAACGTAAATTGCTCGCTCGGCGTAAGACTCTCCTTTCAGTAGAGGGAATAACACAGCGAGCTGTAAATTTATGATTTAAAATGAATTTTTGTGATTTAAACTGAGTCTAAAGCTGATTTAAATCAGCTTTAGACTCAGTTTAAATCACAAGAACTCACAATTTGCTGTTTCCTCCCTTATCCTGAATACATTAGTTTTGATTTAAAATTCTTTTATAATCTTTTACGTTTTATGTACGGCAGACAATTTCAATCATCTACTTCAATATCTTGCAACTATGCGAAATTGTCGTGCTCGTTCCCTACGAGTAGCTCGGGCAATATATCTTACCAAGCTCCGAATAGGTGTTAATAATTCAGTACTTGCCACCATTTTTCGTTTGCGTAGCAAGAGAGGAATTTCGCATATCCTATAACAAATTCGACAAACTTTAACAAACAACTTTACATCAGTTTACCTTGAATTCAATCATATTAGTCGAGAAGAGGTTCTTGCTCATCATCAAACATCTATTCCAAATACTTTACTTACATCTAACCCGATCAGGTGTGTTGCAATAGACGTAACATACTTGTACGTTCAAAAATCATCAAATAATACATTTCAGCGTCACACGTACAGCATGTATAAACACCGCAAATTGTTAAAACCAATGATTATTACCACAATTGTAAGAATTTGTTTTTCTGCTTTTGCCAATCTAACTTGATTGTAGGATGGATATATTCTCTCAGTGCTTGAACCATTTTTAGCAGATTACAAAAACAACGATGCTTGCATCACCAAGCACTGTTTATCTAGTAATGAGCAAGATATGTTATCATGTTTCACAAATAACGATGTGATGATTGTTGGTCGCGGGGTGCGTTTTGCAGATTTAGGAGAAAGAAAGCTAGAACTTAATGCAAACTTAAAATCTTTTATTTAAGTAGCTAATTGATAGTTGTTCCCTAAAGTCATTTATAAATTCGAAGTAAGCTTAGCGATGCTTTTTATATTCATTTTATTATTTGAAGTATGTATAACGTACGAAAACTAAGAAGAAATATTATCATATCAGTTTCTTATGAAATTGGGGCAATTCATTTCAATGTGATTCTCTTTCAAAAAAAATTCGTTTATCTTTGGCATATTCTAGTGCTTAAGGTTCACTTTAAAAAAGCTAGTAATTGCAAATCGACACTTTTTTTCATCGTATGCTTCAAAATAAATTATATGGTATAGTTTTTTCGATCAATTAATAATCTGGATCTTCGAAAATGAGATTCGTGCTTTGAATTTTATTGTTTACTTCTGCCCAGGCGGACACGAAAACGCCAGAAACGGCGTTTAAACAGTGTCATTAGTCGCCAAAAACGCGTTTAAACAGTTTATAAAAAATTACCTTTTAACATGTTTTACATGTTCAAATGCTTGAAGTCGTTGATATTTTCACTGTTTTAACGCATTTTTGGCGACTAATAACACTGTTTAAAGGCGTTTATATACTGGTGTTTAAACGCTGTTTTTGGCGATTGTGTGTCTGCCTGGGCATTGATAAACTGATTGATTATATTCAAATTACCATTATATTACTACTAAATTAACTTATTTATTCTTTGAAAACGCTACAAAATATTTCTGTCTCATTAGTTCGTTTCCTTTTAGAGTACGACTAAGTTTAGTTTACTACCCACGTATTTGCATATTTTCCTTACTTTTAAAATTTTTTTTAATAGCAGACCGGAAGATAAAAATTTTTTGGATTTAATCGAAGGACACTAATGTCTTATCATTCCATTCCACTATTGAAAAAAAATTTTTAAAAGTAAGGAAAATATTTAAATAAGTAGATAATAAACTATAAACTTAGCCGCACAATAAAAGGAAACGAACTCATGAGAGACAAATACTCCGTAGCGTTTTCAAAGAATAAACATATCACTTTAACATTAATCCAATAGTAATTTGAATATAATTGGTCAGTTTATCTACGAGAAGAGAAAACTTAATTATTCACATTTATCTCTCATACTTCAAAGTGACAGATAAGCTAGACTGATGAATAGATCTAAAATAATACGGCGTCTACGCACGTTGATGAAAAAAAAAACTTTGATTTATGGAACAAGTTTCTAATTCCTGAAAAACTACAGCCGAAAATATTATAGTAGATGAAAGCTCTTTCCTATTTTAGTGATAAACTTACGAGGCAACCACCCCAACTGATTCATCGCTTTTAAGTGAAAAGGGTGTGCATTATGTAGATCCTAATGAGCTATGAATACACTGAAAAAAGTTCGGACCCATAGCTTATTACAGCGGAGATATTGCATTTTGAAGAGTATTTTTTCTCTCAGTCCCGTGGTACCCCTCAGGAACATCAGAAAAACTGACTTTCGAATTTCAAGTTGAAACTTTTCACTGAGACAGCTCTTAGAGAGAATAGTGCACTGTAAGAGTTTCAGCGTTTTCAATCGCCCCTAATCTGAAATAAGGACATCGGAATTAGTGGCGGATCCAGGGGGGGGGCTTACGAGGGAACCTCTCCAAGTGATACCCTCCGTTTGGGCTCATATCTTGCCTACAGGTAGGCCTCATAGCATAGATAAGAGCCCTAAAAGGGTTCGTGCCCAAAGCCTGTTGTTGTAGAGATATTGCGTTATTAAGGTATTGGAATAATTGACTGCCGTGGTCCCCCTCAGGGAGATCGAAAAAATTCATTTTCAAATTTCGACTTGAAACT
Source organism: Macrotrachela quadricornifera (assembly GCA_022393335.1). Lineage (NCBI taxonomy): Eukaryota > Metazoa > Rotifera > Eurotatoria > Philodinida > Philodinidae > Macrotrachela > Macrotrachela quadricornifera. The sequence goes on along the minus strand of JAJEKB010021865.1, from coordinate 215,975 downwards.
TTCTACAGAAAGAGGTCCTAATGAGACTGTTTTATTGTGAAAATTTCAGGCCTATTACTTGTTCCTATCTTAAGATATTGCTATGGTGAACTTGTGTCCTTGCTAAGGCAACTTTTGGTGTTCTTATTTGCGATTAGGAACATTCAGGAAAGCTGAAATTTTCACACTAAACCATTCTCATTAAGACTTCTTTCTGTACAAAGTTTCAAGTCGAAATTCGAAAATGAGTTTTTTCGATCTCCCTGAGGGGGACCACGGCAGTCAATTGTTCCAATACCTTAATAACGCAATATCTCTACAACAACAGGGTTTGGGGACGAACCCTTTTAGGGCTCTTATCTATGCTATGAGTCCTACCTATAGGCAAAATATGAGCCCAAACGGAGGGTATCACTTGAAAAGGTTCCCTCGTTAGCCCCCCCAGGATTGAGATGATCTAGCATTAAAATAGTGAAATACACTGATTTTCAGCTTGAAAACGGGGCTCAGTCCCCCTCAGAAAAAATTTTCCGGGGCTCAGCCTCCTCCAAAAAAAATTCCTGGCTCCGCCACTAATCGGAATCTCCTGTTATATAAGTGATATGGAGAAGATGTTGTTATCATAGTCATATCTTAGGATAAGAACAACGGAAACATCCGAAACTTTCATAATACACTATTCTCTCTAAGAGCTGTCTCAGTGAAAAGTTTCAACTTGAAATTCGAAAGTCAGTTTTTCTGATGTTCCTGAGGGGTACCACGGAACTGAGAGAAAAAATACTCTTCAAAATGCAATATCTCCGCTGTAATAAGCTATGGGTCCGAACTTTTTTCAGTGTATTCATAGCTCATTAGGATCTACATAATGCACACCCTTTTCACTTAAAAGCGATGAATCAGTTGGGGTGGTTCCCTCGTTAGCTGTATTTAGATTAAATTCCGAAGTACCGACTTCCTATTGATGCACTACAAACTCTCATAACTGTAGTGTGATGTAAGTCGATTCCCAAATTAACTAAGCTATGCTTATATCCGAGAATTAGTATTTGCTTTTTCTCTAGAGCGAGAAAATTTCTTTTAAAGCTCATTTATCTTTCGATGGCTGCAAAGTTCTTTCCACTTAATACAAAACTGAACTGTTTCTAAGGTCTCATCTGACACGTATATTCGTAAAGAGCTTAGTATATAAAAGTTTCTAACTGGAGAATAGTTAATAGAATTCTGCTATACTAATCGTTAACAAGCGATTCTTGTTGTTATAATTTCATCTGTATTATATATATCATGTCTACAATAGCTTAGTAAATATCAATTTAGTTTTGTGTAGTAACTCGTTATTGTTAGCAATTCAATAAGTGCCCTATCCTTTCTCTGATTTTGTGCAGAAATGAACCTTATCTGATTCAGACATATTCAATCTTATATTCAAGAACATACATTGCACATAGTAAATTTAATAATTATTCTCAGTATACCATGGAAGATAAATGACTTGCTCAGGTTTTTCTTTTTATATATTTAATCTTTTTTAATCTGCGTTTTATCTGAAAACAATGTGGCTTCTCTTATATTATCTAAAATAATCTTGTTGCGTTGAAATTTACTCCCAGGAACATTTTTTGATATTTATATGATATTAGGTCTCGAATAAAGAAAAAATTCTATGTGTTTTGTTTAACATGGCTAGCTATAAATGTTCGTATCTCAATTCTGTTGTTCTCATAAGCAAATAGAAAATACATAAATCACAAAAACAAAAAAACTAGATGGATATAATTATCGACCTATGTTTTTTTGGTTAAAGATATCATAATGAAAACTAATAACACTACAAAATATAATGGCTCGCTCACCTAAGCAACTACTCTGTGAACGAGATAGAATGCAAATGAACTTAGAATGAAGAAAGAACGAGCGGATAATCGAACGAGTGATTGATAAAAGAATGACCTATTCTTTTCCTTTCTTCATGTAACGGACAGATGGAGAGAAAAAGACAGAACGAAAGAAAAATTGATTAAAATGTAGACGGATGATGAGCTATGTCCCTATTTGAAGAAGAAAAAAAGATAAAATATGAAATGACTAATCACTGAATCTTTTAATAAAACAGCTAAATTCTAACTCATTACATATTTATAAGCTAAACAGGAAAAGACTAATTTGTCTCTTGTATGATAGTACTTATTACTCATATATACTTGTACCTTGGAAAAAGGGAAATAAAAACGATTATCGATATCACATCATCAAAGAAATAAGAAATTATTTATATAGTGAGTATGATATATTCCTATATAGTAATATTAATGATAATTTTCTCCTAGTATGTACTGTAGTTTTCGAACATTATATTAATGATGTTTGTCTACTCTTTATTGGAATTCATAAAATACAACCATGACAGAGTTGATCTTCTTAAGCATGCATTAAATAAAACGACACTGAGTAAGATGATAAGAATAAGTTCACTTTAATCACAATGATCACAACAACCTCACATAGTGCTATCTGTGTAAATTGTACTACTTAATATGAAGCGTGTAATAAAAATGAATTTGTACTAGCTAATGTTATGAAATAATCGATGACCAAATCAACGTGTTGGTAAGAGGCGATACTCGGATTATTAAGATTGCTCAATACGAGATATATAGCATATCTTTTTTGTTAAGCAAATCAGTTTATGGTACTGCTACTAAAGTAAATTGAAGATAAATTTGCTTTTCGTTCTAATCAAATACTAGAACTGGATAATATTTCTCTTGTCGATTTTCAATAACAGTAAGATATTATTGACAAGATACATTGCTAATAACTCAAAAATATGCGTGTAAACGCGATACAAGAAGTATTTCCAGTAAGGTTGTTATAATTCTATTAACTTTAACTTCGTGTTATTATCAATAAAACCGTTTTAGTCGTTTAAAATTCATATTCACTAATGATAAATATAGCATCTAATACTTTACTACATATCAGCAATAAATACTGGTTATAACCACGAGTTGTTTTTTATTAATAAACATCAAATGGTAATAATTATTACTCCTTAGAAAATAACCGGATCGATTATTCACAATTGAATGTTACGTTAGTTAGACGTATTCGATCACAGATAGGTACCCCAAAACAGTTAAACTGACTATTTACCATTTAATAGTAACAGCTGAGTAGTGCAGACTATCACTGATTAACGATTATTAAGTACAGATATACTACTTACTGAAAATATAATAATACTATGATTTTGTGTTTTTTCAGTTGGCTTTTGCTACGTGAGGTAGACGAGAAAATTGTGTAAAAACGCGTTTTTTTTCACAAAAACTGCAGTATTGAGGTGTTTTTAACGATTTTGACTAGAATTCTTGAAAATAAACTGTGAAAACGATTGAAAAGTGAAAAAATCAGTGGTATACACGTTGAAACGCTCTAAACGCTCAAATAACGCGTTTAAACCGTTTAATGTCTGCCTGGGTAAGTAGGTCATCATGATCTCATGATGGTCAACGAGACAATATATCTATTCCACAGGAAAGAAAAAAAGATGTATGTATACTGGACATAAGTGAGCGTCATAAAATAACATTTGTAGACGTTAATATGAACAAGAAAAATTTTATCAAGTGATTAAATTAAAGAACTCTCATTACTGAATATGTAGGAAAATAAATGGTCGTTATACCAACTACCTACCAACATTTACACATGACATTATCAGTGGTGAAGGTGAAAATCTTGGTGCAGAATAACCTGAAGAATATCCGGATCGGTACTGGTGAGATGACAAGTTTCCAGTTCATGATGTAGAAATAAAAACCGAACACACCGAGTAGAAAACATCTTCATCATCAAATATTTTAATAACACCATGAATATTTAGGACAAGAAACATCTGTGACGCCAATCCAACCATACATATGACACATTTTACACATAAATCACCACCACTCGTAATAGTCAATGTCAGAACTAATGGCGCATTAATGAGCGAATTATCGCACAAACTTCACGTCGGTCAATAAAAGTAAGTGTTTTATCTATCTTTGGATCAATTATGCACTCTTTCAATTTAGATATCGACTCACAGCAGGCACCAACAACACGCCTGAACACTTTACTGCCATCATCAAAGCAAATAATAACAGCTATGTCCGCTTCAATGTCCCTCATCGGCAAGGCTGTTTCCCACTTGATGGCATAATGCATGTTGACTTTGTAGTGTACGCGCTGAATATATGAATAAACGTACTACCTTATCCCGTCACCCTCAATTCGTATTGTTTCAACTTATACTTTATCTATACGCATGTTCTTCTGTGTTTTCACTTATATTCTTCCTTTCTTTTGTTGTCAGCTATGTGCCAAAGATTTTTCCCTCCTTCTCATATGTATATAATGAAATTTTCCTTTTCTTCGCTCTTTCTTTTATTTTATCCTATAATAAATTTTTCTCTTATGTTCATCATCTACGACATTTTCTATTCCGTCAACTTTATCTTTTACCTTCGTCACATATTCCCACAGATACTAAATCAAGTTCGGAAAATAAAGAATATCAGATTGCCAAAGAAAGAGCAAGCTACCCTAGAAAAAAATGATAAGCGTTATTTTAACTAACAAGGGAAGGTCCTGAAGTGATGACCCGAGTTGAAGGCTGATATTATGTGAATTTGCTACACTCAGTATCCTGATACCAACTATGAAATAATTATCTGCTGAGGTCTGCCCACTGAGAATCTATAGTCAAAACATTTTCTCACCATATGATAAGATGACAGTAATGCAAAATTATAGTGCCTCTTATTTTTACTTTAAAAATGTATTTCTAGATTTAGTTTTTAACGCTGATTACGAATATCTTGTTATTTTTTCAATTTAACAAAGTTTTTGTGGAGAAAAATGCAAAATACTGGAAGAATATCAAAAAATTGCACAAAATACTTACTTTTGTAAACAAACATATAGTATGTGATAAAGCTATAAAAAACGTTTCTGAATTCAATTTTATATAAATAATTCAAAAATCGTATTGATAAAAACGAAAAGTAAAATAGTGACGAATTCAATGTTGCTTTTCTACAAGTAAGCATTTTTGCAATTTTTGATATTCTTCCAGTATTTTGCATTTTTCTCCACAAAAACTTTGTTAAATTGAAAAAATAACAAGATATTCGTAATCAGCGTTAAAAACTAAATCTAGAAATACATTTTTAAAGTAAAAATAAGAGGCACTATAATTTTGCATTACTGTCATCTTATCATATGATGAGAAAATGTTTTGACTATAGATTCTCAGTGGGCAGACCTCAGCAAATAATTGTTTCATAGTTGGTATCAGGATACTGAGTGTAGCAAATTCACATAATATCAGCCTTCAACCCGGGTCATCACTTCAGGACCTTCCCTTGTAAGAGCATCAGCAGAAGGCTTTACACGGGTTATCGAGAAGCGTACGAATTGACAGACTACATGAAAAGGTTGTGGATCAAATTTGCATTACCCCATGCACCTTTAATGAAATTAATAGTGAAAGTATCGCACTTCACCACGAACAAAGACTACTATGGCAATTCATTACACATACTATTCCCATTCTCTCTCACACTCCAGCCACGAAATTCAACAAAAATATGCCACTAATGGAGCTCCAACCGACATAACTGGTCGTGCAGCTGATTCTGTCGCAAATAGAAAGCGACTATTTTTTCTACAATTATCAAATGTGCTACACGAACAGCCGATCACGTTCCTCCTCATCCGCACACATGTTCATATCATAACAGTATTTCTCACTCTACACGACACGAATTCCTTCACGTACAAAACAGCACAACTACAATATTGACCTAATGCAGCGAATCCGAATATGAAATACCTCCTGAGTGGATCAAAAATATCAGTAATAGGAGTCAAAGTGGTACTTTTTCCTCAGTGACCCGCTCGTAATTAGTACCGATAGATACGGAATCAAATTCTGTACCTGACCCAAGTGATTTTAGATATAATCCAAGTGAAATAGCGGATCCGGACGGAAAAGCTGAATATGGTGCTAACTTTTCGCACGTTATAAAAATATCTTTATTTGATCTCCATTCTCTGTCTTTATCTATTTATTGTAAATAATATGTGTTTCCGATAAATACTCGTCTTACTTATTGTAAAAAATATTCTCTTATCTAAAATCACCCATCCCAATTATTGCAAAAATACTTTTCTTCTACATCCATCCTATTTATTGTAAAAAAACACTTTATCCTCTGTGCATCACATTCATATACACACTATTTTAAAAATTATTATATTTATTAACCTTATCATATTCATTATATCAAAATATATTATAAAAGATCAACAAAAAACGCCAGCATGATTCAAATTAGTTAAATTAGAAAATCAATAGCGCATTGTAGTGCATTAACAAAACATTCATCAATAGTATACTGATCAAAAGAACAAAAACTAAAAAATACATTATAATGCATTATCAAAAATTATAACGTTTATCAATAACACACGTATCAATAAACCAAAAAATAAAAAATTAATAAAACCTCATAATGCTTTATCAAAAACTAAAAAATGCATCAATAATACACATATTAAAAACAAAAAATTCATTATAATGCAGTATATATAAAGAATTAAAAAAGTTTATCAATAGTACACTTATCAATAATTCAATAATGAAAAATTAAGGATACATTATGATACAATATCGAAAATTATCAAAAATTAAAAATATAAAAACGTCTATCAATAACACAGTTGTCGACAATCAAAAAATAAAAAATTAATGATGTATTATAATGCATTATCAAAAAACAAAATTTATATCAATAATGAAATTAAAAAAACTTACTCACTCGCTTGAAAAAGATGCAATTCGAGACGGTTCGCGTTATTTATCCTTTATCTATCAAATTATTTATTTATTTTTCTTATTATTGTTTCTTTCTTTTCTTCATCTATTATTTCTCTTGCCTTTGTATAACGTTATTAGAAGAAAGATGAGTAACAATCAATGACAATGAAGACAATACAGTTGAATCATTTGATATAAATTCAGATATTTCCCCCTTTTTTTTAAATTCTATTCCGTCATTTTCTACAAACTTATAATCTCTAGTTTTTATCTCCTGTGTATTGATTAAAACTAGAAGGTTGTTGAAAATGACGAGATAGAATAAAAAAAGATGGAAATATCCGAATTCATATCAAATGATTCAACTATATTGTCTTCATCGTCATTGATTGTTACTCATCTTTCTTCTAATAACGTTACGAGAAGATAAGAGAAATAATGAGTGAAGCAAGGAAAGAAAAAGAAAAAATTAATTACAAAATAGCAAATAAAAAAGAAAGGAGAAAGCATCAAGTTTCAACAAACTGAGAAAGCAAAGGTTCTTCTTCATAGTATGTTTACAACAACATCATATGCATGAAAAGAAAAGATTGGTTTTTTCCTCTCATCAAGCTTATAAAATGCGAGCGCTTGATAAGTCTTTTTATTTGTACACATATAGAAGACGAGAAAAAGCAGCTTATTTACATCCAAAGCAACGAATCGAAGATTATAACTAAAATTGACAGTAAGATCAAGCTGTATATTATATATGGTAAAATCAACTGATAAAGACGAATATGAATTGAGTGACCACGCTGAATCTTTAACAAGCGAAAGTAATATGTTGCAGCCTACAGAAACACGAGGAATGCGTTGTTCCCTGGCAGACTTTTGGAAGTGGCATAAAGTACCTTGCAACTTCTCTGGCTTTTTGGCAATATTTCGATGCATATCGATATTCATTTTATTGGTTCTTTCTTTCTTAGATTTATTCGTTTTCATATTTTCTGGTTCAATACCGTTTTGGATAAAGTATTTTTTTTATGTAAGCTATCCGTTATACGAAATCGCCACAATTATCTACGCTTCAGGTGCGGCAGCTTTTGGGTGTTGGATTGAAGCTTACTTGCTGGTGCTTCTGGCTATCATTAATGGGCTTTTCAGTTTTTTCAAGTGTGGCGAATATAGGACTCCACTGATCTGGTTTTTCAAAGTTGTTTTTCTGCTTGTAGCTACTCTTATGGCAAACAAAAATTTTCGTTGTCTTCGAGAATATTCGAATCAGTACAAAGATGCCGCTTTATGCATGTTATATCAAGCAATACTGTTCTCAGCTACAATTGTTTTTTTTGCTGTACCTGGTCTGCGTATGGTGCACGAAACATTAATGGGTTCCTGTAACTTTGAAATGGATAAATGCAATATGTATAATCTGTATGTGCCGGAATTTCAAATGCATGATCCATGTGCAGATGCTTATGTTCACTACATAGACAGCCGTGTGGAACTCCGTGTTATTCGGGATTTTACTCTTCTCAATATCGCCTCATTCGCTCTATGCAACCAAGGTCTGTTGGACGTTTTCGGTTTCCGACAGCCACCAAGAAAAAGACTATGGTTTCGAGTAATTTTGCTAGTCTTTTTCCTGATTTTGTCGACATCAATGATTCTCGTCAAAATTGTTCCATTTAGTTATCATAAAACTAAAATCATTTATGACTTAATCGAATGTATCCTTTTTTCCACGACAATCATATTAATGATCATTAATGTTACTGCACCGATGGAACCTTTAGGTGAGCGGATGCAGGAAAATCCGCGTATTCTGCGTGATTGAACGTATTACTGATACGTTCTACTTTATGGGGCATGATACAGTTCAAGAAAATTTGTGGTGCGGCAGGTGTCAAACTTTAACCATTTGTTTATTCAAGAGTAAAAATTTTCCTTTCCTGAATTCTTTTTTTGATTCATTTCTTTGTTAATCATATTATCGAATATTCAAATTATTGCTTGAAATAAACTGTAAAAATGATTCATGAACAACTTTGCAACTTGAATCGGAATATCCTTCAGCTGTTTATATTATTGATGAAATTTTGATTATAAAAGCAAATAGTAGCTATTCTATGTAACCCACGAGTGATTCCCAGATAACGTGCTCAATGCATGAAATGTTTAGTGAGATTTATAATATAAACCGAGTTGCAGAAGTTTTACATAATTTTGAAAATAAAGAGTAAAAAAGTATCAGTATACATATAAACATATAAGTGCAATAAATGGTGACTTTATTGTAAGTTAGGCAATGCTTTTGGGTTGTTTTCTAAAAACGATCTAAAAGGTGTGTCGACGTGATTAGAGGAAGGAATTTTATGCCCATCGCCGCCTTATAAAAATTGTATAAGAGTAGTTACTTATTCTTTCTTTTCAAGATATAACCAATCACTACACTTTTATTCAAGATAAATTTTGAAAAAAATAAAATAAAATAATAATTTCGTTTTCGTCGGTTTATTGACTAGTTTCTGTGGGATTTTAACCCCAATTTTTTAGAACTTAACAAAAAACAAAAATTATTAAGGGCTAGAAAAGCTCAAGATTCTAACCACAAAAAGAACAACAGCTATGTGCTTTGCCCCGAAGGACCTCAACTACTAATAAATATTGTCTATCTACTTGTGAAAATCAGTTTATTGATGAACGAAACAACACACGCAATGAAAGAAGAAGCGACATTATATATACTGCCTATTCATATACACATGAGTCAGAAATCCCAATGGCTCGGGAATTCCGGTCATGAGTATATGACTCGGAAATGACGCATTATGGCTGAAGGCTATGACATCTCCCCTTATCGGCAAAGGGTTGATAGAAAGAAATAAAGAAAAGAAAAAGAGATGGGGAGAATAAAAAGAAAATAAAAAAATGAAAAAGTAGAATGTGAGGGTTTGCGTTAATAGTTACGAGCAGGTAATGGTATAGGGCTCACAAGTTAATCGATGCGGAGCAGCAGATGAAGCACGATGCACTAACTGAACGAGTAGGCGATGATAGATACATATAATTGAAATGTTGCAGCAAGCGATAAAGCAAATACTGAAGACAATAATGAGTAATGGAATCAGGGAATAATCACGCCAGTTGTAATGGAACATTCGAATATGAGCTTGAAGGGCCTGGTCGATATTATTAACAACGTCAACGTGGACATTTGAAGAAGGAGACAACAGTTTTGCATCAAGGACGACAGCTACTGTATAATCGAAGAGAAAAAACAACAGGAGATGTGAAGCAATACCAACGTTCAATACCATCATGTAGAATAAGATAATATAATGCATCGTATAAGGAGAAACAGGTTATTATATAAAGGAGGAATGAAAGACCACATGAGCGCGCAAGTGATTTATGTGAGCGATACAATTACGGTTAAACATACGAAATATAGAAGAAGAACATACGTGCTGCCACAACCCATGATATATGACAAAAGAAGAAACCAGGGTAAGAATAATAACATTTTTTTCGTGTTTGTAGAGAAAAAAAGTATTATAAAGAAAGAGGATGTTGAATAACGGGATATAGTTGACCAACGTATTGCCAATCAACTCGACTATTAATAGCACGCTCTTTTAAGCAGAGATAGAGAAGTGTAATAACATGACCTGAAAGAAAATGGAAAAATTAGTGCGAAAAGTGTATCAGCTAAAAGAAAAGCACTTATTCGTGCCTTCGAGACTGATTGTTGGTTGAATTGTATACGAATGAGTGCAAGTATTTTTTTGAACGAACTGATACGAGTTTCTTTTTTCGCCTTTATATGATAGTGTTCTTAAGGAATGGATTTCCATCTTGGATCAAGAGTAATTTGGAAGGAGCTTTCGAATTTATTCAATGAATTTATCAGCCGAATCAGCAACTGTACTTTCATCCATCGTTTCATGTCTTGTGACAATCTATTAAAATTCTGTATAATCATACAAATATACCTCGTTACATGAACACAAAAATGTTTTGGTATGGTACAGAAGTCTAGAAGAATACTATCTAGAGTAGTAATCCATATATTCATTATAAACAATTGTCGGATATTTATTCAACATACTGAGATACATAGAAGTTGATATATACATTTGGTGTAAATGAGAGTACAGTCAATATCAGGATAACTAAAGCGTCACGTAGACTCACGTATGTTATCTTACTAAGATATAGTACATTGATTATGCAAAATAATACTATGTATTTTTTTTGATTGTCACTTCAGTGTATTCTGTAAAAAAAAAAACATGTTGTATAGATGATGCTATTTCCAGACTGATTTTGAATTAGTTCATTTTATACTGCACTTGAATTTTATAGTAAAACTTTTGACGCCATTAAGTAGTTCATACTCTGAAGTATATCTAGCACTAATTGAATCTTGCAAAAGTGCACTTTCAATTTTTCACCTAATGTCTATTTGGTTGCCCACTGTGCACTCAGACTTTCTCTGTTATACAGTGCATCATAATATCTAACATTGAAGTTTAAGATATCTGTAAAAAAAAACGTATTTTCAGTGATATTTTATCAAGTGGCATACAGTAAACAAATGAGATATCGGTTATGATGGAAAAAAACACTCTCATCAGAAGAGAATTGATAGTTATGATATAAAATCTAAAAAGAAATAAGGGCAAGTAAGATCGTGATGTTCAGAATCAGCACAATGAATCGTATACAGTTATATATTTTTGGATGAAAAAGCAATTCATCACTTAAAGTACTTTCCTCGCTAGATAGACAGACAAACTTTAAGGATATTTACGACTATATAACGTTTCCTTTCAGAAAAAGAAAAAATAGATCAATTAAGAAAGATAAAAGTCAAAATACTGATTTGAAGTCTAGTGTTAATAAAGAAAAACGGGCCATCAAAGGAGATATCATCAGAATAAGTCAATAAGCATATGTTCTTATAGTTTTTGTAGAGTTTTTCATGGCATATCTTTTACAAAAAGAATCAAGATTATACACCGTATCAAGGAAGAAAGATGATTATGAAATATTTAACTCAATTAAAAATATTCTAATTAAACATGAGATTTTTATCATCCAATGATGAATATAAAGAAATTCAATACAATAAACTACTTGATTCATTTTGAACGAAGTTTTATATTAAAGAACATTAATTATTTATCCGATGTCATGAATGTATTACAAGTAAATAATGTTAACTTGATATTCAATCAGTCTTTTGTACTGTTATCGTAAATTCTGATAAATGTCTTCAATATAATATTATCCATTTGAAAATATAAGAGTAGGGACTAATTTTTGATTAAATTTTCAACGATTCAAGCTATAGAAATCAAGTTTTTGATGTTAGAAAGAGCAAGGTGTGCGACATCGATCTGCATAAAAATTTATTACATTTAGGAATCTTTTGTATAGTTGTTTGCAGTCAGATGTCTTATTTGTCATCTATTTTCATGAATTTTTTTACGACAAGTTAACATTAAATGAGGACAAAATGTAAGAAAAAAAAACTCAACTTTTTATAAAAACTTCGTGAAAATGGACAACAAATAAAATACCTCTAGAGTTTGAGTTGTTGAAAATTTATTCAAAAAATGGTCACATATCTTGTATTTTGAAATGGATGATACTCATTGTTATTGTTTATTTATGATAAAATAGATCAAACTTTAGAATACTGAAAAATAAATTAACAATTGTGTACATACAGATATAACAGCAATATCTAACATACGTTCAAAACTTTAATTTCTTATGAATATTTTCTATTTGATCAAAATTAAAAATCTTTTATTTTCTGATAACAATCTATTTTCAAAAAGAAATGCTTAAATTTCTACACTGCTGAATTACTCTAATGAAAGAATACTGCAACGATTTTACTTTCGTTTCAGTTACTACATTGACAAGTAACATAAATATAGAGTAAGAAAACAAAAAATAAATAAATTTTTCATTAGTTTTTTGAAAAAGTATCACCGGCTAGATGTTGACGATGTAGTTCTTCACATTTTTCTTTAAGTTTTCCAAGTTCATTTTGAATTATATCAGTTACTGCTTTGCGTATTTCTTGCTAAACAAAAAAAAAGACGGAGAAATAAATAATTTTATTATATCATTTATTAATTCATACCAATGATCGATTTTCTTTTTTTAATTTTTCAATAAGTTCATCGAAAATTAATGGTTCACCAACATAAATGCTAACTTTTTGTCCATATTGTGGTACATACGGCTCTGTATTTGGCAGTACTGAATCCATTCCTTAAATATTCAAATTATTATTTAGTATTATTTAAATAATATTTATCATACCGAGATGATAGAATGGAACAACTAATGGACATATATTAGCTTCAGCAATAAGTCGACCAACACCTAAATAAGTATTGTAATTAATATAATCATTTATATATTTGATATAAATCTTACCCCATTTAAGTCTGATTAATTCTTTTGTCAAACTAACCTTTCCTAAAAATAAAATAAACTTTACATTTATCTCGGCATGTATAGCTTTTTCTTACATACTAATATTAAAGGGTATCATTTCAATGAGAAAATTATTTAAATCGAAAAGAACTAATGCAAAGAAATATTTATGAATAGACAATTCTCTATGTACACAGGAGATGGATGAGTAAAAGACTTAAAATTCAGGAAAAAGATCTATTTTTTATTACGAATATCTTGAATAGGTTTATGAACTAATTGAAAAGAATACATCAAGACTCGATATTTTACGATAATATAAATATAAAGAAGAGAACGATTGTAACACATAGACAATGACTTATTTAAAAAGCTAGACGACAAATTGCATAGACAAAAACTATCACAAGTAGACATAATCGCATGTTTTGATTCTCTAACTCATACCTTCAGGAAATATATGTATCCAACCACCTCGATTAACTTGTTCTAAAGCAAAATCCATAGGTCGTTGATAAACTCCATCACCTCGTGTTACTGGTATAGTTTGACCCAAACTAAAAAATAATTGATGCCTTCTCATTGTAAAAACAATATCATCAGCACCCAAAGACCAACGCATTCTACGACGATTCCACAAGACACGAAATGGCATTGTTGCTCCTATATATAAAATAAATATTCATTAAATAATTTAATTATAAAAAGAAAATTTTATTAAGACGATAGAGAGAAAGAAAGATACCATTTTATATACCGATCAACAATGGATCATCCATACCTATATGTTACAAAAGATAATATTAGAAATACTAAAAATTTAATTAATCCTACAAGAATGATGATTAGCAACAGTAATTAATGGTCGATCGGGATCACGATTTAGTACAGCATTAAGAAGAATTTCACCTTTTTTAAATAATCAAATAATAATTATTATATAATATCGTATAGTTTTTTACCATTTTCAATTCGCACAGAAGTTAAACATCCTATAAAAGAATATACACATGGTATATGATATTTGTTTTAATTGATTTTATTCCCTCACTCACTCATCCAAAATTTGCTAAATGATCCAACAAGGCCAATCGTTAGTGTCGAAGCTACCTTGTAAAATATTGACGGTTTTTCAGGAAATGGCCAATCAAATGAAAGTGGCATTATCTAAAAGATGTCTATCATTTTAACTTTCATATATTTATTATTTATCATGAATAATTGTATGAAATTTTTAAATTTGTATCTTTTTTTTTTTCGTATATCATATATATTATATTGAAACAAGATAAGCAAAAAAATGTTGATACATAAAAAGCAAACAAAAAACACGGTATGTAAAATCGAAATAAAGCTAAATATCAGTTTGTTTATAATTTTTACTAATCCTTCATTAAAATGTATAACAACAAACACAAACTACAAGCTAATGTTCTATTTTGGTGTGTAAATATGATTAAAAGTCAGTTTATCACATAAGATATGTTGATTGATTATTTATTTTTCACAGATCTTTATCACCAGTAACAGTTTCTTTCACTTTTTCTGCTGCATCTACTACAGCTTCTTTAATTTGTTCACCAGCATTAGTAACTTTATCTTTAGCAGCATCAATTGTATCACTTACAGCTTCTTTTAATGATTTAAATGAGAGAAGAATATTTGCACGATGTTGTAATTCTTCTTTTTTTTCATTTGTAATCTTAAATAAAATAATATTTATATTTTATTTTAAAAAATAAAAAGCAAACTCTCAGGCTTGAGATATTAAGCTCATTGAGATATAAATACTTGATTTATTTATTTTATCATTTAATATTAGAAAAATCTATTCAAATAATTACATATGAATTTCTTTAAAAAGAATAAATCAACAATTAAAAGCTAACCATGTTGAAATATTCAATAAAATAAAGAATTTAATATACAATTATAATGATACATAATCATAATAAAAAATGTTAATAAATTTCAAGAATATTCCCTCAGCATTAGCATGGCGATTATCATCATTGAGTTTGCACATAGAAATTCTTTTTAGATTTTATTTACCTTTCCTTTAAGAAGATTTTGTACACGTCGTCCTTCACGTTTAAGAAAATCAGCACCCTGTTTAACAACTGATTCCATAATTTTAATATAAGATTCACCACTAAAATAAGAAAAAAAAAGCATATGTTCAATGAAATAATGTAAATTGATTCTAACCTCTTTTGCTCTTTCTTATCGGTTAAACTTTTGATTTGTTCTCGTGCTTTTTCTAATAATGTCTTTTGTGTACCTTCATCATTAGTTGATGAGGCATCAAAAAATTGTCTAGCAAGATGATCTAATGCTTCAAGTGTACCAGGTAAACCAAACCAAAGATCTAAAAATTATATTTTCTTTACTATTACAAAAAAAAACATTCTATTGTTTTTTTTTTCTTACTTGTATTTTGTGATAAAAATCGTTTAAGATCAT
>JAJEKB010021865.1:103778-165224 GCA_022393335.1 Macrotrachela quadricornifera | reverse complement strand
AAAAAAACAATAGAACAGAAACGATTTTCACATCACCAGCATTTAATTTTGGCAGATAATTTATTTAATTGATAAGCGAAAACATCATCTTGTGGCAAGATTACAATGGATATCTTACTCATGACCACAATCAGATATTTTAGCGAGCAACAACGAGAGTGATGATTATCTCTTAGCTTGAAAAGTAATAAATTAGACAAAAAGTTGTTCTTTTTTTAGGAGATCTTCTCTAAGGGACTGGAAGATTATAAAAATATTTATATTATCCTAGGACATGGATATCTTCGGCAAAATTTAAATACGTTTTTACTAACTCGCCATTCTTTAGGTTATCAAGACACAAAATGATAATTTTGTTACAATAAGAGACATGCAAAGTTCAACATAAGTGTTACATTTCACACCACATTCAATATAATTTAGATAGACATTGCACGTATTACTTAAGTAGATATTCTTATGCCATAAAATTATTTTCATGAAATACTTTTATTAATTATTAGATACTCATATCTAATATTTACTTTAATTGTTTTTCTTCGAAAAAATAATTACCGAAATTTTCAATTCAAACTCGGCATAAATAACTATTTCAAGGTCAACACCTGATTGCATTCATTAATAACCAAAATAGAACTTTTAAAAAACAGTCATTTTATATATTGATATTTTTATCTTTTGGTCTTGACGTAAATTCCTTCTTTTTTTTTATGATGGATGAAACTAATTTATTTTTGTATGGTATTCATATACGAAGGATTTCTATTATTTATCTTTAATAGTAGAAACACTCACAATATATGAAACTAATGCTATCATGAATTTCTTGCTGGAAACTGTTTTACTCTATGAAGAAAGATCGTCTACATCAGTCTTTGAATAGATTATATTTTCCTATTCGAAATGTTTCTTTCCTGCTTTTTCTAGCATCGAATGATACGAACATTTATTAATCCTCATAGTTTTAAACATTCAATCTATTTCATTTACTCAAATGTAATCAAGATTGATGATTCTCGTAACTTTCCGGCAAGAATCGTTTGGAAAGTTTTAGAAAATGATCGAATTTAGAAGAAAGAATACAACTATTCGATTACCAGATAGCTGTAATTTCTACCTTTCTCATAGTTTTTCGATCGGAATCGGTCTATATACTTCCATCTGATATTTTTATTCGTCACATACATGATTATGATTTCTCAACTTTATCAAAAATGACATTTATTTATGTCTACAAAATGTGGGCGAATATAGGACTAATTAATTCTATTAATGCATCTGAATGTAATTAAATTTATTCAAACAAAACTAATGATATATTCAACTCAGAAAAAATACTGTATGGTACTCAATGTTATTTATCAAAAGACGAAATTCTATCCAGATGACTATTGTCAACGCTGTGTTTTTGGCACATTATACTAAACTATGTATTAAAAAAATATTTTCATTTCTCCTGTAACATAGACAATAAAACTTCTTCTAACTAGATATCTAATCTTTATAGAATTTACCAAATTATCATATAAAATATTATAACATTTAAGAAATCTTACCATTTTCGTAACTCGTCGTTGTTTCCGTACTAACGATTTTGAAACACTATTCTATAAAATAAAATACAAACAAACTAATATTTATTATATTAAAATATTTTTTTTTGTTATTAATTCATACAGTATTTGTATGACTAGTAATAAGTCGACTTGTTTGTACAATATGCATTGCTAATTTGGTATAAAATATAATAATAATAACAAGTGGTATAGCATAATATGAACAAAATACAAAAAGACAAGCAAGAAAATTATCATGATCACTCATAACACAACTGTCAGAATTGGATGTAACTATTTGTGAAATAGCATGATAAGGAACAATAAATACAAGTGAACCTATTAGAAAAGAAAATGTTTATTTAATAATTTTTAATTACTTTTTTTTATCTACTTACTACCCCAAATAATAATACAAATAATAAAAGCAGTTTGTGGTGTACGCCATTGAAGTTTTGATCTTGGTAAAACAATATAAAAACATCGATCAATACTCATTGCAGCTATTGTTGAACAAGTAGCTAATAAAAATACCTAAAATATATTAAAATAAAAATAAAATATTTGTTTTTAATTTATATGAACTTACATAAGCAAGATATACGTAAATTCTACAGATACTTTCACCAAATGGAGAAGAATTTACTAAACCTAAATAAGTTGTATACGGTATTGAAAGTGTTAAAAATAATAAATCAGCTAATGCTAAATTAATAACATAACAATTTGTCACATTTCGATATTTTTTCTTTCGAATAGCTACATAAATAACTACTGAATTACCTAAAATAATATAAAACAATAATTTAATTAAAATTTTTTTTTTAATTTTAATATACCAAGAAAACCCAAAATAAAAATTAAACAATAAAATATAATTAAAAGATGACCAGCAAGTATTAAATAAGTATCATTAGATTCAACCGATTTTCTTCTTATTGTTTCATTAATATTACTTATTGCCATGATTTTTATTTTGTTCAAATAATTATATAATTAATTTTCTAAAATATTCATCAGTATTTATAAAGAAAAAAAATTCTATTTGAATAATATTTAAAATTTAATTCAACAGAATCTAAACGATTTTATTCTTCAATTTAATCATCAGTATAAGAATAAATATGATAGAGCTCAAGTTTCTCTTTGAAAAATATGATTTTATAAAATGTATCTTACGACTAACGATTGTGGACAGTATTTTTGATATAAAATATAGAGTGTACCATGTAAAAGTAATTTTCTTGGATATATATATACATACAAATAGTATAATTGTACACGTTTAGAATAGAGATAAAAGTTTAATATGAAGATGTAAAATATTTGAAATTAGTAATTATGAGAAAGGTTGCCATTATAAGTTTTTCTCTTCCTTTTCAATAATTGATATTAATATTTATTGATATTATTATTAAGACGTTTCAGAAAATTCTGCTTCCTTCGTCAGTTTAAAAATTTTACAATAAAAAATTATTTTTCTTTTTATATATATACAGTGTTTAATCTGACTATTCAATCTATTTTCTTTTTACTTTTCTTATGATTATATTTTATTTAATAGTGGAACGGAAAAAGCAAGACGGTAACACTGGATGACTAAACTTGTCAGTTTATACCTTCCGTTCCACTATTAAATAAAATATAAGCATAAGAAAAGTAAAAAGAAAATAGATTGAATAGTCAGATTAAATACTATGTATAATAAGAAAAATTTTTAAACTGACGAAGGAAGCAGAATTTTCCGAAACGTCTTAATAATAATATCAATAAATACTATTATTGGTGTTTTAATTTAACTTCAATTAAATTATAACAAACGCTAATTAATTAATATTAATATCAATTATTGAAAAGGAAAAGAAAAACTTATAATACATCAAATAAAGTATTTGAGTCTTTTTTTTAAAAGAGTTCTTCCCTCAGAAAAATTGACATTGAATTTTTTGTCATAGATAGATGTGTTGAAGCCTCCTCTTTCAGAATAACTATGGTTCTTCGAAAAACAAACAGGTTTGGACGGATTTATCGGTGAAAATTTGCATTCACTATCATATTTTTCGAGCTTCTTTTTTATTTTTCTCAAAATCAATTTTTTCGAACATATCGTTTACGTAGACAAAGTTTTTTTTAATAATGACTCAATGTAGAAATGATAATTTTATTTTAATGTATAGTAGACAGCTAGTGCTAGATCCCTCCAAGATCGAATTTTTAATTCGTAGTAGCTATTTTTTGGACATGATACCGTGAATTTTACAAAAAAAAGACTCGTATTCTTTGTGTAAAAATCTTGTCTATATGCAGGATATTCTCGACCAATAAATTGACTATAACTCATTAGTTTATTGGAGATTTGAGGAGATGTCTTAACCATAATCTGTTTTAGCCTAAACTAGCATTCTTTGAAACTTTGGTTGAAATCGGATAAAAAATGACATAGTTGGTTTCTGAGAGGCATCTCTTAGTACATGTTTGAATAATATTTAACAATAGATTATTTAAAGTCTGCCTCCCTCAAAAATCGATCTCAACGCATGTACGTTCAAATGGGCTGAAATGAGGAGGCTGTGGTAAAATTTTCAGCACGATACTATGACGTTTCACAGAGATATGAATCAAACAAGGGTCAAGAATAGCTCATTTTCTGTCCAAGATGCAGGGCACCACAGAGTTCTTTTTTTTAAATTCTTACTTTTTTAGCGAAGAAAGGGGCTTACAAATTCAATGATCTAAAAAAGGCGGCAAAAATGGATGTCTAGTTACATAAATGTCTATATATATAATGAAAAATAGAACTTAATTAAAAAAAACGACTCCGTGATGCCCTGCATCTCGACGCGCTCTTTGAAACAAAAAAAAATTAAATATATTGAAAGAGGCTGAACCGAGAAATCTCGGAGAAAAGATAAAAATAACCATAAACTGAGAAAAAATGAAAAACATTTTTCGTTTTTTTGAAAATAAAACAATGTGGTTTCTGAAAGATCTGAAGACGCACTATTTTCCCATGTATTTATCTCAATTTCGAAATTTTTAACGAAAATTGACTTTTTTTGAGGGGGAAAAGGGGTCTTAATAGTTCATCGATCGCATTCTCTAGATCATGCTGTAATGACTGTTAATTTTTGTGTGAAATTTTCTATTAGATAATATTTCGTTTTAACTTAGTAGCAATAAATGAGGATCATACCTTGGCTATCGATATAATTCAGTATCAATATACTTAACCAGTAAACAGGAGCAATGAAACATGTAATAATCTAACTTTAAACGTTCTTAAACTATATATTAAAAAGAGTCACATACTTTATATCTTTATGTTAAACGTTTATTTCTATCATAAACATTTACATTTGTACTATAATCATATATTATCCGAGAAAATTTCTAACTATAAATTCTATATTTTAGATAAAAAATATAGCACTCCTTTGTTATTAGTTAGTATATCTCTAGATGTCTCTCTTGAATGGCAATATTAAAAATATTTTAAAAATATTCTGCAAAAAAGTATATGAATTAATACTGAGCAAAGGCTTACATAAACTGATCGATGTCCGTAGACAAGCAAAAATTATACATTTACGATCCAGTAGGTGTTAATCTTTTACAAGGATAAACGAACAAAAATTTTCTATAAGATGATTAGTCAATGGAATCTCCGACGTGTGGAAACATATATTCTAAAAAGAGAGGAAAAATCATCTCTCATTCATGATTCATTAGATTAATATAATCTATAGGATAATATTTCAACAGAAAATAATGTCTTTCTTACCGCAAGTGTATAAATTAAAATAAAATAAAACTATATTTTATTTTAATATATCATCTAAACTATATTTCATATTTTGTCAGACAATAATGAAAATAGTTTTTATTTCCATTATTTTCTGACTTATTTCATTGCATTTTACAGTAATATATAAAATTAATTTTTACGCGTACATGCATAATCAAAATGTGTGAAATATAATATTATTAGTTAGTTCACACGTTTTTAAAATATTAAAAAGAAAAAAGAAACTTCATATAGGAAGTTATATTATGTTTTTAAAAAATAATTAAAGCTCTTTTTTTAAAAGATAGTCATGCGACTGACAAAACTCATTTACCTTATATTGTTTGTTTTAAAAATAGATTTTTTTTAGCTGTAATAGGCATAATTACATACGAAGCATCCTGTTTGAGATAAATGCATAGTATCCAAAGATTATTAATCTATTCAAAAGGATGTCTTTTATAAATCTTTATCTTAAATAAAAATAAAAATTTATAATATTAAAATAAATAGAAATTATATTAATATAAGATTATATATAGTAATAAAAGTATTATTTTTCGAAATGAATTTCCGGAAAAAAAATGACAGATGTCTTTGTATCTATATATATATATGATCTTATGAGTCTATATTAAGTAATTCATTCAATATTTAATAACTATTTGTCTAATATTAATCTCAATTGTTTACAACGTTCTTATCTTTCTAAAAATAGATGAATAAAAAAAGGAAAAAAAAAGATCAAGAATTTTTTTATTAGTATGTTATATAAAGGAGAGTATTTTTTTTTGGTTATAGATGGGTTATTGTTCTCATATATACTAGGTCATAATACTCAAAGATAGAGATCATTGTGAGTGTTTATTTGTCAGAATTTGCCGCAAGATAACAAGCTCTTGTTTAGATATATACGAGAGATATTTGTATGTTTTGCAATAAACTTTGACAGTTAGAGACTGATAAGAGTCTCGCTCTTTAAGTATTGCCACTTAACATATGTAACTTAAATATAATTGATCTATTAAGAAAAAAATTTGTGTTTTTTTTACTTTATTCTCTTACTTTTGTATTTGATAATAAAAATGTCATTTTTATGATAACAATAGAAATGTATTATTGAATTATCTCATTCGATAGATTTCTTTTCACCAAGATAATTAATTCTGTCTAAATATGAATACAAAAGACAGGAAGAAAATGTCAGGAAATATTTATCATAAATAACAAAGAACTAAATTGTATGTTTAAAAGTCTATTCTTTTTTATTCGACATACTATTCTAAAAGTTTGTTCAAATAAAAAATCTTTTATAGAATCAAATATTTAGTATAATTTTTTATAAAAATATTTTACTTTACTTAATTATTCAAGCATATATAGGGCACATGCAACATACTTACTAGATTTTTGAAATCTCGATTAACGATATTCATTAGTTATTTAATTATCTCTCTTTTTTTATTATCAATCATCAGCTACACTTTCAGTTGACAAACAGTTGTTATGTCAGAGTACCGCCCAACTTTTCTTTCTTTTTAGTTATCGCAAAAAGAAGAAAAACAAAAGCTTGAAAAAAATCGTCTTTTTTTATGCTTTTCATGAACAAACTCAAGTCTCTATTTAGAAACGGACTTCGAATGGTATAAATTCGGTCTTCATATTTTCTGATCTTCGATTTTCGAGATCATAGCGTCACAAATACAGCTTTTTTTATACGTACGGATATAGTAAAGAAAGAAAGAAATACAGATGCTTCGTATCTTAATGTTTTATGTCAAATATAATAAAATGATTACTATAAATAATGTTTCTACTACCGGCTAAGCTAATAGAATAATAACAACTAGATGACATCTTGACTTTGTCGAGAATGCAGAATAAGGGGTGAAGCACTACGTAGTGTTACATTTGAATTCTTAATAACAGAAGGTCCTATATTGAATAAGATTCTGCGATGTCGAATGAACAGATATTTTGATATTTATCGAATTATCTATATGATTGGTTATATACGATCAGCTGCCAGCCATTTGCAATCAATTATTTGAAGAAAATGGCGCCTAACTTTTCTCAATGTTTTCATTTTAATTATCTTGACTACTGAAAAAAAAACAAAATCCTTAGACAGCATCGCGTTTTTTTTGACGCATAATGTAAACAAACGGAATCTTCTATTTAGAATCGAAAAACAAATGGGGATGATTCGACTTCGATATTTCCATCTCACATTTGAACGAATATTTTGTGATTTTCTATTCTTGAGATTGTCGCGACCGAAAATGACCATTTTTATGCGTACTTCTAGAAAGGAAGATAGATCAATAGGTATAACTAAAAAATCTTGTATATTTTCTTTTTAATAGAACAAGACATATCATGGTTGCATTACTTATACAGCCTCCCACTCAGAAATTATGACAAGATACATTCGATAGAGAATTTCGTGCGTTTTCAGATACATAATTTACATTCGCTTTTATACTTAAGATTCCGAGAATAAAATCGGAAAGAAGAAGTTGTCGAATATTTTGTTTTATCAATTGTAGATTAATTATATAAAAAATAAAAAATTATCATAATTGAATAAATTATGTTATTAATTTTCTAAATTATTGTAATTCATGACGATAAATATCTTAATAGTTTTTGACAATATTTTTAGATTAATAAAAATCTACGTTTAATCTGACAAGTAAGTATTCTTAGATGATCATCTTAAATTAGTCACTCTTTTAAAATATCCTAATAAGTAATTAATACCATATAGAAATGATAAAAAAATAAAGTAATCCAAGCAATTTATATTACATAGTTATAAATAACATTGATAAACATAATGATTAATACGATATATATATATATGGGTATTAGCAGTCATGTTGATACCCCAAGATATAAGATAGGAGATAATATTATTTCAGAGACGTGCATATAATGAATTGTATACCAAATGAAAGCGCGTCAAAAATAGGGTTTATTGGTACTAAATAGTAAGGGTTTTGTAAACTTTATAATGTCGAACTAAAAAAATTTTGAAAAATTCTATTCATTAAAAAATGTTGAAAAGCTCACATTTTCTATCTGAAAAGAAAATATTAATTCTTTTCATAAAATTAATTTCTTTTCATTATTTCTATTACCTTACATGCTTCAAAATATATTCAATGGATACAACATGGAAAGCTGAATTAAATAAGTGTATTTTATAACATGTATGGTAGTAGAAATAATAAAAAAAGCTAATTTTAGAGGAAAGTCAAGTGTTTTTTTTATATAGAAAATATAAGCTTTTTAACATTTTTTAATGAATAGAATTTTTCAAAATTTTTTTAGTTCAACATTATAAAGTTTACAAAACCCTTACTATTTAGTACCAATAAACCCTATTTTTGACGCACTTTCATTTGGTATACAATTCATTATATGCACGTCTCTGAAATAATATTATTTCCTATCCTATATCTTGGAGTATCAATACGACTGCTAATGCCCATATATATATATATATTTATGCCTGTCAAACATGTGACAGCAAATCAGATAATGTCAAGAATTTTCTTAAAAAAAACTTATATTGTTTATTTAAGTTATAATCATATTCAATTAATAAAAAATTCGAATCTTATCTACGAACATAAACCTAGTTAATTTATTTAACCGTTTGACAGGTGACTTTTAAATGGAAACAGCTGGAGCGGGGTACGGGGGAACAGAAAGAAAAAGCAAAGAGGCACATATATGATCTACCGCATGTCAAAGAGTTAAAGTACACAAGAAATAATCTAGTTTTATTAACATTGTTTTTTAGTCATTCGATATACATACACATAGAAAAGAAACAGAATAAGTTTATTTATTCTATAGAAATCTATGTAATTTGTACACATAGCAGGGTTGTAACCGGTCCGATCCGAGCGATTGAAAAAATTGGCCAATCTATTAGATCATTTATTGCCAGTAAAAAGGAAATATGGCAAAAAATATCGATTTTCGTACTTTTTTCTCAGGTAGTTATTTCTCTCTCGAAAAGAACAATAGTTCTACCCAACATATGATTCTTTTAGTTTAAATTTTGAATTTTTTTCACGTACGTTTTATAGAAAAAGCTAATAGTTTTTAGAATCGGACTGGTGCCTTAAATCTATTCTGTAGCAAAGCATCAATGCAATTAGTTGAGACGTTTATATCAAGTGGCACTGTTATAATTGTGTTGTTCAAGAAATAAAATAAAACTCTCGTTAAAAAATTAAAAATATTTAAATAAATTGAAGAAAATAAAATTGATAAATATTGAAAGAGCACGACTATTTTGATAATTGCACCTACATTTACTGTTGATAAATGTCTTAAGAGAAAAGTGACGTGCTAAAAAAGTTGTAAAATTCAGTTTTTGCCTGTATCGTGAGGGAAGAATAAGGGTCAATTTTTGGATTAAGACATGTTTGTAGATCGGTTACAACTCTGAAACGTAGTCACTTACTTCCAAAGTATATTTAACTAATAATATAGACATATAAAAAGAACATTCTTTTCCTTCTTTTTCTAAGAAAAACATCTCTTAAATAATATTCATTTAGTTATATTTTTCTTTTGTCGGTAATTACGTTTTTTCTTTCTTATTCTCGCATTCCTATATAACAGATGTGCTTTTTTTATTAGACTAAAAAGTGAATTGTGTTCTATACAATGTAATTAAGAGTAAAAATCTCGTAATTTCTAAAGAAATTAAAAAAAACTAATAGTATACAGCTCTTATATTTTCACGCACAGACATTTACCCGCATCATACTACTATCTTGATACATGTGCGAAAAATGAATTTTTCTCTTTCCGTACTACATTAATTGTTCAGTCAAATTCATTCAACAACTGAACGGAAAGATGCTCGGTTTCCATGTTATTGGATTAATTGATATAAATGAAAAAGGTTCTCACCTTCAGATGCATTAACTCTTTGAGGATCGGCTTTTTTTATAAAATAAATGAAGCTGTAGCGTCAGAATCAGTTACAATCAGAGAAGTATTAATTATCATTATTATAATACTTGTTCTTATTGCAACGACACAAATAGAGAACTTCAAGATAAAAAAAAGAAATAAAACGCTCGAAAAATCTACTGAAAAAAATCTAAAAGCATTCGTTTGTACTGGAATTTCCAAAGCCATATATATATACGGTCACGGTCTCCAAAAGGTTAAAAAAACATTGGGAAGCCCTACTGATAAAAGAACAGAAAGCAGCGAATAAGATACAAAGATTAATAAATCTTAACAGAACTCTCACAATGAAAAAAGTGACATTAGTAATTACGTAGAAAAATAGAAGGTGTCAGCATCGTTCCATCTAACATTACTTGAAATCTCTAGATCTCTCTTCAAATTTTTAGATGCTTGGCCACTCGATGGTTTGCTTGTATTAATATTTTTAACTGTAAAATGTTCTCTATCTATATTTTTTACTTTGCTTGTATGAGTCTTGCATTATATGAAGCTTTTTCTTCAAAAATAAACAGTGATTGTTACTATTACAACGAATAATTAACTTAGTATAGAGAGACAAATATTCATCGTTTATATATGTGTCAGAATAGTAGTATGATGCGCGTAAGTGTCGTTGAATCAAAAAATAAATTTTCGATGATATGAGAAAAGATATGTATTCTCTAAAGAAAGGATCTCATATATTTTTCTAAAAGAAATAGATTGAGATGCACTCTTATCATGAGACTAATGTATGAAAATAATAGATTAATGAATATATTAATCATAAAGTATGGTACTTTGAGACTTTCATACAGAAAAGTAATCCCTAAGGATCTTTAAGGCAAGACAAGAATATCGTATTCGTTTGTATGAATTTAATAGTTACATAACTATAAAAAAAAAAGGAATTTTTCTTTTGTTTTCTTATTTAAAAACAAACAAAATATTTAGAAGTAAATAATGCTGAGTCTTATTTTGTGATTATACTTCTATATCTAGATATGTCAATAAATGTTATTAAATGCTATGACAGACTGAAGTTAGTTAATTTTAAATATAGATTATAAATAGAACAAACAGAGATCTGCGAGTATTGATCATTTTAACCTTATTTAAAAAAAAACAAACCATTAATGTCAAATTCCAGTAGGCACTCTTAGTCTAAAACAAAAAATATATATTATTTTAGTAAAAAGAATAGTTGTCGATGAATGTTTCAATATATTATTATCATAAAAAAATAAAAAACCTTTTGAAATATAATTTATATCGTGGAAGCATTAGGAGTTCTTTTTTGTCCGATATACTTATATTTTATTTTGCATCTATTTAGAAAAAAATAAGTTTAGTGCAATGTAAATATTTTCATCATTACTATTTCTTTTATCTATCTCTCAAAAGAATAATCATATATCCCTCTGGTTAAAAACAGTTGCATACTATATTTTAATATATCATAACTATAAATTGACATTTTAAGAAAAGTAATAGTCCATGGAATTCTCTTCAATTATACTTGTTTACTAAAAATAAATTTAAATATAGTAAAGGCACTCTTGTCATGATATTCCACAGAAATGCATCTTTTTCAAATTTTTATTTCTCATTTTCATCAATTTTTCAATTCTGTTTAGATAGAAATCAGTTATTACATAACTAGGTATATAATCTGAAAGTACACAAAATATATTGTTACTTTTCACAAAGTGTCAGTTTATAATAATGATTTGTTAAAAACATTTGTCTTTCAATTATTTTCGAAATTATTCTTAGAATATTATTGAAGTATCTATCAATCTGATTAAAATCTAGGTTCATATATAAATCATTATTCTAAGACATTTAAAAATTCACCGATAATCGATTATATACTATTATTATTCTTTCATTGAATGTAACAAATTCATATTCTTTGCTGATTATTACTATTAAAACTACATGTTTACACAAAAATATGATATAAAAATAGTCTGATTTACTTGCAAAAAGTATTAAATACAGCTTTTTAAGAATTCAGGAAACTCGATAACACTCAAAATATAAGTCCGGAAATATTTGACAGTCAAATAATTTCATCTTATATAGTTAAGAAGAACTTCAAGTACTCTCATAATAGCTTATAGAAAAAAAAATAAAAAAAAAATAGTAACAACATTACTGACTATGATAATGTCTCCATTATTCTCAATATATTTCTTTCGTAAATAAATATAAATCAAGGCAGAAGTGTACACTGTAAAAGAATACATTACATGTTTTCATAACTATACTTCTTCTATTTGTTAATCAACTATATATAGCCAAAATGAATAAAACGCGTTGCATCTTTTGATATATTAACATTGAATATCATAATGTAATTAAAAGTATTTAAAAAATGACACTTTTTTCATTAAAGAATATATAATATAATAACATTTTTTATTTCGCATATATCTTGACTTGATAAAATAATGAAATATTGAATTCTATTTTAAAAAGATGTGCTGTTGACAGCTGTCTAAAACTTATATAGATCAAATTTTATAGTGAATCAGAAAAATCCTTGAAAGATTTCTTTATATGATGAACAGTGACACTCTAGTTTATGCTATTCATTTTGAGTTTAGGAAAACTTCCTAAAAAAAAACTGTCATTCTTACATTTTAAATTGCATTTGATATTCAATATGAATATATGAAAAGATGCAATGCGTTTAGGGCTTTGTCAATTTATATAATAAATTAATAAATAATGGAAGAAAATTCAATTGATCTCTTTTGTATTTTTCTTATATCTATAATGAGCTAGACAAAGCGTTAACAAGTAAATTCGGTTAGATAAATATAATACGAAAGGATTTACTATTGAAGCTATGAAAATTTTACTGAAAATTCTTTAGAAATAATATAACACATTATTATGCAGTGTTTGGATTGATATATATTAGTTAAATTTATATTTCTCATGTAAACTAATTCATATGCATTCACAACAGGAAATTTAATGGAAGTTTTCTTTTTTCTTTTTGTATGCTAATAAAAATATATTATTTCATGAATAAAATATAAAATAAAGATCTTTTATATAAAAAAACAAACAAAGAATATTTCGTTAATAATTTAACATAAAAAAATTCTTACTCTATTTTTGTATTATAAAGTAACTTAATGCAAGAATTATAGGATGAGGTTAATCGTAGAATAGAATATGTGAGAATATAGAACTAAACATAAATATTATCTTGTACTATTTTATATGATATATGTAAATTTATATTAGACGAAAAGCATATTAGAACAAAGCGAAGATTGACAAAGAGAGAGAGAGAGCGAAAGAAAAGAAAATAATCTGAATGAGAAAACATTATTTAATATTCTTCTTGTATGCGTAAAAGAATAACACAATACAAATGAATGCACTATTCATAGACTTAGAAAAACAAAATGAAAGATCTTTATTTAGCATGGTCATGTCTTTAGAAATCTTCTCCTTTTTCTCTGGATAACATAAAGTGACGAAAGAAAAGCCGAATGAATACACACACACATACACACATCAATCATTTTGATAAAAAATAGAGCAAGTATAGAATTATGATTAAGCTATCGTATGACCGTCAAAAAAAAAAACACAATGAAGAGTTTTTCACGTTAATATTATTATTACTCATTGTATCGGTTTATCTCTCATGAGGAATAAAAATTTCCACTTTCGCAATATATTTTATATTATTTATATACTGATAATAGATTTAACTTGAAGAAATGAATAATTCACATATAGAATTTTCCATTTGATTATATTCATCAAAATATTCATTTGTAGTTTTAGATTATAAAATAAAAATATATTATATATCATAATCCATAAAAAGAAGTTTAGAATAAATTTTGAGTTTTATAAATTAATGAATATCAAAAAGAGTATAAAATATATATTAGAAAATTCTTTAAAGATTTTTTGGTCCACGTTGAACTGGTACTGGTGTAACTGGATCATCAAATGATGTTCGTTGTTCTCGATTATCTGTTGAATCATATTGAAGATCTGTTGATTGACGAAGTTTTTGTTGTTGAGGAATAGGTCTTGGTGGTAGTCGATATATCATTAAATCTGAACTTTGTGCACTACGAATTCTTGATTGATTTAAAGTAAGACATCGTCCAATTAAACAAATTAAAATAACTAAACCAATAAAAATAAATGCAATTATTGATGCTATAGGAACAAAATCATATCTTTGACGTAATGGTATAGTCATATTAATGATTAGTAAAAACAAAGAGTAATTTTCAGATTTAATAATAAATTCTATTTTCTTTTTTCTCTGTATTTACGTCATGCATGGCAAATAATATCTGGTTTTTATCAATTATGAAAAATATAATTGATCACTACTATAATTATAATATATTGTTAGATCCTGTCAGAATAATAAAACAATATATATGTTAATTTTTTCTTCCAATTGAAATATATTGATTTAGATATAAAAAAAATTCTTATTAAGCAAATCATTCAGAGTTATTAATGGCAAAGAATATACAAATCTGAAATTCTTTTAATAAATTAATTTTTTAGAAAAAGAATACATTCGATTATATTGATAGCGATCGAGTCTAACTTTTTGCCGTTAGAAAGAAAATGAATGGAGATAAGCCTACATGAAAATCAAAATCTTTCTAAGAAATTGCAATGATTTAATGGGAAAATATTGTTTGATTCCTTTGATTAGATGTATTTTCAATTTTACTTAAATAAATTAAAATCAATATATCATCGATTATTCTCTTTGAATAACATACAAGATTATCTATGGTAGAAACATGTGTTCAGTTACATTGAATTTTTTTGAAATGACAAAATTTGACTTCAATGAAAACAAAGAGATTTTTTTACGAATCTGAATTATGTAATATAAAATGAATCTATCCAGCTGACATTTTTAATCCTATTTTAAGTCTAATATGTAGATTAAATATAGTAGAATTTTTTTTTCCTACTTAAATTTCTCCATGCAGTCTCTATAAGTAAATGAGTATGTATGACAAACTGTGCACGTTCTGCTGGTAGAATAACATGTCGATATTCATACATATTATTTTTATATGTATCACTTTAGAATATTTTTTTTTTGATGACTGCATCGCAGTTTTTCGTAGTTGTGATAAGACTATGACGTATTTACCCGTAACTGCATTGTAAAAAAAACCATAGAATAATCAATCTTTACACGTTGAAAAACTTTTCATAAACCCTTGAAGAATTTATGCCAATGTAATAAATCATCGAAGGATTTATAATGTGTAATAAGGTGTAATTTATTATACGCTTCTGATAAAAAAGGTTTTGTATTCTATATATAGAAGTAAATTATTCTAGACTTCGTAAAAAAATCATACGAAAGAACTACACTTCACAATAATAGAAGAACCGAATTTTCTAATATGTGGTAGCGTGCAAACGTCTCTGTAAGATCTTTCATTGTCATAAACATTTTCCGCATGTTTTCAACTGGAAAATTTTCATTGTTTCTGAGGGTTTCTTAGAACACTTCATAGTTTCAGATCTTTGTTTAATAAAAAATGCTAGCAAATGCGCAGCTTTGACTGAAGAACGTTAGTAATTAGTTTAATAATTTATGAGTATTAGTTAATATTAGAGAAATCTTCTATTATGTTCTACAAATCGTGTTATTTGTAGAATCTTTATTTATTGTGATAGGTATAAAGTTATATACAATACACAACTCCTTTAAACAATCCATTCAACCACGATGTACAACTCTAACATAACTTAAAATATAAATTGACATACGAAAACACTTCACAATTCCACTTTAATAATTTACTCTCGTCACTTGATCATGGCCAATAAATCGCGATACCCGCTTTCTGCCCCATTATCCTTATACACGATATCCATCCATCAAGAGAGACTTACTGGATGCAATACGAAAAAATACAATACACGGTTTCTTCCATAAAACTATGGAAGTAGTCCTTTTACATTATTTCAGAGAAATAATATATATGAAAAGTATCAGTTAAAGTTTTCCTCTGTTCGTTCACATCACAATCATTCAGCATCTATCGAGAGATATAATACAAAAGAATTACTTGAGGTCTGTTTCTATTTTTGTTTTGCTTTTCAAATAATTGTTTAGCATCTTTTCAGAGAAAGAGGATGACTTTTTTTTATTGTTTAAGGCTTTTTGTTTTTTTTCCATGAGGTAAGGAGATATACAATTGGCGTTTATTGAGAAACAATGAAATAATGTTAGTACCAGAGTACAAGAGAGTAGAACTTTGAATTTCTTTTTTGTCCGTTAAATGTATGAAATTGTTTGTCACGTCGATATCGTGTTGATTTTGACAAATAATTTGAATAGAGAGACTTCACATCAAATACAAATGATTGTCTGCTTACATCCGATCTTTGAGCAAATAAAATTATTTATTTACTTACACAAATAATAGGAAATTGCGTTGATCTTTAACCGAATTTTCGTACCTTTTATTAAAATTCCATGATATTCTAATGGAAATTTGATAAAAAAATAAGAAAATTCTGTTAAAGATCAACGCAATTTTCTTTCAGGTGATTTGTTCCTACCTGTAGGTACTACAGAAAGCTGCCGGATCCGATATCGGAATGCTCCGAAATTTTCTGATAACCCATGCAAAACCCACTTTCACTGGATTCTTAACTAACGAATTTTGGATCGAGTTAAGTCAAAAAAAATCCGATCAACTCCTGTCATATCTGCTTTTCAAACATTGTTGTAACCGCCAGAATCTATTGACAGGGAAACAGGGGCGAATCTAGAGGACTCTGTAGAGGGGTGCGGAAAGCCAAAAATAATTATTTACGCTGGGAGAAAATGAATATTTCTTGCTCAAGGGAGATGCGGCCGCACCTGCTCTCTTGGATCCGCCACTGCAGAAAAATAGGTTTTTTTTAGAATTTCATCATAATTTCATAAGGTCCTCGCCAGGGTTTCATCAAGATTTTGTCAAGATTTCTCAATTATTTTATCAAGATTTTAAAAGATTTCTACTGTTTTAGCTAGTGTTATTCCTAAAATTACGTAATATATATACTCGAAGATCATTCCTAGAATGGCGCAATAAATCTTTAAAAATTATATTTAGTATATAGAATTTAATTAACTATGTGATACACAGAAGCATCAGTATTTTCATAATAATCCACCAATATAAATAGCTATCGAGTCCGGATTTTTTCTATTTGATAACTCTTTTTAGTAGCGACAAAATCATGCATCTAGGACATTCCAAAACTGCTAGTCATCCGAGACATATTTAGGCACACTGGCCTCATGATACAGAATTTGGGAGCTTATTTAGACAATTTTCACTTAAAAAACGACGATTTCATTCAAAACTAAGATCATAATCGGAATCAGCGTTAAAAACTGAGTTGGTTCATATATGTTGTGAATAATTCTGAGATAAAATTTTTTTTTTGAAAAAAATCACTGTTTTCTCCATCAGGAATGTTCTGATCAATAATGACAATTTTGTCGATAACTCATGGCCATTTCTTGACGAATCCTTCTCATCTTCTTCTCTCAACTGACATATTGATGAGACAATTCTGTACACAAAATTTCATCTCAATTGCATGTAATTGTGAAGAGTTATCGTGTAAATGGACGGACGAACACAGTGACCGATTCTAAAGTGTACTCACTTTTTGAGCACACATTGAATAACTTCTTTATGCATATAAGAAAAACAAAATTTTAACTAGATTCTACAAAAATATAGAACATTGTGCAGGACAGAGCAGCTTCTCATCTTTATTTTCTTGTCATTTGAAGAGAAAATTCAATTGTTAACAGATTTGGAGCGATATGAATACTACTTTTTTATAATTCATGAAACGTTGCATTTCTTTATTTATCACAGTTGTAATACTTTAAAACAGCTTCCGTCAATGTTTCTCTTATAGATATGATTTATAAAGATTTCTTTATTAGTGGTGAAAGAACTTGTCCGTTTGACCAAAATATGGTAAAGATATTCAAATTTCTCTGTACCAAAGGAACCTCTGGGTCATCCTGTAGTCAACCCCACCTATCGATCTCACCGTCTTAAATGTGTTAAACTAAAATAATGAATATGAGTTTTGATAAATAAATAAGTTATATTTTTTAATTGAAAAAAATATTCACAGCTGATAAGAAAAGTGTATTGATAAAAATATAGATTGTAATGAAATATTTTATTTAAATAACTTTGTATGGGGATGGATAAGTAATATAAAAGATAACGTTACGGATTCACTGATATTTATTTGAATAATGTTATGAGCACACACAATAATTGATAAATTGAAACACACGTCACATATATATGTAAATAGTTGAAACACATGCAGTAGTACATACTGTTTTTAATACACTAATTCTATTGTCTAACCTTGTATCTTCTTGGATTATTCCTTTCTCCAAATTGCTCTTCGTAATTCTCCTCTTACTACTCTTCTTCTCATCCTTTTATATCTTCGCTATTTCTCTCTTAATCTAATTTCATATCTCTTTTTATTATTAGAGGAAGAAGTACAAGCTCTAAAGAGATTCACTCTCAAGATTTATTAGTTTATATCATGAATTGAGATTCCTTTATCAATCTAATATCTGATCTGACATGGGCTTTCTGGCACTCATCAAACTATCATGTTATGTAATATCGCTCATCTACTTCTCTATTTATATACAATAAGAACGAAGGACATTCCAAAAATGAGGAAACGTAAATATATGAATAAGATAGTGTCCATGTCTACAAAAACAAAGCACACGTGATTATATGAGTACGGAAGAATATAGATTGTTGACACATAGATGTCATTTCTCAATCAACATTGAAATAATTATTTCAGACCTCTATTTGGTGTCAACGAAACGAAAAACATATGGCCACTAAGGTTGTATTATTGAAACTATTTTTATTTTTATGATGTATTTCTAAATTCAAAATTAATAATAAATAATTTGAAAGATTATAATTTATAAAATGCAAAACGAATAATGAATTTTCAATAAGACAATGATAATAAATTCAATCATTTTAAGTATCTTGATTTTGTATTTCTCTGATTTATTAATCAATTATTTGTCTACATAGGTAGAATTTAATAGAATAGCAATCATTTTTAAAATTTATCTTACATTATTTTTATTTTACTGAAAGATATTTGAGAAATTATTTATAGGACAAATGAAACAAGAGGATATTTTTGTAAGAAAATTTTTTAATTATCATCTGAAATAAACAGAAAAGAGGAAGGTTATAAATTTCTCTACGACAAATAATTAATTTATGGTCATTAAATAATATAATCTACGTTATTTTTCCTATCGAACAAATTCTAAATTGTTTTAATAATCCAAAACAGCATCTATATGATCGATAATTTAGTCTATTCTTTTATTTTGAGTTTAATATTGAAACCAATATGAATAGACAAATTCGATATTTTTTTTCAGCATTAACATAGAAAAATCAAATTTTCCACGAGTTTTCTATAACAAAATAATTTCAAAAAAAATAATAAACTTTTTCTAATTGAAATGCGAGCACTAAATATGTTAATATGTATTATTTCAAAAAAACAATAGTAACGCCGAAGATCAAAGACAACAGAATCATATATTAACATGTTTTTTTTCCATCAACAAGCAAATGATGATACTTCTATTTATTTCTTGTTTTTTTATGTACAAATATTGAGCATATTCGCAAAGAATATTTTTTAATATTAATTATATCATCTGTCATCTCAACCGTACAATTGCAATGTAATACTCATCTCGTATAAATTGTAAAAATTCCGAAAAAATACACATTATTTTATTTTTATGTATATAGTAGCATAATGCAGAATAAAAAGAAAAAGAGAAATAAATTCTTTGTCCACATTTACTATACATACATACATAATAAGACTAACAAAATGAGATACAATATTAAAACTATTAAACGTAATTTTTCTATAGATAAGTAAGAATCCTATTCTTTTTTCGAGCATCATATTAATGATTTTATTGTGTTTGGTCGTCATTTGCTGTGTCTTTAGTTTTTTTTCGCGCTCAGTAACATACTTTTAAAAATAAAAAAAGTAACCTATTCATTCTTATATACATCACAACTTATTGGCACAGTGGAAGAAATACTCTAAAAAACTCACCAAAAACAATCAAAAAAAAAATATGCCTTTTCTCTTGGATTTCATTCATTTACTGACAATAACGACAAAATTTTAATATATTCTTTCTTCGTTCTTTCGTTTTTCTTGTAGCAACACAAATCACGAAATAGGGTAGGTACTCTTATGTAGGAAAAGAAAAAAACGATCGATGACAAAAATAACAAGGAATAGAAAAATCTAGAAAAAAATTCAAAATCATATAAATTCAAGCATTTTTTTTCACTCTTCCATTATTTCTATTCATCACATTCTTCTGAACTATATTCATTATGGGAACTAAGAATACAAAGCCAGCAATAACAGGAGGATCAATACAACATACCAGCACGATGCCACGACGAGCTCCGTATGCTCATCGTATTCAAAATTTCCTATTGATATGGCTCGATAGCAGTATTGATGAAGTTAACAATGCCGATTCCAGCAATACAATGTCCAAATTACGAGAAGTTGTGAATACCGTACATACATTTACCACAGTGGATGAATGTATTGATTTCATCAACAGCATTGAAGAAGAAAACATATTTATGATTTCGTCGGGTGTACTTGGAGAAATAATAGTACCTGTTGTTCATAAAATGTCACAGGTTAGTAGGATTTATATTTTTTGTGGAAATAAAGCACGCCATGAGCTATGGGCAAAACATTGGCCAAAGGTCAAAGGTGTCTTCACAGATATTAAACCAATCTGTGAAGCACTGAAACAGGCGGCTCATGAGTGTGATCAAAACACCATTTCGATGAGCTTTGTAGCTACGAATGATTATGTGACAAATAAAAATCTTAATCAACTCGATTAATCCTTCATGTATACGCAAATACTAAAGGAAATTCTCTTAACAATTGATTTTGAACAACAGCATATTAACGACTTTATTGTCTTCTGTCGAGAACAACTTATCGGTAACAATTTGGAGCTAAAAAATGTTGACAAATTCGAACGAGAATATCACAAGCATCGTCCAATCTGGTGGTATACTTATCAATGTTTTCTTTTTTCAATGTTAAATCGTGCTTTACGAATGATGGAAGTGGACCTCATCGTTAATATGGGCTTCTTTGTTAAAGATCTTCATAAGCATATTGAGCAACTTCACTTCGAACAATATGCTGAACTTACTCATTCGAACACATTTATCGTGTATCGTGGTCAAGGTCTTTCACAAATAGACTTTGATAAATTATTCAACACAAAAGGTGGACTATTATCTTTTAATAATTTTTTATCCACCAGTGTGAATCGACAAGTATCTCTTAATTTTGCTCGTAAAACAATGGAAATTTCTGATTTAGTAGCCATTTTATTCGTCATGAAAATTGATCCATCTATACCGTCAACACCTTTTGCTAACGTTCGTGATGCTAGTTGTTATCAATGTGAAGAAGAAATTCTCTTCTCTATGCACTCGATTTTTCGAATTCAAGATATAAATCAAATGGACAACAACAAAAATCGTCTTTGGGAAGTGAATTTGACACTAACAAGTGATAATGATCCTGATTTACATACTTTAACTGAACAGATACGCGAAGAGACATATCCAGATGAGAAAGGATGGTATCGTATGGGTAATTTATTAATTAAAGTTGGACAGTTTGATAAAGCTCAACAAGTGTTTGAAATTATGCTTGATCAAAAACCTAATGAAGGTGAAGTAGGAAGTATTTATCATATGCTCGGAATGATCAAGGATGATCAAGGAGAATATACACAAGCAATTACATATTATGAGAAATCAATTGAAATCAACCAGAAGATTCTTTCTCCTACACACTCTAATTTAGCTGCTTCTTACACTAATATTGGTAATGTGTATAACAACATGGGTAATTATTCAAAAGCACTTTCATCTCATGAAAAAGCACTTGAAATCTATCAAAAATCTCTTCCTCAAAATCATCCTCATTTGGCTACTTCTTACACTAATATTGGTAGTGTATATGACAACATGGGTGATTATTCAAAAGCACTTTCATCTCATGAAAAAGCACTTGAAATCTACCAAAAATCTCTTCCTCAAAATCATCCTCATTTGGCTATTTCTTACGATAATATTGGTTGGGTGTATTCTAAAATGGGTGATTATTCAAAGGCATTTTTATCTTATGAAAAAGCACTTGAAATTCGACAAACAACTCTTCTTCAAAATCATCCTGATTTGGCCACTTCTTACACTAATATTGGTAGTGTGTATGGCAACATGGGTAATTATTCAAAAGCACTTTTATCTCATGAAAAAGCATTTGAAATCTACCAAAAATCTCTTCCTCAAAATCATCCTAATTTGGCTACTTCTTACACTAATATTGGTAGTGTGTATGGCAACATGGGTGATTACAAGAAAGCACTTTCATCTCATAAAAAAGCACTTGAAATCCATCAAAAAACTCTTGCCCAAAACCACCCTGATTTGGCTGTGTCTTATAGCTATATGGGTGATGTATATGACAAGAAGGGTGACTATAAGAAAGCACTTTCGTTTTATGAACGTGCTCTGAATATAGGAATACGTGTACTACCTGAAAATCATCCATATCTTCAAATATATAAGGAGAGTGTTGAAATTATAAGAGAAAAATTGTAATTATATGTGTGCGTTTTGTTTCTATTTGGAATATAAACATTCAAAATAATAGAAAATAGTTTTTTAATTTAAGAAACACACTCGCGCGTACAGAGAAACTCTGTCAAGTTGAAAGAACATAATGGAACGATGCCCATCTGTAATGGAACCCATACATATACATACACACATATATATGTATATGTATAAACATATGTATATGGTATAACGACTTTCATGGTATAGTTTGTGTTTTTCAACAGGAGGGATTTCTCTATCTCGAATATGGAGCCATTCAACAGGCTTTATAGAAAAAAATAACAAGTCTTTATTAATATAATGAATTACTGTTCTGTTCCAATACAACAATAATTCATTATGTTAATAAAGAAGAAGAAGAAATCTTATGAATTGAATAAATTATTTCTGTCTATATTAAATAACTATTAGATTTGGAATAGTAAAAATTATTCAATATAGATAGAAATAATTTAATTGGTGAGAAGAAGAAGAAGAATATAATTTTATGTTAGAATATGATGAATTTTTATAGGGTTGATCTTAATTGATTTGTTTTGTTATTATTATTAGCGAAATTAAAACTCTATGACCATGTCGGTCCTAAACGGACAGTGCAGCTTTTACAATTAACAGTTTGCACAAAAGAGAGAAAAGCAAGTATAAGCGGAGCAGAGCGAAAAGAACGGAATATTATGCATGTCTCTCCGAGCATTCAACGAAATATTGAAACACGACCTTCCAACGTGCACATACATCCCACCGAGATAACATACGTTGTGCATAAAAATATTGCTTGTGCGATGAAATTATCCAGTAAGCTTATACAATATAGTTAGACAGTGTGCTTTGTTCGGGAAGGAGGAATCGAACCTCGTACGCTCTAATTCCGAGTCAGAGACGTACTTCATTCTACTAGGGCTCCCCTTTAATTGCTTTGTTTTATCAGACTGTTATCATAATAATTTACTCTTCATTAAATAGATGACGGCTTTTGTTATAATAAAATAATTAGTCGGTCATGCTTTGTCTTCTTTATTATTATTATTACTATTATATTATATTATTTTTTTCTTCTTATGATTTTATTTTATTTGACCTTTTAATATAAGAAATATGTGCTATTATTCTTAGATTCATGTGTTCATCATGAATATATATATTTAAAAAAATATAACCACTATAACTTGTTTATTGTTAAAAGCGGTCTATTTTTCTTTCATCGTGATAAAATAATGTTATAAGTCGTACAATTAATTTCTATTTCGTTGAAAAATAAAATTTAAGGAAAAAAACAGATGAATGTTATTCAATTTGATTGAATTATTCGAATATACGAATGAAACATTGTGTATAATGGAACAATATCGGATGTCCCAGAATAAACGGACCTCTCAGTATTTTAAAGATTTCTCTTCTATTGTCCCTATGATTAAGGCACTCTTTCTTATTAGAAGATAGCGCGTGAAATTCTCTATAAAACCATATATTACTAAGCTCTCAAACGGTTTTAGATGTATGGGTAAAAAGATGAGAAATAAAGAGATACAAAAAACTGTAAAAAGTAACTAGTTGGGCATAATGAATGCACATTTTGCATCCCATTTTTTCATCATTTATTTCATCCTATTAAAAAATGAAATATACCAAAAGATGTAGCGTGAAAAGTTCTAGAACTTCCACAAGACTGCTTATCTCATAGTTGCACTTTTGATTTTCAAAATGGACAAAACCTCGAACGACCAAATTTTGATAGTGAGAAAATGATGTATTTTTTTGGTACCAGATGAGTTTGTTATTTTCTTATTTCAACTTTATATAATTGTTCTTTGTAACTGGTAGAGTTTCTCACGCTGCATCTTGTAGTGTATTTTATTTTTTAATACAACGTATTAAGTGGTATAGAAATGAGATGCAAAGTGTAATCATTTAATCTACCTCAACCTATAGTTAAGCTTTACAAGAAAACAGCTCTTATCGAAACTTTACTATTATGATACTAATTGAATAAAGATAAAATAGTATAGAAAAATATAGCGCTGTTTTCTCTATTATTCCATAAGAAGAGAAATTTTCCACAAGCTTTCTATAAGACAATAAGATACCTCTGCCATTACTTTTGCGTATTCCTAAGTATTTTCTTTTGATATAGAAGAATTGAGTGATTAAAATCATGTAACAACGGAAGTTGGGTATAAATGGGTGCAATCTTTGCTTTACACACATTAAACTTCGATTTCAATCCTCTACATATGTGGTAGGCGACTTTAAAATTCGGTTGAGATTGGAATACGAGTTTTTGATATTGTAAGAAAAATATGTTCAAGAAAGAAATGCACAAACTTATTTATTTTTATTAATAATTTGAAATTGATGTTACAGTTTATTGAGTAACAAAAATAGATGAAGATTGTTAACTCTTTCTGTGAAAATGAATAAATGATTTTTGTAAGCGTGGAAATAGAGGATTATAGAAATGTTAAATGGTTGATTAAATTAGATTTTAATATAGATAAAACAATTTTTTCACGATTAGCTAGAAAATTTCGTGAATTCATTTTTAAATTATGAATATTGAGATAATGAATGATTGGTGAAGTTTTAATAATAGATAAAATAATTGTTTTTGTTTTTAATAAAAAAATATTTCATTCAGGTCAAAAGTGGAGACGAACTTATACAATTATTTTCAATCTATTTTAAATTAATTTTGATAATCGAACATTTATAATTTATGTAGAGCAGAAGGTCGAAAAGAAGAAGAGAAATCACACAACTTTTTATTCTGTTTCAGAAATATCTCTTTCAATCGAATCTTTATGATTTTTCTCGAGTAGATAGTTGTAAAAAGGATGAAAAATTGTAGATTTATTCTTAATTTACTCCAGGCCAGCTTTTATTATAACTGAATCCTTATAACTTGTTCAGAATAAGTGGTTGGAGGACAAACAAAGATTGAAAATTATTTTCAATCTATATCATACTGCTTTTCATAATCGCGTCTCAATGATATGTCTAGAACAGGGAGTCGGAAAAGTAGAATCAATTGTACCATTATTCTCAATCGCATGTCAATTAGCTCTTACTACCAAGTCTTGGTGAAAGATTTTGTCTATTATTCAAACATAACGAAAAAAATCTGTACATTGAGATCGGTTGTTTATTTTATGTGTAAGAGAACTTTGTTTTGTGAACATCTGATCAAATAAATTATTTCGAACTGTTTATTAGATTGTTTTCATAGTAAATTTTTTTCCAATATTTCGCACATTCCAAACTGAAATGAATTTTAATATCACCTATACGTAGTAAGTGTATTTATAGAAGAAAACAGATTAGTTCGTAATTTTGCACTTAATAAAAAAAAGAATTCTGCCTGTGGCAACTATATGGATGATATATACATAATAGTTTTGATCATTCACAATAGTAAAAATATCATATCCTATATTTGATCGAAATATGCATATATAAAATCTAAAAAAATACAATGAAAATATTTTAGTTATTGTATAACATTTAAATATGATACCATCGCCAACTATTTTGAGTTTAATTCTCTTGATAGAAAAAAATATTTCAGAACAACCTTTACTATATCGTTCGATACAGAATCGAATGGACTACAAGAAGATGTATAGCTATTTTTGGCAATCAATTGTTTCACTAGGTCATTTGGACAACCAAAAAAGAGTATCTGAACTTTTTCATTTCCATTTTGAGATAGACGAAAAATCCCGTATAGGCAGTTTTGTAGAACAAGCCAAGCTCTATCGATTGGTATATGATTGAATTTCGATAGTGAAAAGATTCTAAGAAAAAAATTCATAAAACATAATAATTGGATTTTGTTTATTTTTAAAGATAATTTTTTGGGGTTATATCGTTTGATATTTTCTAACTCTCTTAAAGAGTTTAGTATTCTACAGGTATTTTTTGCAATGTAGGTTCTAAGTATATACCAAACAACTCCTATCTTACTCATGTCCATATGGAAAATGAATTAGAGTTGGTTGTTAAGAAAATAAATAAAATCTTTGTTGGATATGTAGGTGTTTAGTTCATTTTTTCTGACCATCAATCAATAAAACAAGTTGAAGATGGTTGGCTAGGTAGCTTTCACTAGTCACCAGAGATGGGATCGGTTGGACTTTTTCCTTAACCGAACCGACCGTAACCGAAAAAAATTGTAACCGAGCCGAGCGTAACCGACCGATTTTTTAAAAACTCTCAACCGAACCGACCGTGACCGAGAAACCACCTAATCGAACCGAACGTAACCGGCCGAATTTTGAAAATTTTCAAACTCAACCGATCGTAACCGACCGAATCTAGAAAACTTTAAACTAAGTGGACCTGAACCTAATTTAGGAAGAGTAGAGTTAATTGATGTAAATGATGACATTAGCGCTTCATAAAAAGACATTCAAATATACATTAATCTTTATAATTTATTTTCATTTAAGACAATCTCCTCAAAAAATTGCGCACTGATTTTCGATTCGTCATCTTATAAGAACGCGTTTCCTGCTCTAAGAAATTGCACATAGGGTTGAAAATTTCAAAGCATACTGGGGATGGGTCATCCTCACGTCATTAAAAATTTCAGCGCCGTTCCTTGATACTTAGCTAGAGATACAGCAACTTTATTACACATGTCTCTTTATGTACTATGGCTCTCAGTATCCCCAGCACAACTGTATCACCTTACAATACAGAGTAAAATATTCTTTTTTTTGAAAGCTCGTCTCTAGAACCAGCCTACCTCGTGGCTCTTTTTAAAATAAACTATTTTATTGTTATATAAAAAGACATCTCTATAGAAAAGTATGAATTTAAAAAAAAAAGGATCACGAGGTAGGTTAGTTCTAGAGACAGCTTTCAAACAAAAAGATCCGTACCTATATAATAAAACGCAGTTGTCTGTGTGTCTGTTACCAGGTCAAAGATCAAATGAGGCTACAGGGGAAGCTCGCAAGCGCTACTTATGGAAGTACCCATGGACCTTCAAGCGCTATACTATGGGGTTAGTTATAGACCCTCAAGGGCTATACTATGGAGGTACTCAAAGTCCCTCAAGGGCTATATTATGGAAGTACCCATAGATCCTCAAATGCTATGCTATGAGGGGTAGTCATAGACCCTCAAGTGCTATATTATAGGCGTACCCATAGATCTTCAAGTGCTATACTATGGAAGTGCCCACAGATCCTTTAGGGCTATAGTATGGGGGCACTCATACACCTTCCAGTGCTATACTATAGAAGTACCATTAGACCCTCAAGGGCTATACTATGAGGGTACTCATAGATCCTTCAGTGCCATAGGATGATGGTATCCATGGACCCTCAAAGGCTATACTATCGGGTTATCCGTGGATCCTGAACAGACGAACGCAATAAGGGATAAGGCTACACGAGGAACAAGTGAGATAAAGCTATAAGATCAAAGGTTACATAGACTATAAAAATATGTTCGATATAGGATTATGACGCTGTAGAGCCATCTATATATATAAAGTCGAGTGTTCTTATGCTTTTATCGAATGAAAGATCAAACCTTTGATGACATACGTTAGAGAAGAAGAAAAACCGTGCATTATGCACGAATTTTGCTAGTTATATATATAATAAGAATCGAGAGAATTTTTGGAGATAGGATAGGCTACTTTTAGACCCTTGTTTGGTTCATATCTCTATCAAACATCAGGGTATTGAGCTGAAAATTTCACCAGTCTCCTCACTTCAGCCCCAACATATGCTCCAACTTTCAGCCCATTTGAACGCTCCTAAGCTGAGATCAGTTTTTGAGAGGAGAAGGGTGGACTTCAGCAGAAATAATCTTTTTGCAATCTTCTGAAAGAAAAAATAACACAGTTTTACATTAAGTTAATTTAACTTCATCTGATTGATGAAGCGTTTGTTCATACATTTTATATGAATGATTGAAAACTATATCATTGACCAAGTCTGGAGATAATTCCGAACGTTTTTCAGTGATTATGTTATT
Source organism: Macrotrachela quadricornifera (assembly GCA_022393335.1). Taxonomy (NCBI): domain Eukaryota; kingdom Metazoa; phylum Rotifera; class Eurotatoria; order Philodinida; family Philodinidae; genus Macrotrachela; species Macrotrachela quadricornifera. The sequence goes on along the minus strand of JAJEKB010021865.1, from coordinate 136,083 downwards.
ATTTTCGAATGCTTTATTAGCGAATAGTACTTACTGATTTAATTGAATACCACCAATAAAAATTGATTATTAGCAGCGACACTTTGAGCAGTAGCAACAAAAATGTAATATCACCAACAAAAGTTAAATACAGCAACAACGAACAAAGGATATTTAAAAAATTCAAAAAATGCATAAAGATTACGCGAATCATCACATTGAATTATGACTTGCGTAGCTCTTATAAGAAATCAAAAAATGCGTGATATCATCTTGGTAACAAGTGACATATACTTATATTGTTTCATCATTTTTTCTTATCTTTCGCGAGGAAATTCTCTGAGCCGGAATAAAAAAATAATTTCGATTCTTTGCAACCGAACCGAATATAACCGACCGAATATTTTAAGAAATATCAACCGAACCGACCGTAACCGAAAAATCTTTAACCAAACCGAACGCAACCGATCGAGTTTTTAAAATGTTAACAACCGAACCGGTTTCGGTTACGGTCGGTCGGTTCGGTTCGGTCAAAAACCGAACCGGTCCCATCTCTGCTAGTCACAGTATTTGTAACAATCTATGTTACGTATCTATATATAATGATTCCACAAGAAGGTGGAGTAACTGGCCTAAAACAAATCGATAGTGTTAAAAAAGAGATCATTTTAGCTCTCAACAGATTTGTGATGACTAATAATTATTTCTATCTAGATAGGTCAGACTATAAGCAAATAAAATGAAGAACGATGAGTTCACCATTTACTCTCATAATGGCAAATGGATACAAGTACTTTGTAGAATGACCAATTGCAAAATGTGCTCATAGGACATGTTCGTTATATTACAGATAAATTGTTGATCTGTTTATCATACTAAATATATATGCAGATATATTGAAAGGACTTGTGCGTTTGTGTAATGAACTCGATAGTAATATCGAATTTTCAGAATCCATAAGATAGATGGAAGCATACCTTGACAATAAACTTGAGAATAGAAGTGATAAATTAAGGTCAGTGATATTTTATAAACTATCACATGAATCATATTTTCCTCCTTTCACAAGCATATACGCCATGCATATAAAAAAAGAATATTTCTTTTGAGATTTTGAATAAATATCCACTGAATTTTATTCTTAAACCATTTGAAAAAGTTCCCCAATCATATCAATGCTTGGTGCCTACAAAGGAGAATTTCTTAAGTATAAGAAAGATCTTTCGAAATACCACTGATAATAATTCAAACAAGGCTGAAATTGATTTTAAGGTTAATATCTTATGTTATTCTCCTTATTGTAAAGGAATGAATGATTCTTTGATCCTTTTCCATAAGCTTTGGAATAATTGTTTTTCAGACATAGCTTCTTATAATCCTAATTTGATACATATATAGTGTTTGTCAACTTCGTATCATTCAACGGCAAACAACAACAACAACCAAATAGATAAACAGGTAAATACAAAACAAACTCTTTCGGTATTTGCCACAAGTTGGGCGCTATCCGTCTGCTAGAAGAATACTTTTCTTTTCTTTATTATTTCATAAGACTTCTCAGGTCCTATGAAAGCCTTTTGTTTATGAAAAAACTTTTCTGATACAAAGAGTTTTTCTGAATAGTTTTCTAATGACGTCAAGTCGAAACTTGACTGAAACTAATTAATAAATATTACAAAAACAAAATAAGTCTTCATTTATTTCTCTTTATTAATAATGCACCATCACTCTCACCTGTAATTAGTAAAGTTTGATGAGAATTCAACTTATTTGTCATTAAAACAGTATTTCGTTTTATTTTTATTCTACGCTCTGATGCTAAATACGATTATAGGCAAAGACAAGATTGTATTGAATTTGATAGTAATTAAAAATAAACTGTTCTATATTGTTCAATTAATAAGTTTTCATATACGGATAAAATGATTATCAACAAGAAATATTAAATTTATTTTATTAAATAAAAATATTAAAAAAATGTTAGAAATTTCAAGAGGTTTGGTTGACGATTTTTGATTAGTTAAAAAAATCATCCAATAATATTCATTGTTGGTCATTTGAGAGTTAAATAATCAGCTGCTTAAAAAATAATTAATATTAGTTATTGTCAAACATATATTTGATTTGTAGACTGCTGAGGTATGGCAAAATCCTTATTTATTTAACATACTATTTAGATTACAATGAATTTTCGTCATTAAATTTTGACTATTTAACTTAAGTAAATACTGAGAAGAACAGTCATTTTAAATCGTTGAAACGTAGAAATTACCGTATTGAGTAATTCAGTTTATATACATATAAATAATGATTCACCTTCTCAGGTAATTTTTGTCATTGGAAAATATGTCTACTTAACTGTTAAAGTATTTATGAAATTTCATTAAATGAAAGACTTGAATTTTATTTATTTTATTGTACGTGTGTCTTTTGTTTTGTTATGAAAAGGTAACTTTTTCTTTAAAAACCTTATCTATTATTTTATTTTTCAAGTAGTTTGAAGAATATTACGATGTTTAAATATGAGAAAAAATCTGATTTATTAGAATAAAGAAGAGATTTTTTAATTGTGATTCAAACAATAAATATTTAAATTAAATAATAATTCATTTGTAAGGTTTGATTTTCATTGATGTTTTCATCTAAGTCTTTTTTGAAATTTTTTCTAATAACATTGTCTATTTTGATCAATATAAGTTTTCAGTTAGACGAATAATAAAACAATAGAAAATAATATTTTCAATTTCCTTTAATCAATGTTTTAGAATTAAAAACTAGCTCAGCAAAGATACATTTTAAGTGATTCTATTGTAGAATTTTTGTTTGAATAGATTCAATTCATAAAATGTACATTGGAACCAACTAACCGAACACTATTAAAATGTATTTATGCTTTTAATAAAGATTGTCAATGATCGTATATTATACAAATAAAAAAATGCTAAAACGAAAGAGATAATTTTCTATGAAATCTATAGAAATAAAACATAATATTAAATTCCTGTTCATTATCATCATTATATTTTTATCATAGTAAATAAATTTGTTAATAAAATTTTTTTCTTTTAGATATTTTGTACAAATTTAATAAATAATTAATAAAATGGATAATCCAACAAATATTAATGATGAAAATGATATTTTTGATGGGCAAGATCAAACATTATCACCATTTATACAATTTGAAACACAAGATGATCAACATAATAATGAAAAACGTATAAAAATAAATATTAAAAAAAACCTTTTTTTTTAAATATTCTTTTTAGAATCTAAATGGAGTCATCAAAAAGATCTTGATGATTTTTTCGTTCGAATATATCAATATCATCAAAAACATGGATTTTTTTGTATAGTTCTTTCAGAATTCTTTGGTCTTATGTATGTTAAATTTTAAATAATACTATTAGTATATTTGTTTTTTTATCTTTTTAAATAATAGACAATTTATATTTATTGTTTCATTTACTATTCTTATTATTCAATGTATTGATTATCCACTTCTATTTCGTTCAACACCATTAGCACGAAATACAACTGAGAAAATAAAAATTGATCAAGTAATTCAATCACCTAAACAATGTCTTCATAAGTAAAATTCTAATTTAAAACAAAAAATTACTTTTATTTTTCAATCTTTTCTCTTAGTATGCATTTATTAACAGTATTATGTTTAATACTTGCAATTATTTATTGGTTTTATCGTTTATTACGTGCTATTTATAATATTTTTTCTTATTTTAATATTCGAGCATTTTATAATCAAGCATTAGATATAAAACCGGTTAGAGAAATAAATTAGTAAAAAGAAAAAAAAATATTTAATTATTGAATATTAATTTAGAATGATTTATTAAATATGACATGGCATGAAGTTCAACAAAGATTATTAATTGCTCAACGTATACATCATTTATGTATACATAAATTAAATTTAACTGAATTAGATATTCATAATCGTTTATTACGTTTTAAAAATTATGAAGTTGCATTAGTTAATAAAGGAATTTTACCACCAAGAATACATTTACCATTATTGGGTGATATGTAAGTTGTTTTTTCTTAATAAAATAAATAAATATATTTAAAAAATTTATTTTTATTGTAGAATTTCATTTACAACCGGCTTTAAATTTAATTTACGTTTAATTCTTTTTTGTAAGTGAATACTTTCCAATTGAGTCTATTCAATAGTATAGCATTTTTACTTCATTGTAATCATAATTTCATGTTCTTCTGTTTTTCTCCAAATAAGACTTTATGCGATCTATTAAATACTATTAATTTTATCCTTTAAAAATTTTACTATTTTCAATAATATCTCGTTAAAAAAACCTCTAAATACATTAAATTCGCGTATGTAATAATAAAAAAATCACTGCCTGACGCGTATAATGATTATTTTATGTGATTGAATATAATTATAATTTTTTTTTTGTAATCTATTAGGGGGTCCATATGCACCATTTGATGAACGATGGCATCTACGACAAGAATATAAAATTCATAGTCAACGTGAAGCATTAGCTCAACAGTATATATATATATATATTTTTTATTAAATTTATTTATTTATAAAAAATAAATCTTTTAGATTATCACGTTTTATTCTTATTTATGGTATTGGTAATTTTCTTCTTTCACCATTTATATTTATTTGGCAAGTATTAAATTTATTTTATGGTTATACTGAGGTAAGAACAAAAAACAAGAGGTTTTTTTTTGTTTTTATATAAAATTTATTTTTGAATATTTAGCTTGTTCGACGTGAACCCGGTGTATTAGGTAGTCGTCGTTGGAGTAATTATGGTCGACTTTATTTACGACATTTTAATGAACTTGATCATTCAATTAATCAACGTTTAAATCGTGGTTATAAATCAGCAATATATTATATGTCTTCCTTTGTTAATTACAGTGTTGTTGAAACAGCAAAGTAAAATCATTTATTTCTTTTTATAAACAGAAAACGGAAAAACGACTATTTTGGGTATTTTTTTTAATATAGGTTTATTAGTTTTACAGCTGGTGCTATATTAGCTGTTTTAATTATATTAACAGTTTATGATGAAGATGTACTAAATGTTGAACATATGTTAACGTTAATGACTGGTTTAGGTGTTTTACTCGGTATTTGTCGATCATTAATACCTGATGAAGTAAAATTGAAAAAGCAAAATTTTTTTTTCATTGCTTTTTTTTATTAATAGAATGCTGTTACTGATCCTGAACAAATGTTACAACTTGTTCTTGCACAAGTTCATTATCAACCTGAATCATGGAAAGATCATGCACATACAGATTATGTTCAAACAGAATTTGCACAAATGTTTCAATTAAAATATGTAATATTGTATAAATTTATTTGATATTTTATAATTCGTTTTATAATTTTAAAGGTTTATTTTCTTGAAGAACTTCTTAGTCCATTTATAACACCCATTATTTTATGTTTTCAATTACGTCGAAAATCTTTACAAATTATTGATTTTTTAAGAAATTATACTGTTGATGTACAAGGTGTTGGTGATGTTTGTAGTTTTGCTCAATTAGATATAGGAAAACATGGTGATTTAAAAGTAAAAAAAAAAGAATACTTTTTAAATTAATCAAAAAATAAAAATAAAATTTTCTTTTTTTTTTTATGTTAGTGGTTTGCACCAGTACGTGCAAAATCTAGTAATGATAATGGAATAACAAATGATGGAAAACTTGAATTATCATTAATGCATTTTCATCATACTAATCCTAAATGGCAAATGCCAAAACAATGTGAAATTTATTTAGAAAAAATACAAGAACGAGGTAAAATAATGTTTTATTCTTTTTCTTTTTTTGTTTCTTATTAATATTTAATTTAGCGATTGAAAATATGCAAACATCATCAGTACTTCAACAATCATTAAGTCAAATACAACGTTCACAAATTCAACGAAGTCATTATAATGAACCACAATGTAAGAGATTTAAAAAGATATGATTGTTTTTAGTAAGAATATAAAATATAATAATTTTTCTCCTATTCATAGCTACATCATCAATTGATAACCATTTATTAACACCACAACCATTAAATAATACAAGTTCATATTTTCATTTTCCTGCTTCAACACAGACAACTATTAACATGTCTATGCAACAACCAACGACATCAATAGCACAGAGTAATATGTCAAAAGCAGATTTACCTTATCGAAGTTTCGCACAATTTGGTGTTCTTTCAAAGTATTTACAAAAATTTAATTATTTATTCTTTTAATCTTTTGTTTTTATTCTTCATTAGAATTAATACGCAAATGTCTGAATTATCAAATTCAAATTATTTATCCGGTTCATTAATGCCAGTATCAGGTGGTGCTCAATTAGATATGAATATATCTTGTTTATTTATGCATGAAGTAAAAACAAAAAGACTTTTAATTTTTATTCTATTTCTTTGATGTGTTTTTAGTTAAGACATAAATATAAACACGGTGAATATGAAGAATTAGAACATATCAACGAAGATCAGGATGACAATGCGAAATGTTAATGAATGACAATTCATTTCTTAATTTTTTTTTTTGGCGTGTGTGATAGATTTTTCCTTCTCTTTTTCTCGAGTTTGTATATTTTAATGTAAAAATTTCTATATATTTTATCATTCTATCTTCCTCTAATAGCGTGTGTATATATAGTGTTTCTTATTTATCATCTTTATATATTTTTTTCTTTTGAAATACAATAAAAATATATTTGAAAAGTTCTTAAACAGTTTGTTGTTGTGTAGATGGTTCCGAAGGTTTTGTTTTATTCGGTTTTCTATTCAAAAGGAGATAGGTATATATATCTAAAGAATTTAAGTTAATATATTTACTTTGGTTTTGTAGCAGGAAGAATTTCAGTATAGAGTTTTTCAGGAATAGCTTTAACTGTTTTTTCAAATGATTCACTTATAAAAAGAAAAACAAATAAAAATAATATATTGTCTTCTTTTCAAGAACATTTACGGTGATAATAATGTTGGTGGTGGTAATTGTTGAACAACAAGAGCTGGACGTTGATTCATTTGTTGAGATTTATTATCTAATAAATTTTTTGTTAGATTATCCTCTTTTTTTGATGAACATTTATCCATATTTTCATAATCAATTATTTCATTATATGGATTACCTTAGATACATACAGGGTTAAATATTATTAAACAATAGAATATTTTACTTGGATCAGCACTAGCAAGAACAGTAAATCGTTTTGGTTGTATTTTTGGAAAAGGTATTTCATTTTTACCTTTTTGTTTTATTATTTTAAATGCTTCATCCAATGGTAAATAAGCTTTTTCAATTGGTTTATCATCATCAGTTTTTATTTTCATACTTATTTCATAAGCTTTTTCAATAGATTCAATCTAAAGAAAAATTTCGAAATATTTAATATTAAATAAAATATAAACAAACTTCTTCTGGTGTACTTAATTGAATTTTACTTCGATAAATTTCTGATGTATCATGAAAAATACTATTCATTTTACTTCGAATATTTTCATAAGATTGATATTCTTTTTCATCAAATTTTTCATCTTTAGACTTATCATTTTCTTGTGATAAACCAAAAGTTAAACATCTAAATTATTAATAAAACATAATATTCTTTTATTTATATACCATGTCGAAGTTATTAATTCGATATAATTATTTATTATTTGATGATATTTCCATCAAAATATACATTATTTATAATTGATTTATTTCTTTTCCAATAATGTACTTCTAAATTTTTAAAAATAGAAAATTTAATTGTTTACATTTTGTTGATACTTTACACGATAGTAGACTGATTTACGAGAAGAGTACTACAACTGTCCTAGGTCGTTCGAGTCCATCTGTCATACTTTTAATTTTCGAGCTGAAACTTTCAGCATAAAATGATATTTATATCAGGGATCAATACTAAAAGTTTCAGAGTGTTTTCACTCACTGACAAAAAAAATCGCTTGACTTACATATTCAACTAAAACTAGAGTGTTTTTTCAAGTTCTTCAATTTTCTATCAAAATTTGTACGTACATTATTAAAATGAAAACTGAACGAGAAAGGTAGATTTTTATGGCAATATCATTAATTAATAGATAATCAACTATAACTTTGACAAAGAGTATCAGATTAGCATGACATATATGTATATACTTAGCACAATGAATAGTAAATTGAGTTAATGGCGAAAATTCAACCATTTTTGGTTGTTCATTATCAATAAGATAAGCTAAAATGGATTTTGCAACACAACATTTTTCTAATCTTATTTGTGTTTTAAAATCTGGTAAATCAACAGGTAAATGTGTACGAATTTCCACATCAATTGGAAATTCATAACGTAAAAGTATTTCAGGAAATGTAAATATTCCATCATGATGTTGATATTGTTTGTGTAATTCATTATCTTTAATTAATGTTGCAAAACGAATTGGTACACCAGGTGGAATAAGAAATTCATTATTTGTCTTTGGATCTTGAAGTACAAATGCTTCTTTTGCTTCACTTATAAATAATTCATCTTTAGTATTTTTAATACGTAATTGATATTGTTGACGACGTATAACAATAAAAGAAGCATTTCGACATAACATAACTTTATTCCATTCAGAATTTGTTGTTTTAATATGTGCTGGTGTATATGAAAGAATTTTAATTGAACGTGGTAATTCAAAACGATATAATTCAAAAGCACCTTGAAATATCCACCAACGTTTTTTTAATGTAGGATTTTTTGATAATATACGACATTCACCTTGAAACCAATCTGGTATAAGATATTTTTCATTAGAATGATTATGATTTTTTGTTGTTAATAATGATGCAATTATTAAATAACGATCAAATATTTTTGTTAAATACATTAATTGATTTTTATCAAAATCTGTTTCACCTGTTCGTTCAATACGAATTATTTGTGGTAATTGATAATAATCAACAAAATTACGAAAATAATACTCATTTGTTTCCCATTGTATTTTATTTATTTCTTCTATTAAATTTTGAAGTTTATCTTTTTCATTTGATGATAATTTTATAGGAATACATGATAAAGCCATTGACTATTAAGAAAAGATTCTATACATATACATTTCTATTTATTTTATATAGATATAGTAATCACGCTTGATTTATTAACAAGGTAAATATTTAACCTTATATTTGATTGGTGTATTATTTTCATCTATATTTCATAATACAAGCATTGATTATAGTTCAAATGTATGTCTCAATTATTTATAGATTGAAAAGATTTTTGTATATTCGAATACAACATATTTCCGTCGGATTAAAAATAAAAAAGAAAAACAAATGATTTATGAGAGTTTTAATATATTATAATTTGATGTGTTAAATAAGAATGTCATTTTATCGTTTTCAAATAGATTACACAAATGAATTTAAGATAGGACACTAATCATCGCAAGAAAAATCTTGAGAGTGAGATAAATGTATAAATATCATTCTATGGTTCATTTGACTTGATATCAAGAACAATGAAAAAGAAATCGATTATGATTATGTATATGATCAATAGAAAAGAGTCTTTTTCTTTTTTCTTTTTAATAAGATACGCTTGAGTTAATTCTTCTTGCTCTATTTTCCTAGCAGAAGAGAACAACGTTACTGTGTAAATATCGATAATTGATTTTATTTAAAACTGTATCAATCGTTGACATTTTTCATGATTTTTTAAATATGATTTGCTCCCTTTTCTGAAAAAAAGGGTTATATCGCAGAAAATATGCTGCCGTAAATTAATATAGTTTATGTCTGTCCAAATCAATCAAAAAAAAGCACGAATTCTATTAATAAGAATAACTGTTCATTTTTGCTATATTCATTGAACAAAGATTTTCTGGGTCGAGAAATTGGTTAGTAGTATCAGTTTCTCAAAATTGTTTGAAATCATTTTTGATAAAAAAAGATGTTGTTTTTTTTATAAAGTTTGAACAAACGTCTTTTAGGTCGAAGAATCTGAGTCCGTCATTAGTTTTATACTTTTCGTAGAAACTTTAATCCAAGCTAATCGAAGATCGACAAGTCAAAACTTAGTTGTTTTTTTTTCAAATAAGAAATGATCAGTAACATAAGTAAAGTTAGCACCATATTCGAGTTTTTACTGCCAGGATTCGCTCTTGGACTTGAGTTATATACAGAATTTTACGGCGAATCTAATGGTGTAAAGATCAAGGGGGGTCATCGAGCAAAAATCAATACTTGACCCCAAAATACTGGTTTTTTTCTAAAATTTTCTGAAAGTTTTCCTTGTCTGGATTCACTATGTTGCTTGAGTTGGGTCTAAAATTGGTTGAGTTAGACTTCGCTCGAAATTCTGCATCGAACGATATCAATTTTATGTGGAGTCATCGGTGAAAAAATTTTCACTTCACCCAATCCCACCCCTTAAAGGTCACCCTCACCCTCAGGTTTTTAGAATGGAAAGCAGGAAAAATTCAACACAGTCTAAAGACTTTGCCCGAAAGTGCTAAGTATGAGTTTCTGGCAGAGACGAAAGACTAAGTGATAAATTCATTGACTTTCTGTAGACTTTGCTGACAGAAACTGTTTTCATCTGACTTTTGCCAGGAAAATGGGAAAAGTACTAAAAAAAAACCAGATTTCTGTCAGAATTTAACATAAAACCTTAAAATATTTTTCAGAAAGTACCAGTGAATTTTGCAGAAAGTCTGCCATATTATTAATTTTCGTCGGGGAAACAATTCTCAATTTTCCTCCTTCCCGTCTAATCCAGAATCTTGATCAACCACGAGAGAAATTTCAGTATTAAGGAATTTGCCATATTTATTAAGTCTTATCAAAGTTTAAAATCGTTTGTTGAAACGCAGCTGAGTACTTTGCGAATATATTAGAATCATCAAATCCTAAAACCATTATTAAAAATTCTTTTTTAGAAATATCTATTTTTTAGTTTAAAAATTATCAAATGAGAAATACGACTATTATTCGTCTCTAAATACATTACAAAGTCCATCTTCATTTAAATTATCTTGACGAACATAATCATTTTATTACATCATTATCACAAACATGATTTAATTAATTTTATTCAATGAAACAAAAACACCTTTTTTGATCTTCGAGTAGGTCAATCGCTTTTAGAAGATAAACGTTAGATGATCAGAGAAAAAAAAACATATTTAGAAAATACTCAACAACATCTTTTTATATAAAGAACAGCGATAAGAGAACGAAACATACAACACATGTGTCAAAGATAAATATATCTTATTTTTGAAATAGTCTCGATTGATTATATTTATCTCGAAATATACCATTAAATTTCTCTTTATTTGATTAATATTAATTGAAATAAATGTTTACAAAAATTCCTTTAATTCATTTTGGACCTTTTCTTAATGGAACTGATGAAGATCATAAAAAAGTCTCATTAGAAATAGGTGATGCTTGTCAGAATGTTAGATTTTTTTATTTATCAAATCATGGAACATCATCGGAATTAATTCAACGTGTTTATCAACAAGCAGAAAGATTTTTTTTCCAATCAATTGAAGAAAAAATGAAATTATATATTGGATCATGTCCATATGGAAATAATCGAGGTTATACACCTGTGTTAGAAGAAAAATGAAGTCCCAAAAGTGATCTTAAAGAAGGTTTTGATTTAGCTATGGAATTATCATCTCATGATCAAGATCGAATAGAATGTGGTGCATCTTTATATGGTCCTAATTTTTGCCCAGAAAATCTTCAAGGTTTGCTCTTTTCTTTTTCTTAGAAAAAATCTTCAATTCTATATCTTAAGGATTTCGTGAATGTATTTATAATGAATATTATTTTAAAATGATTTATCTTGATCATCAAATATTAGAAGCATTTGCAATATCATTTAATTTACCTTTGAATTATTTAAAATCAATGTGTGTGAAACCAATGGTAACAATGCGAATACTTTATTATCCCCCACAACCATAATTGTAATAGATGAAGATCAACTTGGTTGTGGTGCACATACTAATTATGAATGTTTTACATTACTTTCTCAATCAAATCAATCAGGTCTTCAAGTATTGAATATAGACGGAAAATGAATCAATGCGGTTCCTATCCCAAATACATTTGCTGTTAATATTGGAGATTTAATGCAAAGATGGACGAATGATCGATTTAAATCAACTGTTCATTGAGTTATTAATACAAGTGGAACTGAACGTATTGAATAGGAATATTTTTTGGTCCGAATTATTTATCAAATATAAAATGTTTGATTAATGATTGCATAGCAAAGTCTGATCCTCTTATTATTGGAGAATATTTAACACAAAGGTTTAATGAAATTTATTATCATAAACAAAATCAGCGAAAGAATGGTTAATTTCTATTAAAAAAAAACGATTTTTTTTCTCATTTAATGATAGATAAATGAACAAAGAAGTGAATGTTTATTTAAATTAAAATAATATTTTAGGTGAAAGTATTCCTGTTTTTTTAAACAACAAAGAAGGTGAAGATCCTCAAGATGGTCTTCTTAATTTAATCAAATCAGAGGCACCCACTGTTGGTCATCAATATGTTGTTTGTGTTTATGATGATCTTCAAGTTATTGATTGTCTTATTGAAATTGATTGGAGTAAAATGGATGAATTAATTAAAACAGGCAATTCAAGGAAAAAAATCACTTATTTAATTGAAATTTTTAAATAAAAACTTGATTTCAATTTAACCGAAAATCCTGTTAACCTTGTTTTTTTTCTTTTTGCTTTTATTTGATTTATTTTAAGAAATAAAATAAATATTTTCGAATTGTTATTAAGTAAATCTTAAATGAATAAAAGCTTTCTTAACAAAAAACCTCTTGATTTTCTTAGGATTCTGTTGAAACGATTTGTTTTAAAGATTTCGATGAGAATTTTTTTTATTTTTAATGTAAATTGTATTTTTCATATTAATATGAATGAATACTTATCTGTAACGAAAGAGGATTTTGAGATCATTTTTCTCATTTATTTTTTGACGTATTTTTATTCTCTTTCTTGTAGAGAAGAGTCTTGGAAAAAAAATTGTCTGATTGTCTGTCCGCAGGGTCAAAAAAACATCGAAAATCGATTTTTCGAAAAAGACATTTCTAGAGGTAGTTCGATGCGGGGACTTCGAATCTGAAGTCTGTTCAGTGATCATGTGGTATCAGCATTGATCAATTGATGTTAGGAATTGGTGAGGTTTGGTATTTTTCACCGAAAACAGGTGTTTTTTCACGAAATGATGATTTCATCGTGGTGTGTGATGAACACCATTGTTGATTATTCTCTTTCTCGTAGAGAAGAGTCTTACAAACATAAATTGTCGGATTAATTGATTGATTGCTTGTATGTCCGCACAAAGTCGAAAAAACATTTTATTAATATTGTCTATAAGACGTAACCAAAGGGTAATCGGGGTCGAGGAACTCGAATCTGATGTTAGTGTTTCGAAATTTTTTTCGAATTCATTTTTTTAAAGAAAGGATCACTTTTTTTGCAAAAAAATTTTTTTTTATAATGGTTGACCGTAGGGTAATTACGGTTGAGGAACTTGAATCTGACTTCGGTTTTTTTAATTTTATAAATGAATAGCATGACGGTAGTTTAGAAACACGATTTCTACGAGAAAGAGCTGAGCGAGTCTTTGGACGAGCGTTACTTGTTCAGTTTAAAAAATAAATTATTTGTAAATTGATTAAAAATAAAATATCTTTGAAGAAATTTTCTATGAAATGATGAAAATGAAAATAATATTTTAGAAATTTGAATTAATGAAAAATTTGAAAAAATAATTTGTTCAGAAATAAAAATCTATTCTTCAAGTTCGAATAATTATGTTTAATTTCGAATATTTGTTTAATCATGTTTTTTATTTAAAATCATTTAGTTAAAATTATAAGTTTCTGTTAAAAAAAGTAATAGCATCTTGAATAGCTTTATCTCTTTGTTGATGATAAATAACTTTTTCAGAACCACCAGGTGAAACAATAAAACCATGAGATGTTCCAGGATATTCAATAAATTGACCAAGACCATTTCCAGTTAATTCATTTTCAAATTCTTCTAAAAGATGACGTGCAAAAAGTTGATCATGTTGAACACATAAAAAAAGAATTGGTCGTTTGATTTGTTTAGCTTCTTCTTTAACTAAAAATGATGGATATGCAACAATAGCAGCTTTGATTGTTGATGACAATTCTTCATGTGTTATTATATGAACAACAACTTTAGCACCATAACAAAAACCAATTATCTAAATTAATTTCTTGATAAAATCTTTCTTAAAGTAAATGAAATAATTACTTGAATTGAATCATAATGTCCTTTAATTGTTGACAGAAATTTATCAGCAATATGACATGCATCTGTTCGTGGATGTTTTTTTAACCAATCTGCAACAACATTCTCATCAATAGTTGTATAAATTGGATCTCCATTAAAATAATCAGGAATAAGAACAGTTGTTTGTGTTCCTTGACTGAATGCATCAGCTAATTTTTGTGTATTAACAAATGAATAACCAAATGGATCAGTAAAGATGACAATAGCTGATTTTCCTTGGCCTGTTTTATAAGTATTAACTCCACCCATGTCATCGAAATCGGCTCATTTTTGGCGATTAATCGCGATTTTCTCACAGTAAAAAAATATTTATTTTTATTTAGATTAATGGTAATATCAATCACAGTAAGTAGTTATTTTTATAAAACAAAATATATTTATTTAGATCAATAAAAATATCAATTAAAGTAAGTAATTTCTTTAAAAAAAATATTTATTTATTTAGATCAATGGCAATCTCAATCACAGTAAGTAATTATATTTATAAGAAAAGATTTATTTTTATTTAGATCGATGGCAATATCAATCACAGTAAGTAATTTTATTTATAACAAAAAATATTTATTTTTATTTAGATCAATAAAAATATCAATTAAAGTAAGTAATTTCTTTTAAAAAAAATATTTATTTATTTAGATCAATAGGAATGTCAATCACAGTAAGTAATAATATTTATTTAAAAAAAAATTATTTAGATCAACTCCGATATCGATCTCAGTAAGTAATTATACTTATAAAATGAATATTTATTTCTATTCAGGTCAACGACAATACCAATATAAATAGGTAAGTCTTATTTATAAAATAAATATTTCATTTTTATTTAGGTCAACACTAATATCAACATAAGTTGGTAAGTTTTATTTATAAAGTAATCATGCCTTTTATTTAAATTCAAGCAGTAGCACCAGTAGATATTGTCGAAACTGGAATTTCGACAAATACGTTATAGTATTAAAATCGAGAGAAATTGAAAATAAAATCATCAAAGATCACCAGTGTTGGCGATTAAATCTCGATTTTTCAAAAAAAGCGGAAAAAAATTGGTAAAAATCGCCAATTTTGGCGATTAATCGCCGATTTTTACGCGATTTTGATGACATGGGCAGCTATCTGTTTAACATAACCATCAGATTGATCAATGTGTTTTGCACCTAAATCAACATCAGATGAACCATGTTTAGTTTTTTCTGGAGAAACGTAAAAGGTTCGTGACCATGGATGTGTTTCAAGATCAATTTCTCCATTAGCTGTTAAAATAATAGCAGCTCTTGGAATGAAACAATATTTTTGTTATCTTTAATTGTAAGAGTTAATTTACAATCGCCATTTTCATCATCTAAAGCGTCCAATTTTAATAATAATCGAATGTCTCCAACATCTTCAATAAGCTGAAAGCTAAAAGAATTATGAACAACTGCTGGTTGATTACGAAATTGTGATGTTCGTTCAAATGTTAGTACCAGCGGGTAAGTCAATTTAACTTTAGCTTTTATTTCTTTAGCAACCATTTTCACGTAAATATCCGGTGTTTCATTACTTTTTGCAACTGCAACAATTTCTGGTTGATGAGTTTGTTCTACAGCAGCAACAGCAGCAGCATTTGTACATGAACCAAGACTATTCCTTTTGTTCTATATAACTGATGATAAATAAATATTTTCAAAAAAAATATCTGAAAAGATAAAATGAAATAAACATTTAATCACTCACGTTTTGTCGAACGTAGCGATCACACGTGTCTCTTTACACATAGATATATACATACTTAGGGTGATCCAAAAGTTCCCGGAACTGTTCAGAGATTCTTTCTAAAGAAGCTTTAAGAAATTTCTTTCTGCATAGCCTGATAGAGAAAAGAATTCTCTACTTTTCTATGCTATTTGATCCTGTCTCAATCACTGCCACAATAAGAAAACTTCAATAAGAACGGTTGTTTTTCGTGCCTCCCGGTTACGGAAGGTTTAAGTAGATATTTTTTGATAGGGACACGATAGAGACCTACGGTTTTCACCGTTCGAAAGAGGAGACGAAGATGCATCGAACTGTTTATTAAAACCTTTTCTACCCCGTTGTCTGATCGCTGGTAAATGAGTTTCCTGAATCATGAAAAGTAACTGTTTTTTCAAAAACACAGTTTTTACAGAAATTGGCAGAAAAATTTCTTCGGACTTGTAGTAGAAGGACTGTAACTTCTAAATAATTTATCCCCAACATCTAAATAATGTGTACCTCTCTAAATGTTCCATAAGACGTTCGAGATTGTGTCTTGAAAATCGGAAACGTGAGGTGAACATCTCGCGGGGTAGCCTTTTTCAGAGAGGTCGATTGAAACTTTTTGAAAAGTTATTTTTAACAAATCATGATGTACGGTTCGATGCATCTTCATCTGCTCTTTCGAACAGTGAAATCCGCAGGTCTCTATCTTGTTCCGATCAAAAGTTATTTAAAAAATATCTGCTGAATGATAATTGTTGTAACCGACAGGCATAAAAAACAACAGCTCTTATTGAAGTTTTCTTATTGTGGCAGTGATTGAGACAGGATCAAATAGTATAGAAAAGTAGAGAATTTTTTTCTCTATCAGGCTATGCAGAAAGAAATTTCTCAAAGCTTCTTTAGAAAGAATCTCCGAACAGTTCCGGGAACTTTTGGATCACCCTAAGTATATATATATATATATAATTCTTTTTCTTTCCACGTCACGCGCTCACCCTGTAATTGCAGGAACTTTAACCCTTATCTTGAAATAATTAGATCAATAGTTGCTGACAATCTGAGAGAAGTTCTCATATTAGAATTATGTATTATTAATTTGTTTTCATATAGCCATTGTTCTAATTGAGTGTCTTTAGAATTAATTGTTGAACATCCCGAGCTAGTATATTTCGCATTGAAATCTCCAAATAAACGGAGATTCTTTTGTATGTTTTAATGATAAGGACACAGTTTCTAATGGTAAAGATGCTTTAGGTGGAGAATATAAAGGGTGGTCCAGAAGTCCTGACTCAATTTGTATAATAAATTTTTTTATATTAAAACACATACTTAAAAATTTGTCCCTAGGATAAAATGATGCAGTAAAAGACGCTCTACAAAACAGCTTTTGACTGATCCATCCTAACTCATATAGTACGAAAGTTATAAGCTTAGGAATATGCATCACAAAAATTAAAAATTAGCCGTAAACTCGATATATATGTTGGTGCTTTCAATAAAAGTTCCATAACTTCATCCAAACAAAAGATCTTCCGGTTAGATTTGTTTTGTTTTGGTTAGAAATGGTTGCTCTTCTCTACCTAGCTACAACATCAAAACTTCGATCAGATTTTTCGTTCTTTACTGAATGCTGTGTCGAAAACTAGGTTGTCGATTTTTGATATATTTTTGAAAATTGGTTCTCAAACACGCTATTTTCTCTAAAAACAATTTTCTATAGACTATGAGAAAGAGCACATTTAAAAGTATCAAATTCAGCTGAGTTCAAACTTATGCTACGGTTTTTATGGAAATAATTGGAAAAGAAAAAGTTGAAGGCGGAAAGAAATGCCAAATTTACAAAGTTTTTATTTTTTTGTCTCCTTTATAATTTGCTTAGTTTTCTTGATTGAAGTTCTAGAGTTAAAGTTTAAGTATGATTTTGCAGAGAATTTCACAGCGCTTCTATTAAAAATAGAATTTGTTCTGGAGAACCCAAGGAACAAAAGTTATAGTGAAAATATTAAGACCGGGTTCACGGTTAATTTTTATTTTTTGCGATGCATATTCCTAAACTTATAACTTTCGTACTATATGAGTTAGGATGGATCAGTAAAAGGCGGTTTTGTAGAGCGTCTTTTACTGCATCGTTTTATTCTAGGGAAAAAATTTTAAGTATGTGTTTTAATATAAAAAATTTAATTATACAAATCGAGTCAGGACTTCTGGACCACCCTTTATTATCCTTTCGACATTTTGCTTTCGATATTTAGCAACTTTATCTAATGATCGTAGTGCCTATTAAAACGACGAATCTTCTTTTCTTCTGGACTTATTAACAGATTTCATGACACAAAAGCCAGACGCCTTGATTTTTATAAAATCAACAGCAGTGTAGAATTCGTTAATTCGATTCGAGTTTTAAAATTTTACTCGAGTTTTCAACTATTCAACTATTACTACATGGTAGATTGAGGACGCTAACTGCAGGATGCTAGAAATAATACACATAATGATATATCATGAATGCATGATCAGGAGGGATTGCACTGTATGATAGTACCACAAAAATGTATACCGCAGGTGTCGGTCTGTCTGAGGTTGTCAGGAATGCCTGACCTAAAGGCACCGCACTGCATGAGGGTGTCAAGGAACCAGTGCCTACAGATCGCTGCAGCATGGAGCAGGCAGCATCCTCACTATGTGGAGTAAAAATCTGGTTTTTTATTGCAGTC
This sequence comes from Macrotrachela quadricornifera, assembly GCA_022393335.1. Classification (NCBI taxonomy): domain Eukaryota; kingdom Metazoa; phylum Rotifera; class Eurotatoria; order Philodinida; family Philodinidae; genus Macrotrachela; species Macrotrachela quadricornifera. The sequence continues at coordinate 117,315 of JAJEKB010021865.1, read as the reverse complement.
TATAACACCGTAGATGTTCTAGGATCCAACTGGATCCATGCCTGTATTTTCTCCTACCTATACCTATATATGATTTCTCATATGCATATTGTACAGCTTCTCAAGACTGGAGATTAGAGAATATAATTGATCAAAAACATCAAATGATAGTGTTGTATTACATATAAAATTGTCAAGTGGGTCCACTCGGACCCCACAACATCGTCGAAGAGTTAAGTACACAAATCAAATTCTGGAATTCCACATAATGACGAATTAGATATATAAAAAAATGCTTAGTGTTTACTTAGTCCTCGCATTTGAAATACTGTGTTTTGTACGCCGTTCAAGATTTCAGAAGCTATGTAAAGAGCGTTTCGTTGTTGTCGCCTCTCATCCAGGAGAAGCCTAACTCTAAGGTGCTATCTGCAAGGAATAGGAATCCAACTTTCTTATTAAGCAAGTGACATCGCACGTAGTACATCAAAAGAACAACTCTTCTTCGGGATGCTCCGAATATGTTGTTTGTTGTTGTTATCCATTTAGTCGTTTTCGACTCTTGGTGACCCTATGGATAATGGTTCGCCAGACTTCTCTATCCTTTACTACTTCTTTAAGATCTTGAAGACTTATTCCAGTATCTTCTTTAACAGTATCTAACCATCTTGTTCTCTGTCTGCCTCTTCTTCTTTTTCCTTCTACTTTGCTGAGCATCAGACTCTTCTCTAATGAGTCTTCTCTTCTCATGATATGACCAAGATATTTGAGTTTTAGTTTGACTATTGAGGATTCTAATGATTCATCAGGTTTAATCTGATCTAGAACCGATTGATTTGTTCGTTTTGCAGTCCATGGTATATGAAGTAGTCTTCTCCAGCACCATATTTCAAAAGCGTCAATTTTCTTCCTTTCGGCTTTCCTTATAGTCCATGTTTCACATCCATATGTAGCTACTGGAAATACCATAGCTTTGACTATCCGAATTTTGGTTTTTAGTGTTACATCTTTGTCTTTTGTAATTCTATTCAAATCAGTCATGGCTTTCCTCCCTAGGAGTAATCTTCTCTTTATCTCATGACTGCAATCTCCTTCTATGTGTATTGTTGATCCAAGGAAGTTAAAGTCTTTGACACTTTCTACATTTTCACCGTCTACTTCTATTTGATCTAATGTCATAGTTGACATGATTTTTGTTTTCTTGATATTGAGCAATAGACCCGCTTCTGCACTCTCTGTTTTAACTTTCTGTAAAAGGTTTTTTAGATCTTCTTCACTTTCAGCTACCAACGTGGTGTCATCAGCATATCGAAGGTTATTAATGTTCCTTCCTCCTATCTTGAGACCAACTTGTGTATTATCAAGCCCTGCTTTCCTCATTACATATTCCGCATATAGGTTGAAGAGATATGGTGATAAAATACAACCTTGCCTTACACCTTTTCTTATTTTAAACCATTCTGTATCTCCATGTTCTGTTCTAACTGTTGCTTCTTGATTTTCATACAAGCTCTTCATAAGGTATATGAGATGTTTAGGAATACCCATTTCTTTCAGAATTTCCCATAGCTTATCATGATCGACACAATCAAATGCTTTTGTATAATCGATGAAGCAGAAATAAAATTCCTTTTGATATTCTCTTGCTTTCTCCATTATCCATCGAATGTTAGCGATTTGATCTCTTGTACCTCTTCCTTTCCTGAATCCTGCTTGTACATCTGGCAACTCTCTTTCCATATATGGTTGTAATCTCGCTTGTATAATCTTCAGCATTACTTTACTAGCATGAGATATTAAAGCAATCGTGCGATAATTGGAACATTCTTTGATATCTCCTTTCTTCGGTATTGGTATATAAACTGATCTCTTCCAGTCGATTGGCCATTGTAAAGTCCTCCATACCTGTTGACATAATGCAGTTAGCGTTTTGACTGCAGTATCTCCCATATTCTTGAGTAACTCAACTGGTATTCCATCTATTCCTGTAGCTTTATTGTTAGCGATCCTTTTTAGGGCCCATTGAACTTCACTTTCTAATATATCTAGTTCCTGTTCTAATTCCTTTTCTTCAACAATTCCAATCATGTTGAGATCTTTTCCATAGAGTGTTTCTGTGTACTCCTTCCATCTTTTCTTTATCTCTTCTCCCTCCGATAGAATTCTTCCCTCTTGATCCTTTAGTATTCCTGTCTTCGGTGTGAATTTACCTTTTACTTCTCTGATTTTTTTAAATAGATCTCTAGTCCTTCCTTTCTGATTATCTACCTCTATTTTCTGACATTCCTCTTTGAGGTATCTTTCTTTATCTTTTCTTGCTTGTGTTTGAAAGAGAGCATTCAATTTTGTGAACGTTTGTTTGTCTCCCATGCTCTTTGCTTTCCTTCTATTCTCAGCTATTTGCAGTGTATCTGTAGTCAACCATTTAGCCTTTTTATTTCTTTTGCAGGTAGGAATGTTTGCCTTCGCTTCTTCTGATACGATATTTTTCATTTCCTCCCAGAGTTCTATAGGTTGCCTACCTATTAGCTCTAACCCATCAAAACGATTCTTCACCTTAACTGTGTATTCTGAAGGAATGTTGTTAACATCGTATCTTATCGATCTGATGGTTCTAGCCTTCCTCTTTAGTTTGAATCGGAATGTGGATAATAAAAGCTCATGATCAGTGCCGCAGCCTGTCCCTGGTCTTGTTTTAGCTGATTGGATTGAGCTTCTCCATCTTTGACTGCACATGATATAGTCAATTTGATTTCTGTGTTGACCATTTGGTGATGTCCATGTATAGAGCCGTCTCTTAGGTTGCTCAAACCATGTATTCGCTATGAATAGTGAGTTCTCTTGACAAAATTCTACTAATCTATCTCCAGCTTCATTCCTAATGCCTAGCCCAAATTTCCCGCAAATATCTGTTTCAGGTTTGTTCCCAACCTTAGCATTCCAATCTCCTATGATGAATACTGCATCTTTTTTAGGAATTGTTTCCATCATCTGCTGTAGTTCATCATAGAATCTGTTTGTATCTTCTTCTTCAGCTCCTGTAGTTGGTGTATATACCTGTATGATGGTGGTGTTTATAGTAGAGCCTTGAATTCTAACTGAGATCATTCTTTCATTCTTTGGATTGTATCCAAGAACAGCCTCAGTAACCTTCTTTCCTACAATGATGGCTACCCCATTCTTCCTTTTATCTGGGTTTCCTGAGTAGTATATTTCGTGTTCATCTGATGTGAAATGACCCATTCCTGTCCATTTCAGTTCACTGATACCTAGAATATCTATATTTAGCCGTACCATTTCTGATTTAACTATATCAAGCTTTCCTTGATTCATTGTTCTAACGTTCCATGTTCCTATAGTATGTGTCTCCAAGCAGCTTCGGATTTTCCTTTTGCATCTATACACATCCGCATCTAAACGTCCTTTCGGCTTTAATTTAGTTGCATCACTAGGTTTAGTGCTACTCGTACTCTTCCTTAGCTCTGCCCCAGTAACTTGTTGGGTACCTTCAGACCTGAGGGTCTCATCTTCCAGTACCATGTCGTGTTTAGTCCGTTTATTTCTATTTTCCATTGGGTTTTCTTGGCATAATTCTAGAGTGGTTTGCCATTTCCTTCTCTAACGCAGTCCAACTCCACTGATAAATCATATGTTGTTGGTATTACCCCTACTGCTGCTGCCCTGTAGGTTTGTTTGGATTGAGTTTAGTCTGATGTCTCCGCATTGGCCTGTCCATCATGGGTGACCCTATTAAGAGTTATAAACTCTTGATGGCATAGCTCTCAGCTTCTTTGACATACGCAAACCCCCCTGCCACGTTAAGGCATCAATCCACTTGATCCAGAAGGAGCAATTGCTCAAGTTAATGCGAAGAGTGTCGACCTTGGTCTTATGGCGGAGCATCTCTCACAGCATTAACAGAAACAATTCCTCCTTTTAGATCATAGGGGAGCCGAATATGTTAATGATGATTTATTTGTGAATTTGAAGGTTGTCATAGAAAAAGAACATCAAGTTGAAAGGTTAAATGACAACAGTGTTACATAAAAATAAATTGACAAACGATCGATGAACAATACTAATACAACAAAGGAAATAGTTCAAGAATCATAGAGAAGTATGACAATTGACTAAAGATTTCAGTTGAATGAGAAAATGTTCAGGCGGCCTTAATGATCGGAATAATGATTCGTCGATTCTTTTTACACATGATCAATGCACGAAGTTTCTGCTTTAGTCCAGGCAGTGCTATAATAATTGCATAAGACAAAAGTACCGGTGGAAGGTTTGTCAGTCCGAAGATATATTCTGAGATATCGGCACCAAAATCGACGAAACCTAGTTCTTGCCCGAGATACGTTATAGTCCAGGGGAGATCACAGCTCAAATAAACAGCAGAGATGAAAGCCAATTGGATGATCATTTTCCGATACTGTCGCCATCGATAGGCCTGTTGTAGACGACGTTTTTGCACGATAACGCGAAGAAGGAGAACAGCATCGAATATCATAATGAGGATGATTGGACTGATGTTATGAACAAGTGACATATATATACGAAACCAGTTAGAACGTATTGAACTGGAAAAACAGACTCTACCGCATAACGGATCTGTGGTGATATATATTTGCTCGCAAGGATAAATGAAGAGTAAATAAAAATAGAATATAGGTCCATAGAAAGAAAAAAATGCCAATGGGATGTAGTGAAATAACAAACGGGCACGTACAGTAGTGATTCGATTTGAATAAAAGATAAGAATATGTCGCTCGAACGATATCCAAACCATTACAAAATTAGCGCCGTACCAAAGTCCATAATCCACAAACTGAGCAAGACGACAATAAAAAGGAATCATTGGTGCTACGAACCCTTGTCTCATATAATTCATTCTCATCGGCAGATCCAATGTGAGAATAGCAAAATTATAAAGGAGCACGATGACGATGCCATGATTGTGAAGAGCTTTTCGTGTCGCTTTTGTCTTTAAAAGATGAAATAGAAGGAATACAGAACAGGGAACGGACGTCACTTCACCCAACATATAGAGTCCAAATTTAATTTGTGGCCAATTTGGCGGAACGTAGACACTCATTTCTATATAACTGGCAGTCAGAGTAAGAAGTAACTGTTGGAAAAGCAAAGTATTTAATTATGAGAGTTGTTCAAAGGCAATCCGTGTTCTCTCGATCTAATTATATCGACACGCAGAAGTGACGCTTGTTTCTAAATCAAGAAAGTAGATTGATGCGTATTTAGTTGTTAAACAACCCTTTCAATATTGAATTGTGTCATCTCACAAACTTTTTGAATTCAGCTTTCATCTCGACAGTTAGATTGTTTAGCGCATTTCTTTGGCATAAATAATCGCTTTGATATTCTGACAGAAATTCGATAGAGACAAAAAGAACCCATCCTTTTTTGTAAACGCTTTACTGTTGTCTACAATATGTGCTCCGGAGAAAGTTGATTTGAACGTTCTTAGAAAATTGATCGACTGGTCATCATTGTGTGATGAAAATAGACGTTTTCATTATCGATGAAATGATACGTCTTCTGATATTAGGGATGTCTATCTGTGGATTTGTTTGGTAAAACAAAGATTCTTTTTCACTCATACATTATTCTATTGTTAGTTGATGTCTAAAAAGAAGCGTGAGAATTTAAGTCATTGAAATATTAATTTCAAGTTGTGATTCTTTTAATTATATCACGCGATACATTGTGGATTTTCATTTATTTTTTTTCCGTGCAAGTATGAAAATAGCCATCAGGAACGAGGAATTAACAAGAAGCAATATTCCTAGCTTTCTTTAAAAACGATATATCATCCTATTCTCTTGAATAACGAGTTACATAGATTAACAGAAATGTATTGGAAGTTCGATCACTAATTTTTTGTGAAACTTGTAAAAAAGTCTAGTCGTAATTATGTGCTAAAATAGGATTTGTCATTATTCAACAAAGACTTGATTTCACAACGTCACAGAGATCTTTTTTTGTATTTGCATGGGAAATGCAACTGTTTTATCTAGAAGTGCGTCTTTCAAGTCAAACACGTTTAATCTATCATTAGACAAAGTCGACTTCAACAATATACTTGTAGATAGAGCCAAACGAGCGGAATTTGAAAGTAGAATTTTCATAACTTGCATTGTCATGTTTCTCATTATAATGAGGAACGTGACACTGCTAGCTAAGAAGATTCTAATTTGATGTGTCGCTCTTTTTTTATTTTAGTCCAACCATGCATTATTCTTTTTCTAATTCTGTCATCTCACACAGAAACGGAGAATAGGAAGCGTTTCTTCTTCCCTATCGCCACAAATAGTTAATAGAAGCTAGTCTTTCGGCTGGGGGTGTTACTTTATTTTATTTTTCTTTATAATAAAGGATAAAGTTAAAGAAATTAAAAAATCTTTATCTTTATAAAATAAAAATAAAGAAAGATAAAATAAAAATAAAGAAATTTTTTTTTCTATCGAAACTTGTTTTGTTTATTCTGTTGAAGTAGTTCACAAAAAATTACCATATTGTATAATTTAATATAATATGTGGGAGAATACATGGGAAACGTACCATGATATGGAAAAGTGTTTTTTTAGTATTTTTCTTTGTGCAATGCGTAGCATCGAACTAAAAAAATCTTTGGCCGAAAAAAATGTTGAACTTGTTCATTTAATCGTTGAGATCTTGTCGTATCTTCCGGTACATGTCTATGACACGTAAACTACCTATTTCGACAAAGCAAAGAGGATGGATATTTTTTTTGATAACTTTTGATGGGAACATGATAGAGAGCTGCGGTTTTCACCGTTGCAAAGAACAGATGAAAATGCATCGAATCATATAAGACAATGACTTTCAAGCTGGTCTTTTGATCCTGCTTGTAATAATTTAGTTTACACAATGGTACAAAAACTCAACACTTTTCATCCCAGGGCTAATTCACGGGATCGAAACCTGTCGGGCGGCTTGAAAATCCGATGTTACATAATGATCGGATCCTGGTGTTTCTATTCCGACATGTTCTGGTAACCTACACGAATTTTCGGTGACATTCGTCGACTGGATCCACTAAATTCCGACCGAATTCACATAGCCGAAACCGGCCAGATCCGATCATAGAATCTGCTTGTATCCGACCTAGTCTAAGTCTTTCTGGTCATCATCAATTATCAGAATCCGCCAGATTAAATGACACTTGATTTTCACAGCAAAAATTTAAAAATCACAAGTATAAGACTCTGTCGGAATATGTCAGAATAGACGAGGTCCATTGATACTATTTTATCGTTGATAAGCACCTGCATTCGATCATTACAAGTGAAAAATCTTGCACATTTGCTCACGTAAAAGTGAGCATAAATGAGCATCCGCCCACGCATGGTGACTCGACGGCAGGCCCGCCGTCATGAGGGTATATATAGAGGTGCCAACTATCGGCACTGTCATTCGAAAAGAAAAACCAAGTAGGTGCCACATGAATGTTTTGTTTTGATGATCTGTTGCTCCCATTTTCGATCATTCATTGTGAATAATCTCTTTTAATACTTACATGGCCATCTTCTGAAAATTAGAGTCCGTTTTCAGTGAGTTTGCTGTTGAATTCAGTCTAGGCTTGCCACCTTCATCCATTTTTTCTAAATAGTCCATGGTCATGAATGAATTTCAGATGATTTAGGATAAGTGATCAAGAGATGATTCTTGTGATAACTTTTATCATCACTTTTCCGTTTGAAAAGTGTGTAAGTTCTTTTTTCTAAGGTTGTTCCCTCGCTTGAAGGGAGGATCATATGAAAAAAAATAGCTTGCTTGCTTGTTTGTCGTCGGGGTCAAAGGTAAAAAAAAACATGTTCTTAGAAAAATCTCTCCAAGAATCAAATTTCACGCTCGACTCAACGCTTAAGGTCTGACCAAAAGTTTTTATGGTAGGGGAATCGAATGGCACTATCAGTTTTTGAATTTTTCCAAATAATTTTTTTTCTAAAAAAGGCTTTTTTTATTTTAATTTTATTCCCTCGAATGAAGGGAGGGTGATACGGAAAAAAGTGAAATGCGTTTGTGGATATGTGTGTGTGTTTGTGCCGTGGTCAAAAAAACATCGAGATAAAAAAACCTAAAAGATCACAAAAATTTAAAAATCAACCTTTCGAGAAAGGTTTTTGGCACCTAGGTATGACACTTGATCAACAGCATTGCTGATTGTGCTGGTACCTGAATCGATCAGTTGATGTTAGGAATTGGTGAGGTTTGGTATTTTTCATTGAAAAGAAGTATTTTTTGACTAATCGATGGTTTCACCATGGTCTATGATGAACACCATTGCTTATGGTGGTAATACCTGATGTGATCAATGGAGGTATATAGTAGTATTAACTTCGTTTTAAGCGTTTATCCCTTCCACTGAGGGGACGACGATAGGAAAAAATAAAAAATGAGTTCCTGTGTCTGTGGCTGGTCGCAGGCCCGATCTAAAAAATATTTGTTTGACGCAAATGATGTCGAGGTTGAGGCATTCGAATCTGTCATTAGTTTTTCAAAATTTTTTGTGATTATGATTAATAGTTTTTCACAAAAGATATTCTTTCGACTGATGGGAGGGTCATATGAAAAAAAAAACAGTTTGCTTGCTGGCTAGTCGTCGGGATCAAAGGTCAAAAAAGCCTGTTCGTAGAAAAATCGATCGAAGAATCGCAACTTTAAGGCCAACTCGACGGCTTACGTTTGACCAAAGGTTTTCCGAATCGGGGAATTGAGTGGCATATTAATTTTTTAAAATTTCCAAATGAATTTTTTACGTCATAAAAGACTTTTTTAAAGAATGGCATTATTAGTTTTTCAATTTTTTCAAATAATTTTGTTTTGCTTAAAAAATGATTTTTAAAGAAAATAATAGTTTCTTACAAAGTTTGACCAAAGTAACCGGGGTCGAGGAATAGATTGGTGATGCCAGTTTTTTAAAACTTTTTTGAGACTAATGGTTTTTTAACAAAGGAATTTTTTCATAAAATCCGATCAAAAGTAATTGACGTCGAGGACTTAAATCGACTTTACTTGCTGTTATATTATTTTCCTATAACACTAGAAAGCTGAATTGTAGAAAAATAATTGTCAGTTGAGAAAAAAGTTTGATACATGACACGGGTAGCCCTGAGTGGCACGCCGGAGGGGCGCCGACGGACAGCTAGCCGTTCTCTCTAACAGCTACAAAATTTGTGTTTCAAAGAAGACTCAAAGTATTATGAGAATTTTATGGAACGCATTATCTCGGAGTTGCAATCGTGATCGGAATTGAGCGGAATACTGGGCTACCAAAGAATAGGTAAATGGTTTCAGTGCCTGAAGTTTGGGGACAATGCTGTATTGTAGTTACCTATTCTAAGGAAAATCAGTGATCATTTTGAGAGAAGCGAGTAATGGCAGAATATAGTAGTTAGAAGATAAAGCTTCGCTACCCTATAAAGTTTGATGCATGGAGCAGCTAGCCGTGAGTGGCGCTCCTCCGGGGCGCTAACGAACGACTAGCTGTCCGTCTGTAGTTAGGCATAGGAGCTGTGCTCCAATCAAGATATAGAAAAATATCTCACAGGATAATTTGTCGCATACTACGTGACATTCGTAGTAACGGTATGAGCAGAATGGCAGCATATTGAAAACGTGCAGTTTTGTCTCAGATGCAAAATGGGGCTGGAGTTATTGTGTGAAACTAGAAGTCAACTAATGGGTGCATTCTATGACGATTTGATTAGGTTCCTGAAATAATTGAAACGTGCAAAAGGCAAATTAGAACTATGAATTATCACCTGTTCAATGAAGCCTGGCCGGTAGAACAGCTAGCCGTGAGTGGCGCCCCATAGGGGCGCCGACGAACGACTAGCCGTTCCCGTAATTGATCGCGAAAATTTTGCTTTACTATAGACTCACATGAATCAGTTGTAAATTGATTCTTAGCAGTTTAAACCAATGTCGTTACTATTAAATGATCGGGATCATACTAAGGAGCTAAGCCTGTCAAATGATGTGTTCTTTAAGCAAAACTTCTGTTTAATAAAGTGAGAACTAATTGAAAGAGTTTTATATTTTTATGATTCTATATGTAATCAAGAGTTGAAATATCTAACATGATCGGACAAAGTTTACTTAAATGTAGCGATGTAATATTTCTTTGAGAAAATGGTCAAAAAATCCGTAGGTTGAGCGCTACCTTGTTGAATTTTATTCTATACTGATAGTTTTAGAATAGTATATAAATCTTAAATGATACACGTGTTTCTACTTCGTGTTATGTAGAGAATGAAAATGAAAAATAGGGTAGGGAGAAACCTTACAACTTTTCATGATTCAATCGAGGGTCAAGTGAGTCGAAGCGACGAACGTTACTTGTAATATAATCAGACAAGAGAAAATATTATTATGTTCGACGTAACTGTCAATTTAGTCCTGCTAGGGAGATAAATAGGTCCACTGATTATCTATTGAAACTGAAATTGATTGAAATTAGTTGGAATTGGCCTACAACAGAATTCACACTTTAACTTTTTAAAAACCAAAGCAAAACTAATTACGTCATAAAATAACGTGAATTTTTCAAATTCTAATTTTTCATTTAGAAAAACTCTGATCCTTAATAAATGGATTAGAGGGTTCTCTGTCATATGGTCTAATTACTTTACTTTGATTTTTTAAAACTAAAGAGTTACTCTTGTTTCAGATCGATTCTATGGAATTTCATCCAATACCAGATCCAAGTGCTATGTCAACAGTTACCTCCAATATAATGATACATTCTCGCCGCTGATTAAATTACACGAACCTTGGTGATCAAACTGAATTAATTTGCTACAGTAATCAGTATTCTAGTTCAAGAAAAGTTTCAAGATATAAAACAGAAACGACCCAAAATTCAAAATTTTGGTATTAGTACTTGTTTTAATACCATTTTGATCACAATTTACAATTGTTAGAAAAAGATAAAATTCGAATTATGTTATATACACCAAAGCATCTTAGAGAACTTTTCAAAGAACATGTATATTACAAAGAGCCACACATTTTATTAGAATATGTGACTAGAATCACATTTAGTTTCTCGATTCTGAAAGAAAGGATTACAGGATGTTTAAATACGCCGACTAAAATGCTTCAAATTTGTCTGTCTGTTCGTCCAAGCCAACCAGATTTCTTCGACCTATAACTTGGCTCAGTCAGGTTAATTTTGGTCAGGATTTCGACCAATAGGGTTTTTTGACATTACGGTTTCAATCAATGAAATTTGAAGGAAAGAGGTAAATCAGCCGATGAGAATTTTTTAGCCCACAATTTGGCTCAGTAAAGTTATTTATATTGATTTGCAAAAAATCATACCTATAAACAAGAACAACGTCTCATCATTATGTTATGATACATTCTCAGCAGAACATAATCTAATTTCAAGTTTAATAAATTATAAATAATTTCATATTTGGATATACGTAGGAGAAAAGCTTTCTTGTAATTTTAATGGGATGATGATTTTTTTCTTCGCTCTCTTCTTCTAATCGTCTCTATACGTACATATAGCATAAGCAAGTTCGTTCGTTTATCCCGCAGGCAGGTAGAATAAAAAAAAAGAAACGACGAAACTGGATGATAATTAGGAATAAAAAGTGTAGTAAATAGAATATAAATAAAAATAAAAATAAAAATTCGAGATATCTGGTACGAACTAAACTATATAAGATCGAAAAACATAATCAACTCAAAAATAAAATTTTGAAGAAGCATAAAGGATAAAACTAAAAGAGTATAAGGAATAGAGGAATAACGGAATAAGGCTTTAAGAGATAGTACCAGAAGAATACAGGACTATATATATATAATGCAAACTGGCTGATTGTCTGTTGCCCAATCAAGACTAAAGGACAGATATGAAACTTTGCAAGAAAAGCATCCGTGCACTATGGCCGGGCTCTCGCTTGCCGTCACTTGGGCAGTTGCTGCCTTTCATATTTTCGAGTTCTTTAAATTTATTTATTTATGTTGTATTTGCTGTTTTTTAATATACTATGCAAACGAATACAGTTGAGAAATCAGATTAAGAGATGTTTCTTATAGAACTTGACTGATCGTTATTGAGCATGGGAAATGCGAATCCAAAGTCAATGAAAACTTCTTTTGATCTATTTCTTAGTTTTTTTTTGAGTGGCATTGAAGATATTTGTCTAATAGTTGCTTATGATAAGTCCAATCCAACATTTTTCATACATAAAGGAGAAAAGTTGTTTTAAACAAGATTATGCCGTACACTTCACACTTTACTTTAGAAGTTTAGTTAGGCGATATCTAATGATTGATGCGTTACTCATCTTCACAATTTCACAAAGTTACTTCTACCAAAAGAATGAGTAACGACATTAAATGAATTACTAATTATACACGTATCGAGTCAAAGTAGTTTGAGAATAATATTTTGAAATTTTGGTGTACAAATTTCTAACTAGTGGTTGTCTTTAACATGGATATAATGAATATGGTTTATTTCATGAAGAAATGAGCTAAAATGATGATTATCATTTATATATAATCATACGATCAAAAAGACTATGAGATATAATATAATAAAAATCGAAATTATTTTGAATGATAATCATATTAAATTTTCTTTCAAAAAAGAGTCACCAAATCCGTAGGATGAATGCTACTTCTTTTTATTGGTTTTTAAGATTTTAACAAGTCAAAAATACACGTTAGATGGTCTTCAATTGATAAATTTTCTGCCGTTATTGAAAGCTTATGTCTTATCATCATATAATGACCACCTCAAATCATGCTAAATATATTGGTAGTTTTCATGACATAATTAGAAAGCTGAAAATATAAATTATATTTTTCAGCTCATTCTATTTTAAAATATTGATGTTAATAAAACTTATGAATTTTTATAGAAAAGATCATGCAAAATAAAACATAATATCATTCCATATAATTTGTATGAGTTGCTAAATAAAAAGTTTTGAAAGTCTTGCTTCCTTCTTAATATTAATGCAGCAAACTAAAATAGAAGTTGTTTCTTTTATGAATAATTTCTATAATAAACTTATCTGAAGGAAATTAGGCAGTTAATTGATATATTAACACAAATCAGTAAACGAACCAAAATTAATTAAAAGCAATCGTATGCATTATAAAATCCATTTTGTTTAGGCTACGTTGAGTTAGAATGGCATGAAAGGAATTTTCATTTATTGCGTTGTACAGCATATTTTGATCACTCAATTTTTTGCAAGATAATGTACGACAGAATATTGCTATTCAATAAAATGAAGAGTCGTCCGACACATCATCCTGTGAGTGATTGTCTATGACGGAAATTGTCTGTGACAATATGATCATCATCGATGACAAAAGTAGAATGGAATATTTTCAATGTATGTAATTTTAACATTCATTAAGAATATTTTATTTTTTATAAAGTTCTGTATTCATTCAAACATTGATTAATCATAAAGTGTCAATTCACACATATACGTACACAAATACACGCACACACAAATATAGGTCTTGTATATATATATATATA
>JAJEKB010021865.1:26072-48778 GCA_022393335.1 Macrotrachela quadricornifera | reverse complement strand
AAGTATTTTCGTATAAAGACAAAACCTTTTTTTTAATTACATTGGAGAATAATCTAGTTCCTCTTTTCATGGACTAATATATCGTCTGTGTCTTTGATTTATAATGATAAATGTGATGTATATTGGTACAATCTAGATCATTATTTATTGTTAGACCTTGACAAAACGAGATTTAACCATGAAAATCAAGATAAATAATCGTATTTTATAAAAGGGTTTTACCTTGATTACAGAGTGTATTATTCATTCGATAATTTTCTTTTTTTTATTAGAAAGTAGACTCAACTATGTACGTAAAATAGACATTGTTTGTTGTTTTCAACATAATAGATTGATTTATTATGAACATATTGGAATCTTTACTTATTTAAAATTAATTTCATATAAGTTTTACATATTTGTTTGATTCTATGATTCAATCAAGGATAGTAATATTGAGTAAAGGAGAAATCTATAGAGTATTATTTCTTTCCAATACCGTTCTAAATCGTAAAATTGAATCGAACTAATATTCTCCATTTCTCTAATTCAAAACTAGTGAAAACAATCTTTTTGTTAGTTATTGATACTTCTTAATCATTACAATTATGACACTTGAGTTCTTTTTTACTAATTATTTTTATAAATTTTCCTCATGTCATATACTGATGTACAGACAACTATATTAGACTACAAATTCTACATTAGCTTTTGACATTTGTTAACTATTTTATGATAAATAATAATACAATGCCAAACAATTTTTTCATTGTATTTTGATAACATATTGTGATATTAAAACTTTTTTATTTATCATTCAATTTCAACCAACAATTCCAGAGCATATTCGTCTGAGCTAGGATAGGTTTATCTTTTTCAAACCTGTAAAATATTAGCGAATTTATTGATTAAAAGTACTTTGTATACGAGTAGGATTTTAATGATGAGGATGCGAGCTAACGTGCCAGGACGATTATTAAGTCGTAGAGTATTTTTAACAGTTGATCATGATAGAGTCCGATGTTTGAAATATTCCTTTGTTTATTTATTAAAAATGCTTTGAGAACATGTTCCAATCTATGGCCACAAAATTTGTTAATCAAAATGAAATATTGAAGTTTACTATTTTAGAAAAAGAAAAATTTTAAAATTAGGCTCTATTACAATCTACTCTTAACTGTTTGCTATGCATAAAAAAAATAAAATTATTTAGATATGGAATTGTTATAAAGAAAAACTTGCCTGTATAATCGGTAGACTCGAAAAAAAATATTGATTTTAAGAAATACGCAAAATTAATTTTAGAACTCAGTTTTTCTCATTGAAATTTGTATGATATACATACATGAATATTTGGGATAGTCGATTAATATGCAATCTTTATCTAAACATTAGTAATTTCTTGACAGTTAATATAAAAAATGTTTTATTCAATTTTGATTTAAAATTGAAAATTTTGAAAAATAGCTGCAAAAAAATTTTCAAAAAATAATAACAAGATTCAAGTTGCTAGCTGGACTCCGATTCGACCTCTATTTCCTATAAAACCTATATTATATGAAAAAAATTATGAGATCTCTAGAGACGGTGAAAGGGACGAAGCAGGCGCTTAATCCAAAATATCGACCCATATTCAAGAAAAAAATCTAGTAAAAAGACTATATCGTATACATATATATGCGTTAATTTTTGTTTCACGTCGAGGAAAGAATCGAAAAAGTTAAAATTATAGTGTAGGGTGATGAAAATAATGTGTGCTAAAAATATTCATGTCTTACTCATCATGACGTGTATGAAATAGTACGAATGATTGATTCACGTAAGCAAACATCACATAGAAAAAGCCAACTAACTTTATTGAATATAAATATGTAAGATAACTTGCTTCTAAGATGCATAAAAACAACTTAAATATATTTTAGTGTTAATTCTCATCGTAAGAACGTCTGATTACTTGTATATCGATTTTTCTATATAATCTGATACTTCCGACATAAGTATTTACATTAGAATTCAAAAGTACTGTCTATATCACGTTGTAGAGTATTTTTCAGAAGGTAAGAAAATATATTTCATCATTCGGAAGTTCGTTTCTCTATTTCTTTAAAATACATACACTGAGCATTAGTTACAGTTTCCTTCATCACAATATGTTTCGTCATACTCTGAAAATATTTATGTATCTTAATATGAAGCTCTAACATCTGTTCTCAAATATTATTTAAACTATCCTGTGTAATCTTTCTGTGGAAAACAGAAGACATTTTTTTCTTTTATCTACATGAAGTTAATACTTAAAATAGTACTTCATTAGGATCGCTACAATAGCGTTATGAAAATATCATATTTTAAATTTCAATAATCCATTTATAAAATACCAATAAAAACTAGTAAACAATAATTGACTTTTAATAATGATTCAAATGCGGTATCCCTTTCTCAAAAATATTGCATGTTGAGCAAGATAAT
The DNA here is from genome assembly GCA_022393335.1 of Macrotrachela quadricornifera. Taxonomy (NCBI): domain Eukaryota; kingdom Metazoa; phylum Rotifera; class Eurotatoria; order Philodinida; family Philodinidae; genus Macrotrachela; species Macrotrachela quadricornifera. Next base: position 46,330 of record JAJEKB010021865.1, on the reverse strand, counting down.
TGTGACGTCATCATAAAAATTTTGTCTTTAGCATAATTTTTGTTTATATAGTAAAACAGTAGTTAAGATAATACGAGCATGATATAAGTAACTGGTATACTATTAATGAAAAAACTAGACTTGGGTAAAATTGACGTTTTTTGGAGGTTCGGTAAAATATCTTTTTTGTTCAGAGTGTCCTCCAGCAATAGATATTCCTTCTTTCAAAAAAGGACCAGCATTTCTCACTACCTAAGTCCAATCAAACTTCCAAGGTAACAGCTTGAAATATCGATAAACTTTAGAATAGTAAGGAATTTTTGGCCATCACTATATGTCAAAGCAAAGTCTAGTCGTTAAAGTTAACTCTATCAAACAAACATTTCCAGTTGCAAGTTCACACAGCTAGACTTTTGGGAAGAAAATATACATATCTACATTTTTTTCATTTTCTATAAAGGATCCTTTCTTTTTAAAAAACTCAATCCTATAAAGATTCCTAGCTTTTGAAGAATTCGTAATCGCAGACCAGCGGCGAAAAGCCATATATATATATACAGTGTGCTTCAAAAAATCACTTTTATAAAATAACTTTGCCTAATTCAATTATTTTATTTCCTGTGGTAGATACTATCATTATGCTAAGGCTTTTTTTTCTATTCTTCCATCGTTTTATTAATCTAACCTTTTAATGATCTATACCTTGGACTGTCATTGTCGATATAAACGATAGCGCAAGTAAAGGTCACAATAATAAAATAAATCGAAATGTTAGAAAGAAATCCTTTCTTATTAAAATAACTTTCGATATCACTAAAAAGTATATGGTTTGTAGGAAAAAACAATTTTAAATTTAAAAAGAAATCCAGATAAATCAGTAAGAAATTCTCTATCGGTTATATCTCTACCGTTAAATATGAACTTTATTCAATCAATAAAAACTATATTTCTTTTTTCAAATAATTCCCAACGTAAAAAAGAAGTTTTATCGTTTTATCAACCAATTACTCATTTGATAATAATATATCACTATTATCTTTATTTTATTAATATGTCAAAAAAATGTATATCGTATTCATATGCTTATTTGGGTTCGATGATGTAAAAATATTCGATTTTTTTATCAAACATCATTATTATATATATATATGTCGATGATAAAAACATAATTAATTTATTTTATAGATCTAATTCAATTTCTTTTCGCCAGCAGTATAGACACTCAATTTAATCTCTATGTAAACATATTCAACATTTAATAATGAATGTGATTTAATCTCATATCATCTCATATAACTAATCTAACAATCAAATCCATATAAAATACAAAATTGAGAAATAGATTTTAACGTTTTCTTTCATCTTATATGAATATTGTATCCATTTTATACATATAGAAAGAAAAAGATAAAGAACGAAAGAAAAAGGAGTGTATGTGTGTATAAAACTGAACTTTCGTCTTTTCTCTTCGGGGAAGACTTGGTATTGAGTATACATACATATATATGTATTTTATTCTGTTGTTTTTTGTCAATTAAACGTGTTTGATAGAGAGCAAGTTTGCGGAAGAAATTTGCCTTTTCTTCTCTTTCTCCTTCTTTTCAATCTATCCTTGATGTGTCATATTATCATAATTAGGTCGGTAGTCTATCTTCGATAAACCTCTGACTTGTTCTTGTATTCATTCAAGTGACTTCATCTATATTATTAATATATTTAGATTCTGCGAGAATATAGATTAGTGGTTTTAGGCAGTGGTGATGTTGGTAAAAGTGCATTGACTGTAAAATTTGTTCAAGGTATATTTATTGATAAATATGATCCAACAATAGAGGATTGTTATCGTAAAGTAAATTTTTTATTTATTGAATTAATTAATATAAAATATAATATAATATTATTGTTTGTCTTTTTACTTATAGCAAGTAGAAATTGATGGTGTTAATTGTATGCTTGAAATCCTTGATACTGCTGGCACAGTAAAATAAATAAAAAAATATTTTACTTTATCAAAAAAAGAAATTCCTTTATTTTTTTCAGGAACAATTTACAGCAATGAGAGATTTATATATGAAAAATGGTCACGGTTTTGTTCTCGTTTATTCAATAACATCTCAATCAACATTTAATGATTTAATAGATATAAAAGATCAAATAATTCGTGTGAAAGATATAGGTAGTGAAATACCAATGGTACTTGTTGGTAATAAAATTGATCTTGAAGATGAACGTGTTGTTGGAAAACATCAAGGTGAATCATTAGCACGTTCATTTAATTGTACATTTCTTGAAACATCAGCTAAATTTGAAATAAATGTTAACGAAGTAAAAACAAAAAGCAAAAAAAAAAGAATTTTTATTATTTTTCTATTAATTTCTAGATTTTTTTTGATTTAATTCGCCAAATAAATCGAAAAGTTCCATAAAGTTTATCAGAAAATAATTTTAATGTAAATGATCAACAAGATGATGACAATTATAGATATTCATCATCAAAATATAATAAACGATCAAGTGGTCATATAAGAGATTTTTGTATTCTTTTATAATAAATAAATAAATAATTTTCTCTTGTTTTTTGATAATTGATATTTTATTATTAAAAAAACCGAGAAACAGATGTAAGACAATTTTTTTATTTTTCAGCAATAATGGTAGATTCATAAATAAAAAAATAAATCATGATTTTATATTTTATTTACATAATAACATTTGAAGAACTTCATGTATTTGTCTTTTTTCATATGTTCGAAGTAACAAAACAAATGCCTTTTAGTCATATTTTCTTTTTTGTTTTATATACTAAAATTTACTGAAGATTTAATTGAAAATTTAGTTAAATATTATTATGAAATTCAAGATAAAGTATCAATAAGAAAAAAGAAATGTTGAATCATTCAATGAAAATCTAAATTTTTCTTTTTTTTTACATATTCTCAATGGATGTCTACGAAGGATGTATAAAGTATTTCTTTTACGAAAAAATATATAGAAGCATAATCAATATTGTCAAGTGTACATTTTTTATAAAAACGACAGGGCGTTGTTAACAACAGAAAAAGAAACGAAAAAATTTTTAGATAATCAATTGGAATTTTTTATATTAAAATATGCCCATATCAGAATATAAATTATGTGTTTGGAATCATTCGAAAATTATAGGATAACTTTTTTTGACCATTTTAAACTATCTTCCCTTTTTTGATCAAAGATAATTTTTCGAAGATGTTCTTCTCTAGAATATTCAGGTTTATTTTAAATTAATCGTTTCTCAATTAAATGTGATGCAAAAGTCTTGGAAAAAATGTTGAAGCCTGTTAAAATACATTATCGACCTCTGAACAATCAATTTTTTTTGTTGAAAAAATAATGTCTGAACTACAATTTCTATAGTAGACATAGTTCGCTAGAACAAATATACGACGGAGAAATACTCAAAAACTAAACACCTCTAAATAGATTCTTGCAATTTGAAAAAATTTGTATTTTCCAATTATTTTAAAGTTATATGGATCGGGTTGTAACAAAAACACTACACTAAAATATAGTGCATCAAAAATTATCGATATCAGCTTGTTAAATAGAGTCTTTATGGCACGAACTGCCAGTTTGTAAGAATATAAGCTATTCTTTCAGAAATCATGTATAAACTAGATTCTGTGTATGTTATTTGTTCAATATACGTCAGTTTATAAAATCTTAGCAGAAAAAAAATACTTGTTATCCCGCTGCATCACAGTCAACTAGAATGAACGACTAAATTTGTCTCTCTAAAAAAAGGTTTGCATTTTAGCATAAAAAACAAAATATTAATTTAACTTTCGATATACCATTGGAAAGAACGCACTTTATGCTACAAAAATCACCGTTAAACATGTTTTTGTGTACTCAAAAAGTAAGTACACTACTAAAATCGGTCTGTGTGTCCGTCCGTCCGTCCGTTTACACGATAACTTTTCACAAATGCATTTGATTGCGCTGAAATTTTGTGCAGAGAATTGTCTCATCAATATCTCGGTCGAGTTCGAAGATGAGAAGGATCTGGCAAGAAATGGTTGAGTTATCGAGAAAATTGTCATTATTCACCAAACCATCCCTGAGGGGGATACAGGGATTTTTTAAAAAAAAATTTTTTTTCTCAGAGGTATTTACAATATATATTAATCGACTCAGTTTTCAACGCTGATTCCGAATATGATATTAGTTTTGAATAAAATCGTAGTTTTTTAAGTGAAAGTTGCCTAAATATGGTCATAAAATGCACAAAATCTGTATCTTGAGGCCAGTGTACGTTAATATGTCTCAGGTGACTAGTGGTTTTGGGTTGTTCTAGATGCATGGTTTTGTCGTTACTAATACGAGTTATCAAATGGAAAAAATCCGAACTCGATAGCAATTAATATTGGTGCATTATTATGAAAATATTGATATCTCTGTATATCATATATCTATCATAAATCCATGAGATTACCTATGACCATAATCTCCGTAGATACAAGCACAAATCCATTCTGAAATAACTCCTCCATACCCAGTTTTCTAAGCTGATCACGAATCTGAACTCGATTTGTGTAATATCTAAAGATATTATATCACTGTGGAAGTTGAAGCAATGATCACTAGATAGGGTCGACTACAGTATCATCCATGGTAGCTTGCTTCCCAGGTTTTTTATTCTTTCAATTCAGTGGCAAAAGATGTGTCTTGATGAGATCTATGTCTTATAGAAAAATAAGCCTAAGATCTCGTGCACCAGGTGAGAAAAATCCAAAATACTACTTCCCGTAGTGTAATATTGCTTCGAATTTTCTCAGTTTTTGAATTCTATCACTTCTTTTATCTCAAAACTTACTCACTTGAGTAGAATGAATTTGTAGACTAAACTGTTTTCTGTCCAAATGAGATGTCCCAGAGCTCAAATGGCCAATTCGTTCACGAGATAAGGTCAAAATGCTGAGCATATGCTCAAGATAGATAGTTTTTAGAGAGTTCGATCAAAATCAACTTGTCGTCAATCATTTTTACTTTTTTACTGTTTAGTCGTGACATAAACCATGCGCTAATAACTAATAATGCATTCTACTTCAGTTTGACTTATATCTATAAAAATTTATCGTTAGATAATTGAGTTGGTCTACTCAAACAGTCGTTTTTGTGCACTCAAAAAGTTCATAGACTCTAGAATCGGTCAGTGTGTCCGACCGTCCGTTCGTTTACACGATAGCTTTTGAAAGGCTCACTCAATTGTCATGAAATTTTGTACATAGAATGATCTAATCAATATCTCAGTCGAATTCGAAGATGAGGGGGGATCCGTTAAGGATTTGCTGCGTTACGGTAAAAGTATTCTCATCTTCTATGTAAATAATGACCTTTTCTAATTTTCTTTAAAGAAAAGATTTATCATAATCAAAATAAAACTTCAACTATCATATACCATTAGATAGAGAATTTCATAGGCTGCAAAGTGACGCTAAGTTATAGGGGTAAATAGGTTGCGGACAAGATTTCCTTTGTATGACAGTGTCGAAAAACTATGAAAAACTCATATAGCTTGACAATGTGTCAGTGTGATATTTGTTTGTTTTCCATATTACCAATACCAATTTTTTCAGAGTAGATAGAACTCGTTAAGAGCTATAAAATGATGCAAAATAATAGGGATAGATATGCTACGGTTAATATTTATTCAATATCACACTTGCGAAAAACTATGAAAAAGCCATATACCTTAATAGTGTGTCTGTGCGATATTTGTTTGTTCTTGATAGAGCCAACATTATTTTTATGTACTCGAAAAGTGAAGTTCACGATAGATTGATTTTGATGAATCTGTCCAAAAAAAATTCATCATTGAGCGCACTAAGGAACTGCTCATTAGGTTGTGCGGATGCCCTCTTTTTGCCAGATAAGACGTGGTGAGGAATTAGTTCTGAAGACTTTATTTCTCTGCATAAATAAAAGTTTCCTCTTTTAATTAAAGCTTATTTCAAATTATATTTCATATTATAAACACATGTTAATTAAGTCAAAACATGGTAGAAGTTGTTGAGGATTATTTGAAAAGGTAAAAGAGGATCATAACGAGTACTGTTGTAATAAATACAAAATCCTAACTTCTTCATAAATAAATTCACCGTTTTCTGAAGAAAATAAACAAAAACTAAAGAAAATCAAAGCAAGAATTATTGTGTATAGTGAATATTTTTTCTAATCAATAATAATTTACAGACTCAGAACTTACCTAGACTAGATCAACTTAAAATTTTCAGATCCGGACCCGACGGGCTCTATTTGACACATTCTTGGATAACTCATCTGTTTTATTCGCTTTTTGAAGTACACATAACTCTCGGATTTAAATCCGAGGTTTCTGCATTTATTTGAATAATATGTTTACATACTTTTTATCTATATCGGTTTTTATTTATATTAGGAAGCACCCAATCATCTCTATTCTCTCTCTTTGAATTATTTCAGATATATGCTTTTAGATTTCTTGTCCTTAAGAGTACTATCTTATCAAAGATACGAAACGCGTCAACAAAATCACAAACTCTGCAATTATCTGAAAAATCTTCTCAAACGAATTTTACTGAAACTTACTAATTCATCACTGACACAAAATCGATTGCCGAAAAGCAAGAGTTGAGACCTAGCAGATCATAATGTGCAAAAGTAAAATATACAAACCAGAGCAGCAAAATATAATAGTACTATCTCGGTCAGTAAATTACTATACAGAACAAAATTTAGATACTGAAAAAATGTAGTGTCTTTTTTTTCATTCATTCGTTCATTCATAGTCAAGTTCGGTTATAGAAAAAAAAATGCATCATTGTTCTCATTGACGATTAAGGATATACAAATGACGTAAATGTGTACATATAAATGATCACATTTTAACGTTATGAATGAATATAACAGACAAGAAAATAATTATGGTACATTCACTCATACAATTAGATGATTTACCAGATGAAGTTCTTATGATTATTTTGAAAAAATTAGAGAATGATCAAGTATTATATTCTTTAATGGGTGTTAATAAACGGCTCAATACATTCATATATGATTCAATTTTTACAAGTCATTTAACATTGATGAAGAGATCTGCCAATGATCCTATCTCACCATTATCCGAGAGAATACTTCATCGATTTTATTCACAAATTTTACCTGAAATTCATCATAAATTCCAATGGTTAAACGTTGAATCATCTTCTATGGAACGAATTCTTTCTACAAATTATCCAAATTTACATGGACTTGGTTTATATAATCTTGAAATAGAAACCATGACACATTTATTCGCTAGTAGGACATCTTTTTTTGTCATTGATTTTGTTTTTCAACAAATGAGAAGAATAGCAAAAATGCGTAATGTTCATTTCATCATTCACTTAATGGAACAAAGTAGATCGTTAGATATCCCATCGATAAGAAATTAGTTTTATTTCGAAATGTAACTTTCAACGTAAATTATGAGTAAAAAGAAAATCTTTATCAAAAAAGTGTTACTTGCAAATTAGTATAAATGTTTATATGAGAAACAAGATTTATCCGAACAACATGTATAGATGATTAATTTGTTTCGAAAAACTTGTATATTTATCTTTAGATGGAAATATTTTCACTAATTTAATGAAAAATCAAATTCTATCACTTATTATCTGTATTAGACAAAATAGAAAGCAAATTTCAATAAAGGTTGAGAATACAATTATGTTTACAAATCTCTTCACTATGTTCACCAATCTACAATATTTAAAATTTGATTCATCTTCAATTAATCCTCAATACATATCATTTGAGATTTCACCTCCAATCTTAATTTCATCAACACTCTTAGAACTACATGTCAGTGTAACAATCTTTGACGATTGTCTTTATCTACTTGATGGACGTTTTGATCAACTTCGAGCATTTTATTTTTATATTTCTTGGATTCGTTATTCTTCACATTTAAGAAGCAATAATATGGTACATTGCTTTCCATCAAAATCGAATTTATTCAAATGAAGTTCTGTGTGTTGTGTTTTGTTTTTTAGGAAAATTTACCCGGTTTAAAATGCTTTTCATTACATTCTGGTACAGATATATTTGCTTATGATGAACTAATTGTTCCATTGTTACATCGAATGGTCAATTTAGAAAAGCTTGACTTATATCTTGCCATTTGTTGCAATAACACATGGATCGATGGCAATAATTTAAAAAAAAATGTTATCAATCATATGCCGGAATTAAATAAATTTAGATTCAATATTCGCTCAACTGTTCGTCTTGATAATCAAATCAATTTACTATCTAATGAAGATATTCAAAACACATTCAATGGCTTTCCAAATAATCAATTTATTTCTTGTGTTGATTATTTTTCCGAGATAAAACAAGGACAATGTCATATTTATTCATATCCATATGAATGGGAAGAATATCATAAAATAACAAATAATTTTCCAGATGGAGTATCTAAATATGTTCGTGAAATATCTCTATATGATGAACAACCTTTTGAACAAAATTTTTTTTTCGAATTTCAAAATCATTTCCATTCATGAAAAAATTAACTTTAATTAATGGCAAACCACAAAATGATAAGCAATGTGGAAAATTAGATAATAGAAATGAGTATTTTTCAATCATTGAATATCCACACCTTTCTCAACTTAATCTTACTGAAGCTCACGATGATTATATCGAAGAATTTCTTGTTGATACAAAAACTTGTTTACCAAATAATCTATATCTTTCTGTTGATTATCACGTACTGAAACGTGTAACACAACATTTTACAAGTAATAGAACACGAAATAATTGTAAAAAACTGCGTTCTTTAGGTTTAATAGGAAAATATCGAATTCCTAAATATGTAAAAGAATATTTTCCTCATACAAAAATATTATGAATCTTGTCAATTTTTCTTTAAATAAAACATGTTCTCAGACGAAATGGATTTTTATATAATAGTAGTATTCACATGAAAAGGAAAGAGTAGAGGGAGAACTGAAGTTGCGAATGAAGATCAAATAAAGACGTAGAACATTGATTTTGAATAAAAGAAAGAAAAAATCGACTAAATATCATCATTGAGTAAAATATGATGAGATAAATTTATTTTATGAAATGATAATGATGAAAAGAAAACTTTTTTCATATGATGTAATTTTGACATATTCTTGTTTGTGGAATGTTGTGTTGTTGTTGTTATTGTGATAATTTGTTCTTGAATTCTTTCAAAACATCAGTTGTTTTTCGTTTTACGTTTTGTGCTAAAAGATTTAACATGTCGTATTTCACATCGGTACTATGAAAAGCGAACACTTAGGAATAAGTGGAGAAGCTAAAAAAATCTTAAGTTACCGATTTGGATTAATAAACTCCTTGTACTCGTGTGAAAATAATTTGTACTCTCTGTTTCCATTGATCTATATTAAAAAAAATTAAAAATGAATACAAATTGTTTGGCCTTGGCAACGAATTTTATAATGATCTTCTTCATAATAATGTATTGTTTTGATATTCATGTCATCCTTGATATAGTTTATCTTGACAACACCAGAACGATCCCATTCGAATGTAAATGCTATGCTCTCCTATATATTAAAAGACAATAAATATTCATAGAATAAGATCTAATTGGTTACCGATTCTCCTTGATCCTTGACGATAAAATCAGCATCAACTAATGACCAGTGTGCAGCCAATATGATTTTATCGAAACAAGTAGAAATTTGGCCCTTATAAGCAAAAAATAGAAGCTTGGAAATTTTAACATCAATCATATCTACAAAACAAGACAACAAAGATAAATGATGACTGCTTTATGTTTTACAAAAACAGGGTAGAAATACATATAGAAGAATCTTCATGTTAAGAAAATTATCTAAAAAAAATGATATTAACGACAGGAATAAGATCTGATTAAAGAGATATTTAAAAAGTTTTTCGTACAAAAACGAAAAGAGTTGCATCGAAAAAAAACAGTTCATAAAGAATTTGGTTAAACATACTTCGAAATAATGAGTTCGTGGACAAAAATAATAACGTTTCTGATTACTCAATGAACTCATGAAACATGAGAATCTGATGTTTCAATAGCCAGAACATCTTTATATTAATTAATTAATTCAATTTGATCTTTATTTTCAATATTAATTGTCTATTGACGTATATGACAATCAAATTATTGATATAAAATATATAGAAGAATTTTGTTGGTGATCAGTCAAGTACAATAACGGATAATGATAAATGTCGAGTTGAACATTTGCCTATATTATTATCAATTGTAATTAAATGATGATATGATACAATATGAAAGATGATTGGAATTTTTTCACTATAACAAATTATAGCAGTAATATTATTCGATAATAAAAATCGACCTTTTAACATATTTTGATGTTGATGGAGATTGAGATAATTCTTGTAATTCTAGAGAATTAAACGTTAAGAAGAAAGTCAAAATTAAAATTGATTTTAATCTATTTGAGTATTATTTGTTTGATTAGATTATTTATCAGAAATAAAAGAAACGAGTATTATGACCATATATAATTCTATAGAAAGAGAAAAATTGTTTCATTTGATTTTGTCTATGAAAAATCATGCTTATCTTTCGATGTTAGTTGAATAGCTCGCGATTCATTTTAACGTACTTTTTCAAATGATCTATCGTCAATACCAATCAGCTCGATAAAATACAAATATTTCAAAAGGTACTGTTCCTTTTGTTGAAAATTGTTGAATAACACGGTCAATATATTGTGTAGCCTTTAAAAAAAAAGCATTTGGAAAAAGAACCTTTTTTAATAAAAAATTGACTTGCTGAATGTTTTGAACCAGTAACAACAGCAATTGCTATGGTCATTCGCATGAAGATGTTATAAGAGTACAATCAATAGCAAGAAAACAAATATATCACTAAAAACGCATGGTGATGTTGTTAATGATCAGACTAATGAAACAAGTTGATTAACACCGTCTAATTTTGCATTGAATTTTTTAGCAAATTCTTTTGAATTTTATTTCATTGTTAAAAAATGTGATTTATTTTAATCAGCTATAGATTATATAAATTCACAGCAAGTAAATATGAATGCTGTAAACGAACTTTGAATTTATCAGCAAAATAATCAGCAATTGTTATTTGTTCGTTGTCATTGTGAACGGATTTATGTTATTTCTGGAATGAACAAATGACTTTAATCGACATCAACGAAATTGATTTATATGTTTTGTTACAAACTAAAGAGATTTTAAGATTTTTTTCGAACAAATAACCAATAATTGTTTAGTGATGGAATTCCTAGATGAATACAAGGAGAGAGAGATTTTTAAAATGAAGTTTTCGAATAACGGTTTTTAAATAACAAGAAAGAAATTCAGTTAAATTATAGTTTCATGAAAAACAACAAAACATACTGTGTGTATTAAATATGTTGATTTACCAGCTATTTCGAACATATTGATTAAAATTCATCTATCGAAGAAAAAAAAAGAAAGGATTGTTTGTTTCACCCTGAAAATTTTCTTCTTCAATACCTTTATGACAATCATCATCTATCGAAGACGAAACGAAATCTTTCTTTAAACGTTTATTTTTAATCCAATAACAAATCTCCATCACATTTATAATTTAATCGAATACATCGACCATTTCCACATTGAAATCATCCATAAAATGAAGATCGATCAGATTCAGCTTGAGAATTATCAATACATTTTTAATTATTCATTGAATTTAATTTTTAATCATAACGATAACTATAGATACGTGTTAAGAGACGTTATTCTCGTCTTGGAAAATAAAAATCTGAACATTCTCCATTATTTATTTGATATAGATGTGTAACTAAATGAACAATGAATTCATCTTTCTTCTTCAAGTGAGTATCATATCTTACTATTTATTGGTTAAGTTGATTCAACATAAACTTGAATCGTTGAAATCGCTCGAATATTCGATCGAATTGTTATCTTTGGAGTAATTTAAAAAATCACTTGAATGCATCCATGAACTATCAGGTTGTGATGGAAGTACACATTCAATATTGTAACAATGTAACATTCTCTGCAAATATCAATATTACAAATAAATAGAAATACAAATAATATTTAAGACATCGCTTACTTGACGATTATTGTACTCTAATTTAGCTTTATTTAATTGACGAAAATGAAAAACAGTGATAAATATACCACCCAGGTCGATGAATACGCAATTCGTATACGCTCGTAAACGAGCGTTTACGTTCCCATATACGATCGTGTTTCACCATATTTTGGCGTATTACCTGTCTCAGTATTATGATCGTATTTCTCCGTGTCGTATACGAAGGTATACAGTCGTTTCCCATTGAGAACGGTGTTAGTAAATAGATTGTTTTAGGTCGTGAACGACCTATGACTGACAAAGTGTAGGGTGGTATCTACGATGATGATTACAATAATTTCCTTGTGTCTGTAAATGATCGTATTTCTCCGTAAACGATACAGAGAAATACGGTCGTAATACTGAGACAGGTAATACGCTGATTTACGGCAAAATACGGTCACAACAGTCGTATACGGTCCGTATATGGTCGTTTACGACAGACCATGTTCAACCTGGGTAACTTTAAAGAAAAACAAAAAACATGTCTATTTTGAGAAAAATTTAGAACTAACCGAAATAATCAGACGAATAATCATCAGAATAAAGAGAATTTTCACTTGTTTTGAAGGTTGATAAGTCTAAATAAAACGAAAAAAAAATGTTTTAGTTCATCAATCATCGATATGAAATAAAATTACTTGAAGCTGGTGTTGTCGAAGAGACAAGACAGTAACAATACCATCAGCAAGTAACATAAAAATCATCAGAATAGACCAAACAAATAAAAGCTACTGTTTATTCTTAATAAATAAAATTCAATATTCAATTGATCTTATTTCATCAAAATTTACCAATTAAATTCCACAAAGAGTAATAACTAGAAGAACAATAAGAAAATAAACACAAACTGATATCCATACAAGAACAATTGTCATTGGAGATGATGTTATCGGCCAGAAAATAGTTTCTAGATTGTGAAGAATATTATTTTAAACATATCTGATGATGATATAGACCATTTCTATCATTATATGATTGGATTGACATTAATGTAGTTACATCAATAAGAGTGTGTAATCCACTACTTGCATAGACGATCTATAGAAACGAGAATAAAGAATCAATGTAGAGAAATTTCATTTACGAACGGTAATTATTAAAGCAATGTTAATTGATCTGATATACCATTTAATTTGATTACACATCATATGATGATAAGAAATAGGGAAACAAGAGTATACCAAAGGATCCAGTGAATAATTAATGCCAAGTGTCATTATATTTTCTCTGTCAGTTAACAAACTACCAAAGAGAAAGAATGAAATTATAGAAATAAAAGTGTGTGAGAACGTGTCTGGATAAAGATGCTTCCTCTTTTTTTTCTTCTTCTTCTGCTTCGTGTCTTTCGATTTTATGCATTGATTCAAACGAAATAGAAAGAAAAGTTGAAGAAACGAGAGAAACAAATAAAACAGTTAGATAGTATGATGATGTCTGATAGCAGCACAGTACTAGTAAAGTACGGAAAAAAAACGATTTGAATACATGTAAAAGTTTAGTTAACGTGTATGTCAAAATCAAAGCATGTACATATTTCGTCATACTAAAAAAATGCTGTGTCATAAAAAACAATAGTTCATTCTAAAATTAAAATGAATGAATAATTAATCATCCATATCAGTGATTAGAAATTCTCTATTGAAAGAGAATTCGAGATTGACAATTATTTTAGAAACAGCTATTATAGATATATTGTATTTTTATTCGTTATAATAGACAACAATGCTAGATGGAAGTGTTTTTTTTTAATTTTCCATGTTATATTCCATTTGATAGCTACCATTTGTTCACTGGATTTCCATAGAAGTTCTGCTGCTTCCATATCTGCTGCATGTGGTGCTATACCCCAAGCTGTTTTACCGGGATTGGCACCTTTACTAATCGCACAATCCTCCAGATATTCTCCACCATGATTATCAAGTTCAGGTGTGAGAACAGCATACACACTAGTTGCTGCACCTTGTTTAATAGTTTTGAAAATATCAATAAGTGTACCATCTCCCTTCACTCATCCTATGGCACGTTGTGGTCGCTCTGGGATGTGTTGTTGTAAATTTGTAAGAATTCCACCTGGGTGTAAAGAACATGCTTGAATACCTTCTGATGCATATAATTTATTGAATTGTTTAGCAAACAATATATTAGCTGTTTTACTCTGAGCAAAAGCAAACCATTTCCCATAATTTTTCTCTCAGTTAATATCATTCCAATTAATATCACCTCGTTTATTCGCTAATGAACTCACTACGACTACACCCGATGGTTTACCAGCTTTCAACTCAGGTAAAAGGCTAGTTGTTAGAAGAAAATGAACGAGATGATTGACAGCAAATTGCGATTTTAATCCATCCACGGTCTTCGAATATGGACTTGCTGTGATCCCAGCACTATCTGTAATATATAACATTCATCAAAATAAATAAATAAAAATATTCTACATACAAATAAGAATATTGATTGGTAGTTTTCGTGTTCAGAATTGAGAAACAAAATTTCGTACAGATTGAAGTGAAGTAAGATTCATTTCTATCACCTCGACATTATTGCTACCAGTTGATTTCTTAATATCTTCAACAACTTGTCCACCTTTATTCATATATCGAGCTGTAATAATAACACGTGCAGTAACAGAAACTAATGCACGAGCTGTTTCAGTTCTAATATCTTCATAAGGAGAAAGAATTGTTTTGAAGTTTTTGATTGATTCCACTATTCACACGTGATGTGGCACCAGTGATAAGCAAAACTTTTCCGTTAAGTTTTACATTGAGTCCTTGTACAACTTCAAGTGCAGTTGATGTACCATGAAACATTGATGTAGCCATTCGAAAAGACAATAGTTACGTAAATAAAGTTTCGTTTGACTTGTTATTTATATATATTTGTTTAAATGGAATCAGATGTTATATTACTAATAGGCCTGCGACAGTTCCAGTTTAGTTCAAAGAACTGTTCGTTTGAATTAGTTCAAGTTCAGAAGAACTGTCATGTCATACTAGTTCATATTCAAAGAACTGAAAAAGAACTTAAAGCTAACATATGAATCAGTAGATCCAGGTTGCAACAGTAGATAAATCTTATCGAGTATCATTTTTGAATAAACTAGTAAAATAATTATTAAAGGAAAATATTTTTCATAGTTTGTGGACATTTGGACAGTATAGATATGTTCACCTTATTTATTTTTGTGTGATTTCTAATTAGAATCAACGATTAATTTGTCAAAAACGATCGAAAAGAAAGAGAATAGACAGACATGTATATGTACATATGAATGCGCATATAACAGCTTGGAATAAACCGATATATACATATCGAGATGATTCTAACATGACACCTAGAATAATCTAAATGTTCGTTTCAATGAATCATACAGGAAAAATCCCTGATATGAGCTGTGGGATAATTCCAACGTCATACACGCTGTCAATCTTTGCTTTAACTAATAAGCAGGAAAAAATCCACAGATGTATTTCAAAGAAGAGAGAGAATGACCAAGTGAAAAGAGGGAGTCGATAACCTTGAAATGCTTAAACGAATACCAACAATGAAAAGAAATTCATATGAAATTTTCCTAAATTTTACACATTGATCAGAATAGGTTTTTTCCATCATTGTATATCATTATTTGTAATTGTTTTCCAAACTGCCTCGCTCTATATATAGTAGTTCGTTTTTCGTAAATTAACTGAGAGTAGAATATAATATCACAAACAAAATCCACATCATTGGTAAGAAAAAGTCATGGGCAAACCAGTACCACCAAAATCAATTGTTGAAAAGGAGAAACAAACAAGCACGAGAACCTTGACTTCGGCAAGTATTCAAAGACGAGCCAGTGCCACGTGTAATGCTACTCGTCGAAGAACGATCGGTGCTGTGACGAGCGATGGTAGTCATGATGTATTGAACAATGCAGACACAGCTGTGTTAACCTATGCAACTTTAGCTCCAGCTCATAGTGATATGAGTGGTAATGATGATGAATTCCACCAATCCACCAGCATTGAAAAAAAGAACTCATCGTCATCACGAACGTCTCTTGTGAACGAATTTGCGGACAAAATGTCACCAAGCGAATATAAATGTAAATTACGTTCGAAGATTTATCGATGTAGAAGTGGAACGAATACAAATATCCGTCGACATTTGGCGATCGTTCATGGAAGGACAAATTTATGTTTCAAAAGTCAGATACCAAATCGTTCAGATTCAATTGCTCCGACAAGAAAAAAAAATTAGATGAGGCTGCAATTGGAGTGATCATTATTGATTCTCGCTCCTTTGGAGACTTTCATCGCGCTGGTATGCAATCTTTTCGTCGAGTTGCAACTCCTAGTTACAAAGGTCCTGCTGCTCGAACAGTGCAACGGAATTTAAAAGAATTATACAATGAAAAGAAAAAAGCACTTAAAGAACAACTTAACAATGTCCAATACGTGCCTATTACAGCTGACATATGGTGCAGTAGTCGAAAACGTTATTATTTATGTATAACGGTTCATTACATTTCATCAAATTATGAACAGCACGGAACAGTCTTGAGTTTTCGTCAATTCTACGGTAGAAGCTTTGCTATACGTCTTCGACGTCATATTCGTACTGTATTGGCTATATTTGGTCTTGACAAAGGTAAAGTGCACGTGACAACAACTGACAAAGGCAGCGATATGCGCAAAGCAACCCAATATATGAAGCTTTTTGGTTTTCGTTTGCATTGTATTGCTCATGGACTAAATCTAGTTGTTCAAAAATCTCTAAACCTGTGGCCAAAACTGGATTCCATGAAGAATTGTGGCCTTTCTGCATCGGCAACCACAAACATTGATTCCAACGACGATGAACATACAAGTTCTGATGCGAGTTCCGAAGATGACTCTACCGCTAAAAGACAATCACGTTGTGACTCTAGTGATCAAGATCTTGATGGCGATGATGATTCTTCCGAATCGAACGATGAAGAAATCTCGACATTAGATGTGCAAGGTATCGGTGCTCTTATGATGAAATGCCGAAAATTAATCAATACGACCTGTAAATCTAGCATTCTGAACGATGCTCTACTCAGTCTACAACCAGAATCGATCTCAGTTGAACTGGTTTCGGACATGAAGATCCGCTGGAACTCTACTTATCAAGTGATACAACGACTTGTCCGATAACAACACACTCTTGGTACCTTCTACGATAATCTCGAGGTACTTGATGGTGTCACGTCCAAGCAAAGAGCGAAGCTTCTCGGCGTAAAACTGACAAGTCTCGATTGGAATCTTCTAATAACAATACGCGGAGTTCTTGAACAATCCAGTGATGCGATAGAGATTTTATTCGGAAAATCGTATCCAACGCTGTCGTTACCTTATCCGGTGATCTACTCGCTTCGAAATTATTTACAAAAACATTCCGATGATGCGACTGGGAACGCAGTTAAAGAACTTATGGTCGAGAAATTTAACGAGTACATTTTGCCAGCACCTGATTCAAAACAAGCTGATGTACTGTTCACCGCAGCGTTTTTAGATCCACCTGTTCATGAGATATTGTTACCAGAACACAAATCGAAGACAGAGAAGTTTCTTTTGAATGAAGTTAAGAAGTATCAAAAATCGAATTCCATTATTCATAATGTTTCTCAAAGTGGATTAGCGTCGTCGGCAACATTATAATCGACATCGTCCAAAAGTAGCATGATGTTGAAGAAGTTTCTGACGTAGTGCGGCGTGAATTCAATTACAGACGCTGGTGATCAGTTTCATGCATTAACCGTTTAACAAGAAATTGCACGAATGGTATCTTTATCCAAGAATGATCAAGAATTCTGCACTTTTAGGCAAAAACACGAAAGTACTATGCTTTTGCTAGCTGTACAAGCACGAAAATATTTAGCAATATCTGTAACCAGCGTTCCTAGCGAAAGTGCTTTCTCAGTATCGAATTATGTTTTACGCAAAAATCGCATGTCTTTAACATCTAGAAATCTCAAGTATTGCATGTTTCTCAAGGACAAACTTGACCTCTAAAGCGTATGTTGTAAAGATGATTTAAGATTTTATTTAAACTCATTTTTATTTGCTTTTATTGTGCTGATATTGTTTTCCTGATTAACTTTAAGTAAAACTTTCATCCTTTTTACTTTTCATTCATATAAACAGCTCTATTAATTTTAATTGCAGAGAAACGAAACTATTTCAAAGAAGCATTGAAAACATCAGACCAGTTTCGAACTAGAGCATGTTTCATAATATATTTCTTCCATAATATTGAATCGACACAAAATCCATTTCAAATCACGAAATTAACAGAAGTGATTGTTTAGTGTTAAGTTCTTTTTCAGTTCTTTGAATATGAACTATTGAACTTGATCTGTCGCAGGCCTAGAAATGAACTGATTGGAAGACGTTACTATTAATAAGGAAGTGTTAAGTTTGAACAGATCTTTGTAAATACTTGAATGTTATTTGAATAACATTACAAAAATCTTTTACACAATTGTTTGATTCAAAATCACTCTCCCCCTTCAATAAATTATTTTCTTTTTATCTCTATTCTAAAAAGAATAAAAAATAGTTCGTCGTGATCGGCAGCTCACGCTCTATCAAACCATATGGGAAAAAAATAAAAATAAATTTCAATCGATTTTTGCATTGCCTGCACTTTACTTCATTAAGATCGCTACAATAGCGTTATCAAAAGATCATATTTTAAATTTCAATAATCCATTTATGAAATACCAATAAAAACTAGTAAACAGTGATTGACTTTTAATATTGATTCAAATGCGATATCCTTTTCTCAAAAATATTGCATGTTGAGCTAGATAAATGTGATGTCATCATAAAAATTTTGTCTTTAGCATAATTTTTGTTTATATAGTAAAACAGTAGTTAAGATAATACGAGCATGATATAAGTAACTTGTATACTACTGATGAAAAAACTAGACTTGGGTAAGATTGACGTTTTTTGGAGGTTCGATAAAATATCTTTTTTGTTCAGAGTGTCCCCCAACAATAGATATTCTTTCTTTTAGAAAAGGAGCAGCGTTTCTCACTAACTATGTCCAATCAAACTTTCAAGGTAACAGCTTGAAATATCGATAAACTTTAGAATAGTAAGGAATTTTTGGCCATCACTATATGTCAAAGCAAAGTCTAGCCGTTGAAGTTAACTCTATCAAACGAACATTTCCAGTTGTAAGTTCACATAGCTAGACTTTTGGGAAGAAAATATACATATCTACATTTTTTTAATTTTCTCTGAAGGACCCTTTTTTTTTAAGAAACTCAATCCTATAAAGATTCCTATTTTCTGAAGAATTCGTAATCGCAGACCAGCGGTGAAAAGCCATATATATATATACAGTGTGCTTCAAAAAATCATTTTTATAGAATAACTTTACCTAATTCAATTATTTTAGTAAACTTTATCAATTATTTTATTTCCTGTGATAGATACTATAATCGTTTTATTAATCTAACCTTTTAATGATCTATACCTTGGACTGTCATTGTCGATATAAACGATAGCGCAAGTAAAGGTCACACTAATAAAATAAATCGAAATGTTAGAAAGAAATCCTTTCTCATTAAAATAACTTTCGATATCACTAAAAAGTATTTCGTTTGTAGGAAAAAACAATTTTAAATTTAAAAAGAAATCCAGATAAATCAGTAAGGAATTCTCTATCGATTTTATCTCTACCGTTAAATATAAACTTTATTCAATCAATAAAAACTATATTTCTTTTTTCAAATAATTCCCAACGTAAAAAAGAAGTTTTATCATTTTATCAACCAATTACTCATTTGATCATAATATATCACTATTATCTTTATTTTATTAATATATCAAAAAAAATGTATCTCGTATTCATATGCTTATTTGAGTTCGATGATGTACAAATATTCGGTTTTTTTTATCAAACATCATTATTATATAAATATATATATATCGATGATAAAAACATAATTAATTCATTTTATAGATCGAACTCAATTTCTTTTCGTCAGCAGCATAGATACTCAATTTAATCTCATATTATCTCATATAACTAATCTAACAATCAAATCTATATAAAATACAAAATTGAGAAATAGATTTTAACGTTTTCTTTCATC
>JAJEKB010021865.1:12264-25672 GCA_022393335.1 Macrotrachela quadricornifera | reverse complement strand
ATTTAATTGAAAATTTAGTTAAATATTATTATGAAATTCAAGATAAAATATCGATAAGAAAAAAGAAATGTTGAATCATTCAAGGATACTTATAGTCAACAATGATGAATCATCCAATGAAAATCTAAATTTTTCTTTTTTTTTTACATATTCTCAATGGATGTCTACGAAGGATGTATAAAGTATTTCTTTTACGAAAAAAATATATAGAAGCATAATCAATATTGTCAAGTGTACATTTTTTATAAAAACGATAGGGCGTTGTTAACAACAGAAAAAGAAACGAAAAAAAAAGAAAGAGAATTTTTTTTTTAAATTGTCAAATAGATTGATTTTAGATAATCAATTGGAATTTTTTATATTAAAATATGCCTATAGCGGAATATAAATTATGTGTTTTTGGTTCTGGTGGTGTTGGTAAATCATGTTTGGTAAGACAAAAAGATTATTTTATAAACTATATGTATTTGTCCTTGAATTTGATTTGACAGACTATGCAATTTGTTCAAGGTATTTTTATGCCAAAATATGATCCAACTATTGAAGATGTTTATAAAAAAGTATTTTCTATATTTATATATTTCTTTTATTATTTATATATTAATAAACTTAGGTAGTTGAAATTGATGGAAGACAATATTCATTAGAAATTCTTGATACTGCTGGAACAGTAAATTAAAAATTTGAATTAATTTGTATTTTTATTTTGCGTGTTCTTTTTTTTATTAGGAAGAATTTTCAGCAATGAGAGATTTATATGTTAAAAATGGGCATGGATTTGTTCTTGTTTATGCAATAACATCTCAAGCAACATTTAATGATTTAGATGAATTTTATGATCGAATAATACGTATTAAAGATGTCGAAAGTTATGTATGTTTAAAATAGAATAATTATTTACATTTATTTAAAGATTTTTTTTTAGGGTCAACCACCATTAATTCTTGTTGGAAATAAGAGTGATTTAGAAGATGAACGTGTTGTTGGACGTCAAGCTGGACAAGAATTAGCAAGAAGATGGAAATGTAGTTTTCTCGAAACATCAGCGAAAAATCAATTAAATGTTCATGAAGTAAGAACATTGTTAAAATAAAGAGTTGAAATTAATTTTTCTTTTTTAAGATCTTTTTTGATCTTGTTCGACAAATAAATCGGGCTTCAAATAAACCCACTGGTCGTTTTCAAAGAGAAACAGGTGGATCACATAATCCACGAACAGTTAATAATACACCATCAAGAAATGCACCACACTCAGCTAAAAAATTTCGTCATCGTCATGAAAAATGTATTTTACTTTGAACTTTTATTGTTTTTGATAAAATTATTCACTTAAATTCGAATGAATAAATCGTTCTTTTTTTACATATATTATTGACAACGAATTGATATTATTATTTATTGTCTGCATATGAATAATGATCGAGATATATCATCCACTTGAACTTATTCAATAATCTTTGTTTCTGTAGGTCAAAAAGACGCAAGAACATGCTATTTATCAGTGTTAGTTTTCTAAAATCCACAATAATTGTTAAAAATATGATTTAAAAAAAATATTCATTTCATTTTAATTGAAATATCTATTAAAATTTTATATTGATTCATGGATCTTAGTAACTTACGCAAACAGCACGAACACCTACTTTGCATGACTCATGGTGAAAAACAACCGTCAACAAATGTTAAAAATCATATGATGCGTTATAGCGTTTTCCAGGAAATCGTATGAATTTTGGATATCAAATAAATTTCCGGAAATTGAATTTGCTTATCGAACAGTCTAATGGGATATGATCCATAATAGGCATAATGGGCATATCTCTCGATGAGGGTGCCACGGAAACGCGAAGACACGCGGAAAATATGCCGATTATGCTCATTATGCCAGTGAAACCTTAGGTCTGCTATATTTTTTTTTAGAGCTGTGGCAAAAATGAATTTCCCGGAAAACGCTATAACGCATCGAATCTTGTGGTAAGAATGATGATACAGATTGATTTGTTTTAAATGCATTTAAAATTGAATTACTTTCTGGTAGAGGTATTATATTATTTTTATATATTTCAATCCAATCTGAACAACACGAAAAAATAAATTTTTCAATACATGTATCAGATTCATCTACACTACTATAGCTTCAGAAAAATCACTTGGCGTAATTAACTTATAATTATTTTCAACATCACGTAATATAGTATGTATACTTTCATGAAGAATTAATGTTAATAAATCCAATTGTAATACTTCTAATGATGGAAATGGATTATCATATTTATATTGTAATAAAAAATGATCGGCATTAGTATAAAAGTTTTTTCTTTCACTAAATCCTCTCAATTGAAATGCTTTTCTATCCAGGACGCTCGTTTCGATCACCGAAAACGGAGCCCTAAACGGTCTGAAACGGCTATAAAACGGTGCAATACGGCATTAATTTTCATCATTTTTCACCTTATTTCTACATATTTCTGGGTTGCCGGATTACAGCGACGTCGTGACACTGTTTTCCAACCGTTTAAGGCCGTTTACGGCACTGTTCTCTTCGACCTGGGTAGCATGTGCAAATTCAATATTTATATCACGAATTATTTGTGTTAAATCATCTGTATCAATTTGTTTTTCTTGTTAGTGTAAAATATATCGTTTTAATTGTACGAATGATTTGATTGTTTAATAAAATAGTTTTAAGTTGATTAATAATATTTACATTTAATTTTAATTGCTTCTACAGGTATGACATGTTCAATAATTTCTTGTATTTTAGCTACATTTTCCACATTAAATTTTGAGATATATAAAAGCAATAATATTTCAGCTTCTAAATAATGTTTTGTTGAATTATCTAATAAAGTCGAAAGTTTATTTAAAGTAGATAAATTCTATTAATCATTTGCATATAACAAATATAAATTGCGTTAATATAGTTTTACATAACACATTTATTGATGAATTATATCGTATAACTAAATTTTTTTTTCGGTGTTTTTTGACCAAATTCTAGTAATGAATTTAATTTTATAGTTCGTTCGCGTTTGCCATTATAAAAATAAAAATTGTGTTAATATTGTTTATCAATTAAATCTAGAACCGTACAGAAACATAGAATTCAAATTTAGACAATATTCTCATATAATAGTCTATTTTCTACTATTCTTTCAATTTTTGTTTTCTTCGGAAACTTAGATGAATATAGAAAAATTCGTCTCATAGAAGAAAAGACATGGACTTTTTTGCATAGTTATCCACATTGCTTTTATGCTATTATAATATGTTTTAAAATTGTTCAACGTGATTCCTATACAATCAACGATAAAATTATTGGCAGAATTTTGTACAGTATAATCCCTATATGTGAGCACCTTCTTATACTGCTAGTGAGTGCATTTTATTGATTCCACGAGCAATAGAAGTCTCTATAGTATGAGCAAGACATATTCTGTAACTGCCACGTAGAATGAGAGAAGGAATGATTTTAAGTCGTATGCTTTATTAAAAAGGATCTAAACGGTATCAGCTGAGCGAGATTGATTTATATGTCGTACAAATGTTTCAAGAAGTGTGTAATCAGTTTTTGTGTTTGCATGACACGGATTTACAGCGGTGGGCTATATTCAAAGCTCAACAATTATTTTTACTCGATTTTGTTGCCTCAGCCCATTCAATTCATAATTTCAAGCTCAAATATCGCATTGTCTCTCGAAAAGTTTCGAACATAGTCAGTATGCGGTCAGTAAGAAATATCAATGAAATCGAAATTTTAGCAGACCATTTCGTCAATCTTCTTCGTTCAGAAGCGAAGAATTACATGACAAGTCAGATTCTGAACACTGATCAAGTTGATTTAGTCAAGAAATTTCGCAGCAGTCGGACGCCGACTTACTCATTCGTATGCAATTCAAACTCTCATCAACATGAAAGGTGAAGTTGTGAGTGTCGTCTTTCTTTGTCTGCAGGAAACAACTGGTCGAATAAGTCAAAGTAAGATTTGCATCCTAAATAGGATTACATTAATTGGCTAAGAATGATGTTTATATATTCAATCTCGGATGTTTCAAGCCCATAATATTGTCGTCACTTGCTCAACACTTGAGAAGTTGAGTAGTTCTCATATTGAATACTGGATCAATGTGATTCTTATTCCTAATAAGACTTCGAAATGCTTAATTCTTTCAGATTCATGCACAGGACAGAATGATGGTGAAATGTACAGAAAAGCAAAAAGTTTGAAAGCATTAAAAATATCCGATCAAACAACGGATCGGATACAACCACTCGATGTGTATTTCAATCGACAAATGAAGGTTCGTATCCGTCGAATCTACAATCGAGTAGCGCTCGACCAATTCAACATTTGATTGTCTGATCGAGATGGCATCATCAGACTAGTATCTCTAGTTTATTTTCATATGGCTGCATCTGTCTTTCGTCAAATGATTCAATACAGTTGGTATGCAACTCGATATACGGACAATTATCCAGGCAATTTCCTGAACATGATTGAAGTTTATCCTTCAAATCTACTTCGTGCGATGTAGAACAATTTTCATCGCTTGGCTTCACTTGTGGTTCATGATGTCGCAACGTTTTTTGTTTTGGTCATTTTTATGTAGACTACCACTATCACTGACTTTGCTATTCCATCTATGTACTTGAAAATACTATTTCTCTTATATCCATGGATTCTTTCGAGATGTCATTTTTAAGAAATCTTTGATAGAAAAAGAATGTGATTACGACGATTATCTTCAATGGCGCCTAGCCGAAGAGCTTCGGTCAGTTTGATTTTTAACGTGTTTTTGGTTTCAGAATATTAAAAAAGGCCTATTTTTGAGGGTATAGTCGTGATCATATCTCGAGAACAGAGTGCCATGGGCACGAATGGTTCGAAGTTTTCTTAGTCTCTCTGAGTCCTACGTGTAGCGAAAATATGAAGCCAAACGCTTGGAATCAGTTCGTGAGTTTTGACTATCAAAAGCTGAAAGCTGCAAATTTCTTTCTTGTTTCGATCAAAAGACTTTGAGAAAACAACCGAATACCTTGACTTCTGGAATTGATAGTAGAGTATGAGCTCGCTTCGATCATCCTTCCTAACAGTTAGAATCGTAAGCCGATTGACTAGGCTGCCACCACCGCTTCACAATACATTGGTTTACACCTCATGATAAACGTGATAAAATATAAGCGCAAATTTAATATATCGATCCGGTTCCTGATTTTACAGTCAAAGTACACTCCTGACAATAAATTTAAATACTTTAACATATTCGTTCAAGTCAATATATTCTTTTTTTAAAGTTCTATATAATCATTCAAAAATTACAATTATAAACAATTTATAATTTAAAAACAAAAAATTGCAATAAAATATACAAAACAACACATACTGCACAATAGAACACTATTCATTCTCTCGCACTCTCTCTCTCTTCAAGTACAACAAATCTACGAGACAATCAACTAATTGCACCACTAAGGAATAATAATAATAATATTAGTAAGTAATCACAGATATTATTTCTTTTTTGTCCAATCTGATTGATATCTTCGTGACATATAATATTCATAAGCAGCTCGATTACATATTGGTAACCATTCACTAGCTTGTTCTTCAACAGCCTAAATATAAACATTACAATCCTTAAATTCATTTTTTAAAATTTACTTGAAGATAAACATAAGCATCTGTACCATATCCATCAATGGAATGAATCTCCATATCACCATTAAAATATCTAGCATAAAGTCGACTCTATATATACCAAACATTATTTATCTGTATTTCAATAATAACTCAAAAAAAAACATACTATTGGAAGACCATAACCAAAGCCAGCTAATGGAATAGGACCTGAATATTGAGCATCAGTTAATGATACAGGTCTTGGTGCAGTGGAATACATATATCTAAAAATTTTATCAGCTCTTGAACGTGGAATGCCACCACCGCGATCACTAAAAAATTATAATTATTCAAAAAAAACAGACAAATAAATCCCACAATTATCTTTACCTTATACGAATTGTTAAATCTTCTTTTGCTTTAACAATTTCTACCTAAAAATTAAAAGTCAAAAATTAATTAATTGGAATTCTTTTAAAAAATAAATAAAAACAAACTTTTATTGGTGGTAAGATTTTATTTGATTTTTTATTTTCTGCATATTCAATTGTTGCACGCATAGAATTCTAAATAAAAATAATATAAGTAATAAAAATCTATATTTTTTTTTCGTTACTTTAAATAGCTCAAACATAACATGATATAAATGTGATGGAACATAAGCTATTGCAATTGGTTCATCAGGATTTATTGCTAAATAAATAATTAATTCACGTTTATAATAAAAATAAAGCAATAATAATTACCATTAATACTACGAAATTCTAATGAAGGAGACGTTAAATAATAACTTTCACATAAAAATTGAGCATTTTCAAATGCATCTAGAAGATACAAAAAATTTTTTTTTTTGTACTAATATTTATTTAGTATTACCTTTAATTGTATCTTCTACATAACAATTAGGATCAATAAATCCAAGATGCGTTGGATGTACAGGTACTTCTTCACCAAAACACATAGCTAATTAAAATATTAATAAGAATTTATTTGAAATAATGATTTATATATAATAGATAAAATGACTACAAGCTATGTGTTAAGAAAAAAATATAAATATTAATTTTATCATCATCAAATCGTGCTGTTAGACAATACTTTTATAAAATTTAGTGGTTATTAAATAAAAAGTTAGTATGAAAAAAAAAGGTGCTCTGGATATTCCTAGACTAACAATGAAATAACTTTAAATGTGTAATTCAGTCATATAGAAAAGTTGATGAAAAAAAAATGACTTTGATTGAGCAATATCGAATGAAGTTTCATACATTCCCTATACATAGGTTTTATTTAGTATCGGTAAGCTCAAAGCCAGATATCGAACTTTTAGTAGGTTTTTTTCTGTAGAAACTTACGGTTTAAGCAAAATTATCCGTTCGAATTTTGATCTAAAATTATGTTTAGATAAAAATCTTAATAAGACTAGTTTGTAGAAAAGCTTTCATTTGTTTATGACTTTTATATATATAAATATTAGAAGTAGACTCTTACAAAACGAAATTATATCGTGAAAAGACTTTGTTTAAATATTTAGAGTCTCTTTCGATAAAAGAATATAATTGAGATTTTTTATGTGACCAAAGTTTTGGGAAAAGATTCAAAAGTATGATTTTGGTTTAGTATTTTATCCAGATTTTTATCTTTGAAGGGGCGATTGGAAACTTTAGGAGGTTGAACTCGCCGCTCATTTTCGCACTCATCTAGATGAAACACTATTTTGATTGAAATCTTAAATCTATTAAAAATTCGATATTTTAGTTTAAATTTGCCATAAAATCATAATCATTTGAGAATTCATCTCAACTATTTGAATAAATGTTAGTTAATAAAAATTATAATGAAATATAATTCATACAATTAAAAAAAAATGTTAGTTCTCGTTTTCTTATTCTTACAGAACTGATATTTCAGCATATTTCATTGCAAAAATTCACTTTTTTTTCTATATGGAAGAATTAATTTTTTTTCAAATCAATTACATCTCATGAAGACTTACATATAATCGAATGTTATCCTTCAATCTTATATATGTATAGATTTTTTTTTTATATTAAAAAATTGAATCAAATGAAATTATTACTATGTTGATAGATAAGTAAACGAATGGAAATTCGAGATAAATAAAATCGATTAAGAAAATATTGTATTTGGGATTCTTCATATTCTTTAACTTGTCCTAAATCGGAAAATTCCATATAACCCTAGAAGAAAATAATTTTTTATTTAAAAAAAAACAAAAATTTCAAAATATTAATTAATTACTTGTGCTAATGTTTCAACAACAGTTGTATGTCGTTTTCGTATATTCTGTAAAACTTCTGTAAATCTATATGAAAAAAAAAATTCTTTTTTGTTTTATTCTTTTAATTTTACTTTTTAACAACATCTTCTGTTGGTTTTAAAGTTCTAAATGAATGTAATTCAGTTAAACTTGTTCCATACCATCCATTTACTGTTTTAACACTTGGCATTTCAAGAAGACGTTCTGGTAAATGTCCCATTTCTTTCATCATGGATGCAAGTCGTACTGGTAATTCATTACGAAGAAACAGGAATGATTGTTTAGCATCACCTTCACGTGCTATTTATTTATAAAAAGAAAAAGAAAAAAGAATATTTTTTTTGATTAAAATTTGAATAGTTATCTACCAAATTGCACAATTTTTTTCATTGTTAAACCAGTTGGAGGATATTTTGCATAATGATCAACAAGATGTGTTAATGATTGTTGATAGTTACGTAAAAACCGAGTAAAATACATGATTTATTTCTATTTCATTTTATTCTTATTTTATTTACTTTCATTTTAATAATTTTATCTAAAAATTATTCTACAATCAATAAATCCAAACAAAATCTCTATTAGATTTTCTTTTTTTTTTAGAAAAAATGATAAATATATATAAATATATTGAAAAACAAATTTATGTCCAATCAGAACCTTTTTTAATTGTGTATGAATATCGTTTTTTACTAAATATTGGTAAAAGTTCACTAAAAAATAAAATTTTATTAAAAGTATGTATATTCATTTATATTAATATTCACCTCGCATTCTCTGCTGTTGCCTAAATAAAATAAATATAAAAATTAAAATTTTTATTTAATATTTTAATTACTTTTATTGAAATATAAGCCCAAGTACCAAGACCTTCAACAGATGCTAAAGCTAAATTTCCTTGAAAATATTTTGCATAAAGACGAGCTATTGGTAAACCATAACCAAGACCAGCAATTGGTGTTCCTTTTATATCAAGACTAAAATTTGATTGTGGTTTAGGTGCAGTTGAATACATATAATGAAACAATTGAGTTATTTTTGAACGTGGAACACCACCTATTTAAAAAGAAGTTATCAAATATCAAAGATGATCATAGAGTAAAACTAGACGAAAGATTAATATAATTAAAAAATTCTAATAAATTTTATTTAACATTGTGCCCTGTAAATATCTCTATATTGTTTTTGATAAACTTACCACCTCGATCAGCTATTTGTATAGTTAAATCTTCAAGACCTTTAACAATATGAACACATACAGGTGGATATTCTTTTGCATCTAGACCATATCGTTCAATAGTTGCACGAAGTGAATTCTATTTTATAGTAAATAATTAAAAATTTATAATAAATCTTCCTCATAATAAAATACTTGATGTCTTCTATCTTTTCCGGAGCAGGAATCTTTTATTAATATATGCATTTTCTATAGGTTTCCGTTGAAGAATTCACTGAAAAGAGTCCCTGGATTTCCAGGCTTTTTGCAGCGCCTGTCTACGATTTTAGGTCTTCGTTTAGTAAGAAAAATCTTAATATTTAATTACGAATTAAAATTAGGGATCGTTTATTATGATGCAGATTTACAAAAAAAAAGATATATAATTACTTTTAATAGTTCAAACACCATATGATAAAGATGAGCTGGGATATAGACAATAGTCACATGATTTTTTTCATTATCATGTGCTAGAAATAAAATAAATTATTTAAATTATTTTTTTTATAAAAAATTTTTACCATTGTAAGATGAAATTTCAATTGCAGGAGTTGGATATGATGCACGTTCGAATAAATTTTTTGCTGTAGCATAAGCATCTAAAGATATGAAAAATAAATCAAGGTTAGATATGTAGGTAATCGATCGTAATGCAAATATTTTCATCTTTCTTTTAACTTTGTATTCACAGAATGACAAAAAATAAAAAAGAAAGATGCCTTTATTTTGTTTTTCTTTTTTCTATATGTATTTATTCTTAATTATAAATGAATATTGCATGTCTGCAAATGATTTATATCAAATAATAGTATCAGACTTCTTCATTTTTGCTTTTAAGTATCAGGAAAAAAAATTATAATTATTTATTTATATCTGTTAAAGCTACTCCCCCCCCCCCCTCCCCCTTCAAAATTGTTTTTCAACGCAGTACAAGATACCTCTCTCGAAGTTGTCACAAATGTCGGACCTATAAAAGTAAAGTTATGAAATTTTCTTTACTTCTCTAAACCTTAGCATTCAAGAATTTTGTACAGAGCAAGGTCGAAAGTGCATCCTTAATCTGAACAAATTTTTTTCATTATGCTTCAAGGTAGAAGGCTCGGATTTGTTGTATTTGAGAGAGAACTGTTTATCTAGTCAGGTGAGACGAAGGAATTTTTCTAATAGTGCTCTCTTTAAAAAAGAAATTTCCATGGAGATCCATAGTTAACATCAAAATGGATTTTAAGAAAAATACAAAAACTTTTTTTCTACATTTTATCGACTAGTCGTTGGATATTAACATAAAATATGATGATATCGTATATCAATCGTTGAAACTAATCAACATAAACGTTGACATACAGATGTTCGATAGTTCTCTTTGAAGCCTTTCAAGGACAGAGTTATTTTCTATGAATACTTAAAATAAAGACTGTAAAAGATATCTCCATACACTGTTCTCAAAAAACATTTTTTTAAATAGACATTGACTTTTTGAATGAGGACAGTGGCCTAAAAAAAATTCATTAAATGATTGTATAATCTAGAAAAAAAAATGTTAATTGATTAATTAAGATTATCGAATAGAAAGGAATTATATATGTACTTATCAGTATGAAATTTAGAAAGAAATAATTTTATTGACTTAATAAATTTGTTTAAACAAAATAGCAAAAAAAACACTTTAATTCAAATGAGTCAATTGTTGAAAATAATTATAAATGTACTAAGAACTTATCATTACAAAAAAACAATACCTATGGTACATTCGTATAAAAAACAATCTGGTTTTTTTTTGTTTGACAGGTGAAATACTACTCACCAGTAATCAATTGTATATACACTTAGAGATAAAGTATGGTGAAGGCAAAAAAAAAAGCATTTTAACGTTGTACTTTATTCTATGATATAAAGTAAAGAATGATATTTGATTACAGTCGATTCAGAGGTAGCACATTCGCCTGTTTTTTGACCTTTAGATTACTGTCATACTATAACCTTTTACTACCGATAGAAGATTTCAAAATTCTAATTATATGGTAAAATTTTAAAAACTTTTACCTTTAACAACACTAGCTACATCACAATAAGGATCAATAATACCCGCTTGTTGTGGATGTTGAGGAAATTCATTACCAAATAAAAGAGCTAGAAAGATGAAATATATTTTTTTTAAATTAAATTAATAAAAATAAAAATTTGTTTTTTTCTTTTTTATTTACTATGTTGATAGATCAATGTTCTTATACCGATTCGATTCATAAAAAATCGATCATAAAAATATTGTAAACGATTTTTTTCTATTAAATCAACAGGACCTGTTTTTTCCATTTCCATATAGGCCTAAAATATTAAGATTCACAAAAAAAATTAAATAATTATTAATTACTAACTCGTGCTAAGGTTGGTACAATATTTGCATGTCGACGTCGAATACCAACTAAAGTTTCTGTAAATCTATATTACACGAACAGAAGAAAAAAGATTAATTCATTTTATTATATCGTAAAACTATCAAATAAATTACTTGCGAAGTGTTGTAGCATCAGGTTCAGCATCTTTAAATGCAAGAATTTCAGAAAAACTCAAATCATATAATGAATTTGCAAGTTGAAAACTTGGCACTTCAAGTAATCTATGAATTAAATATAATTGAATTTGATTTTATTTATTCTTGTTCTATTGTTATTATACCTTTTTGGTATAAAATTCATTTCTTTACGCATATGGGACCATCGAACAAGTAATTCACTACGTAAAAACTTATACGATTTGATCATATCGCTATCAACAGCTACAAATAAAAATAATGATGAAAATGATTTTTTATTTTCAAATCTTCTAAACATACTAAAATCAATAAGACTTTTAAGAGTTACTGGTGTTGGTTGAAATTTCGCATAGTATTCAAATGATTTTGAAAGCGTGAAAAGCTTTCGACTGAGATACATAATTTGTACAACACCAAGATATCTGAAAGTATAATCATAATATTTTATATTTGTATATTACAGTAGTGTTCAAAATTATAGACACATCTGTCTAAATTTTCTTGTAAGATTCTATAACACTTCATACATTTGAATATACTTTATCCGAAGATATCATTAGATTTTCTTCGTATGACTTTGAAGTTGTAGAAAACAGACATTTGCTAAAATTTGTTATTTTTTGCCTATTCCAAACTATAGATTCATTTTCATATTTTCATTGTTACAGATCAATTCATTTTGAACATTTTTGTTTAAAAAGGTTTGAAAAATGATTTAAATTGAAATTAAAATTTCAAGATTATTGGCTAAACCAAAATAATTAGAAAAGAGCAATACAGTTTAGTATTTTGTCTCGAAGAAATAATTTAGAAATGGCACTGATTTTCTGACACAGGATTCGAAAAGAGGACAATTTCTACTTCAAAATGATGTACTCACAAACATTGAATATCATTCCGTTGAAAGGATACAGACCGTGTCAGATTTAATCACGATAGAATAAAAAAATCAAGCTATTGCTATGTTCTGTTTTTAGAAAAACACCACATATGTTGTTCTCTTTTCGAATCTAGTATCAGAAGATCAGTACCATTTCTATATATTCTTGTCTAGGCAAAATACTAAATTGCGCTGACCTTCTCTAGCCATTTTGGCTTAACTAATAGTCTTGAGATTTAAATTTCAATTTAAATCATTTTTCAAACTTCTTCAAAATGAAATTATCTGTCTGATTATGTAACTTCTAAGCTATAATTACTTTACTTCAATGCAAAAACAATGAAAATGAACCTATAATTTTGAACAGACAACAAACGACAAATTTTAGTAAATGTCTGTTTTCTGCAACTTCAAAGCCATACGCAGAAAGTCTAATCGCATATTTGGATAAAGCACATTTGAGGATATAAAGCACCATAGATTCTTGTTTGTTCAATAGAGTAAAATGATAAAGAATGAGCAAACAAGTAAAGGACCCTGCCGGATAAGAGTCAAAATCTACTACTCCTTCTTCATTCAATTTCAATAAACTAGAAAGATAGAGCATGAAATTCGGTATATTTATTTTTTTCTTGTTGAATGCAAAAAAAGTATTCAAGAATAAATAGTTGTCGAGGTATATACTATCTTGAGCTATTTTACATAATAACTATGGTATCCATATTTTTTGCTTTTATAAATCTAGTATGAAAATTAATGGTGAAGATCGACATAGATTTTCATGCTCTACAAAATGATATATTGAACATATTTTCTTATAACCTCTTCCTCGAAGTATGCTGAGGTAAACAGATGTGATCTATATCATTATCATAGTA
>JAJEKB010021865.1:0-11864 GCA_022393335.1 Macrotrachela quadricornifera | reverse complement strand
TTTATGTACATTGAATTTTTAAATGCAATAGTACCCTGCAAAAATATGAAGACTTCTCTATATACTACGATAATGACATAAATCACATCTGTTTCTCTCAGCATACTTCGAGGAAGAAGTTATAGGAAAACATATTCAATATATCATTTTGTAGAACATGAAAATCTATGTCGATCTCCATATTTAGTTTTCATACTAGATTTACAAAAGTAAAAAGCATGGATAGCATAGTTATTATATAAAATAGCTCAAGATAATATATACCTCAATAATTATTTATTCTTGAATACTTTTTTTGCATTCAACAAGAAAAAAATAAATGTACAGAATTTCATGCTCTATCTTTCTAGTTTATTGGAATTGAACGAAAAAGGAGTAGTAGATTTTGACTCTTATCCAGCGGGATCCTTTAGAGAGGTGAATCTATAATTTTGAACACTACTGTATAATAATTAATAAAAATTACTAAATTTTTTATTTTTTTTTATAAATATATATATTACTAGTTTTCATGGAAAGAAATTATGCTGGTATTACTTTATGAAATAGAATTTATACTATTTTGAATGTATTGAAAAGATGAGTTAAAAAAATGTATATATTTTACAAATATAACTTACAGAATATTTGTAATGAAAATAATACTCAATGAGAAATAATCTAAAGAAAAAGATATTAATAACGATTTTTCTAACATGCAATGAAAATGTTATTGATTAAAAACAAAATCGTTATTAAATCAAAAATTTTATTTAAACATGAGAAAGACAAAAAGAAAATAAAGTTTATGAATTAAATAAACGTTGAGTTGATTGTGTAACTTTATTTTCAATATCTGTAACATTAGTATCAATAAAATTTAACATTTTAAAACATGAATCTAATGTTTTAGTTAATTGTTTTATATTTTGTTCATTAACAATAGTTGAATCAAGATTTTGATTTATTGTTAAATCTGTTTCATTATCATTATCATCATCTTGTTCGTTCATTTTATCAACAACTTCTTGTAAATCTTTTGTTGAACATTTAACTAATGAATCTAATTGTTCCATTAATTGAAAATTTTTCATCCGTTCATTAAATGTTAATGGTAAATTTTGATTTAAATACAAATTTTGTTGTTGAATTGTATAAACATCTTGTTGTAATGGTGGTAATTGTAAAATATCATTTTCTAAACGATCTAAATTTGCTATTAATTCTTTTTCATGTGTACCTAATAATTTTAATTCATCTTGTAAATGATTTTGTTGGAATTGCATATGATTTATATCACGTTGAATTGTTTGTAATGTTTCACGATATGTTGATAAATCAATATCACGTTGTCGTACTGATTGTGATAAATTTTCATATGATAAACGATGTTTTGTATCAAAATCATTTTGCCATTTTTGTAATAAACGTTCAAAATCACGATATGTACGTGTTACTGGTTTATTTTCTGTAGTAGTAGTAGTTGTTGTTGTTGTTGTTGGAATTGTTAATGAAGCAGTTGTAGTTGTAGTAATAGTAGGAAAATTCATCTAGAATATAATGAAGAAAAAAAATAATATATTTTATAATTTTATTTGTTTAATTGATTCTTGAAGTTTATTAATATCATGAAAACATGTTTGTAAATCGTTTGTTGTTTTTATAATTGAATTATCTGTATTTATTTGAAGAATATTATTAAGTTCATTCATTGTTTTTTCAAGGTCATTTAAATGATTATCAACTGATTCCATAAGTTCATAAGTTATTGTACGATCTTGTTCAGTTTTTATATTTGATGGAATATTTGGTAAAAAATTTTTACTTTCAATATTTAATTTTTCAACATTATTTTCTAATTCATTATTATATTTAGTTAATGTTTCAATTGATATTTTAAATTGTTCTAAATTTTCTTCAATATTTGTAAGTAAATCTTGAGTTTGAATAAATGATTGAGTTGTTTTATTAAGTAATTGTTGTTTTTCATTTAAATGATTTGCATATTTTAAAAGATTATTTTCATTTTTTAATAAATCTTCATGCCATTCATCAATTATTTGTTGTAAATCATTTGATGTTTTAGTAGGTTTAGCAAGAATTGTTGATATTTTGTCATTTGTTGATAATAAAGACATTTCGTATTTTTTATGAAATAATAAAATGAATCCAAATATGTTTAAGATATGAAGAACAAAGAATCGATTAGGTATAGAACAAATCACATAACAAAACTGACACTTATACAATAGATGTCAGTAGTAACTGACATAGAGAATGTACTGTTAGTGTAATTGAAGTTTTTTTGATAAATAATCTAATTGTTTGTTTTCTACTTAGAATAGAGAAAATTTTTTTGGTTAGAATCAAAACAAAATATGAAAGATAAGAATTTTTAAATTATTTCAATTTTTAGGAAAAGTGAACATTAGTTGACCGAGGAATGATCAAAAAATTGTAATAAAAGAACAAAATCTTTCTCTTAAACAGAAGTTCGAATTGGGACGTGTGTCTTGAAGTTGAAGATCAGACTGAGAATGATGATTAGTGAGAATCAGGGCGAAAATGAAATTTTAGATATGCTCTGAAGACAGGTAAAATTAGTTGAATAAGTAGAACAATTTGCTCATAATATTCTAAATTAGGGTTAGTTTTTTGTATTGACTTAACTCATTTTTTTGGAAGCATTGTCTGCCTCTAGTACTAGCAGATTAATAGAATTAGTTTTTATTTCGCCTTTATATTTGAAAGTTCAAGCTTCTGTTTTAGAAGAAGCTTGTGTTCTTCTATTGCAAATTTTTCAATCGATTTTCGTAGACCTAATTGATCGAAAAACGTTGGAAAATCTATTAAATTTACTAGTTGATACCTGATGTCTATACTTTTACATGCTTTATTTTAACTATAGGTGTATTATCAAAGTAGATTGATGATGGATGCATATCTAATATTTAAAATAAATGCTATTAGCAAATAGATGTCCATAGTAATGAAAAAAAGATTAAGATATGATGAATATATAAGAAGAAAAAAAACATCTTTGAGTGGAATGAAGAACACACAATAAAAAAATAAACAGTTAAATCAATAAGTAAATATATATACGTTTATATTTTAAATGTCTTTTAATAATACGATCATATTCTCTTCATATTAAAACAACTATTATTAGATGAGTCAAAATATAACAATAAAATGTTAAAATTATATATGTATAAAAATAAAATTGATGACTATGTCTTGGAATATTTATTGTTACGATATTTTCTAACATTTATATATTATCTAATAAACAATAAAAACATATTTTTATTTTTATACAATATATGTAATTAAACCTATGCTTCTTGTGAGAGAACCCCACCAGCTGGTTAAAAGCTTTAAGCCTCATATTTACATTATAAGTAGGGTTTAGTGAGACTAGATGAATCGTAAAAGAATTTTTTTGAATTAGCCTATTTGGCTAAGTTACGAACATTTCAAGTTTAGGATCGAAGATGTAGATAGATTATCTGTTGTCCATGAATTACAATATTGATATATATCAAGACAGAATTTATTATTGAAACGCTCATCGATAAATCGTGGAGCTGTTGAAATAATTATGCTGTAATGTTTATTTGATGATCTAGTCACTACATAGAAGAAGCATCAAATAATAATTTTTTATAACGATAAGATTATTTCATATATGATCATATACATTCCTCAATTGTGTGTAGCTGCTATTTCGTTTGCGTGCCTTGTCAGTCGTGCTGTGTTTCTTTGGTTTTCACTCAGAGTCAGAAGTGATAAAAAAAAGCGAAAATAAAGAAAGTCTTCTATAGAAATATTACAAACATTATTCTGTGCTGAAACATCCTGCGTTTGCCTGTACTATCTTTCTAGATTGTTTCGTTTTATATCCTTCGATTCTTTAGAAATGTCTCTTATCATTATTAAATATATTAACAAGTTTGTCCGTCGATAAAATAATAAAAACGAAAATACCAACATGATCAACACTAACAGTGTCGTTTATTTTAAACCATCATGGAAATTTGTTTTTCTTTTGATTGAAACAATAGTAACGGAGAGTCATGCGATCGATCGCCCTTCATCATGTGTAGTTGATGTCGAAAAGACCTGTGTCTCGATCATTTTTCCGTCAGTTATCACATTTACTAAACTATTACGTTAAAAAACTAACAACTCGTGTTTCAATTGTGCTATACAATTTCATTGTTTGTTTTAGTTTTTCCATCTATTACACTAGTGAATAAAATGGTTTTAGGCATATCTACACCGCTCTGAGGATGATTTATGAGAAATGCGTTAAACACTTCAATCTATAAGTATTTTGAAAGATAGATTTTTCTTTGGACACATGTTTGTATTGTAATTTATGGACAACAGTCAATCTATCTACATTTTTGATCCTAAACTTGAAATGTTCATATCTTAGCCAAATAGGCTAATTCAAAGAAATTCTTTTAGGATTCATTTAGTCTCACTAAACCCTACTTATAGTGTAAATATGAGGAGGCTTAAAGCTTTTATATAATCAGTTGGTAGAGTTCCCTCGTAGTTATAAAGCAAGCACGTGGAATTTTATTTCAACTGATACTAATTCTGACAAAGTATCATATCTGATAAATATACAGTCAATTATGTGACGTTTACTACGTTTTCACTCTTCATTGTATTTATGTGAAAAGAGATCAATATTTGTCGTGAATATTTTATGGCATATCGTATTTCAAATGCAGTAAATTATTTATAATACTGTCTACATAGTATATATTTTAGACTAAATAGAGAAAGAACCGTTATTATGAAATATATTTATATTCTAAACTTTATTTGTTACTCAACAAATCTAATTGATATTGTTCAACAAGAAGTGCATTGCATTAGAGTGATAGACAATTTTCGTAATTGAATTATTGCTAATGTTGCATGATCACATTCACTAAATCCATTATTTTGACGCAAATCTTTGATAGAATATTCTACATTTGAAGAAGAATTTTTTTGTTGAGTAATAAAGACTATTTCAAATGGATTTATTTTAGTGTCGATTTGTTGAAAAAACATATCCAGATTAGTTCAATGAGTTATATCTCGAAATGAGACACAAATAGCAATTCAATTATCTTTCAACATTTTATCAGTAAACACATCTACTGTACATAAAACAAGTATAGCTTTGATATACTTCTCATAGATTCTGACAACTAACATCAATGAACCAAAAAACACTCCATGAAGAAATAGATGTTAACCAGTCTGATGGAATATTCAACATACAGAATATACACATCATTGTGTTGAATCAACGTAAGTATGCCATATACTTATTACATTATTCATTCGAATGTTTTGAAGTTATTAACCCTAATTCATTCTTTCTACCGACATAAGGATATTGACTTGCTTTTATTGTCACGTCTATTTTATGATAGACTAAGATCCTTTTATAAAACTATATATCATACAAACATCTATAGTTATCCATAAATGATATTGTTAGAATATGAACTTAGTTTGTTTAAATGATGATGAAGAGATAGAAAATCAGTACTGTGAACCAACAAAGTTAAATATTAATCATTTACTCTTCTAATCAATGTTCAAGAAATGGAGGAAAATAAGAACATTATTTATTTCAATAGTACTGTAGTTTTATCAAAGCAGAATGCAATTACATCGTCAGTTTCTTTGACAAGTTTTTCAACCATACATTTATGACTAGTTTTCAAATAATATTCTCTTTCCTTAATAGCTTCAATTCTTTTTCTTTTTACTTTTCTTTCTTGATTAGGGCGTAAAAGTTTTTAGTAACGCTCCATTGTTTCACTTCATCATGTACGGCCAGATCTGTCTTGCTGTTTATGCTGGATACTTGTCAGACCTTTCATAGCATAAAAGAAAATACAAACACATAATTCACTACACAAACAACCTTTGCATTTGATTTAACAACACTAAACGTTAGCTAGATATACAATGAAGTTTAATCAATATAAAGCAATGAAAAAGTTTATTTCGATGATAAGCAAAAATTTCTTCTCACATTTACAATTATCAGTATATGAAATATTTATTTAAATATGATTGTCATAAGATAATGCTTTTATATTTAGTATTTCAGTATTAAAACAAGATTGTTTTTTTCTTCAATAATCTATTAGCTAATAAAAATCATCTGTTAATTTTCAAATAAATACGATTAATCATATGATTTTAATTTTTAAAAATAATACTGACACTTTCGTGCTTCTAACAAAGCAAACAAATATTTCAGTTAATATTGCAAGAAATTGAAAGTTTTCATTGCTTCTTAATAAAATCAACATTTTTTATTGTTTTTCTATCAAAGAAAAAAGAACTTTATTTTAAAGTGATTTTATTACTCGTGAGTTCATCAACGATAGATGTCCTTTATCTTTGAATAGTAAGAACAGAAAAAAAAACGGAGTGCTTATGACAACAACATTATACGAAATGACTTTTTTTCTGTTTTTTTTCTACCTTCACTATCACAGTATGAAGTATTTTTTCAACAATATAACACATTTTTATCAATAAGCAACGAAGAAATGGAACAAGACGAACGCATCGTACAATATATTTTGCTGAAACAAGTATAAGATTCATCAAAGAAAAAATTACATTTGAAAAAAATCTTTTAAGAGATAATTTTTAGTAATATTTCATCAAATGAATCATTCGATGATTTATTTTAATATATATTTGTTATTCAAACAACAGTTAAAACGAAACAATATATCGTTATTATGTAATACGATATTATATAGTAAGCAACAAAAATAATCTATGAAAATAAACGACGATATTCGCTTATGTTAAATCATTATATTTCAAGACTTTCATATCTCTTTTTTAACTATTGCATATATCTGATAATATAATGCTTTTGTTTCAGATTATTATAAAAATGACTGAAAATGAAGAATTACAAATTTATAACAAACGTTATAAAGTTGATAAAAAACTCGGTGCTGGAAATTTTGGTACAGCCTATCTTGTTAATGATATAAAAGCAAAAAATGAATTGTATGTAAATAAAAATAAATAAAAAATATCTATAATTAGAATTTTCTTATTTTTAGAAAAGTATTAAAAGTTGTTCGATTAGGTGAAATGGATGCTGAACAATCAGTTGATTGTGTTCATGAAGCTGAACTTTTATCAAAATTAAATAATGAATATATTGTTAAAGTAAAACAGAACTGGTTTTCTTTTTTTTTCTTAAAGAGAAATAATTTAAATTAAAAACTTAATTTAGTTTCATGAAAGTTTTCTTGAAAATGATTGTTTATGTATTGTAACAGAATATTGTGAAGGTGGAGATCTTGATCAACGTATAAAAGAATTAAAAAAACAAAATCGAACATTAGAAGAAGATCAAGTTGTTGAATGGTTAATACAAATATTAATTGCTGTACAATATATGCATAAATCAAGAATATTACATCGAGATTTAAAAGCAAGAAATATTTTTCTTAAATCTAATACTATTAAAATTGGAGATTTTGGTATAAGTAGAATATTAGTTGGAACTATGGATGTAGCTACAACATTTACTGGAACACCGTATGTTTATATAAAATAATTCATATTAAATGATATTTGAATATTTTTTATTTTATTTAAAGATATTATATGTCACCTGAGGTAATGAAACATGATGGATATGAATCAAAATCAGATATTTGGTATATTAATAAAGTTTTTCATTTATATAAATAATGATTTAAGAATATTTTATTTAGGTCAGTTGGTTGTTTATTATATGAAATGTGTACTTATCAACATGCTTTTGATGGTAAAGGTCTTATGAATGTTATATATAAAGTTGTTGAAGGTAAACCACCTGAACTTCCAAAAGCATATTCAAAAGAATTAAATGATTTACTCAAAAAGTAAGTTTAATTGTAAATCTAATTAAAATTTAAGATATTTTTACTAATAACTTCAATTTATAAAGATACATAAATCTTTTTTTTGTTTCGTAGAATGTTTCTTAAAGATCCAAAAAATAGACTTAGTGCTGCTCAATTATTGCAAAGTCCATTTATAATTAAACATCGGGCGGTATTATTTTTCATAATAATTATATAAACTATAATCAAAAATATTCTATTTTTATCCATTAAATTAGAGAACTAATTTAACTGGTCCACTTGAAAATACTATTAGTGGTAATCTTCGTTCAAAAGAAATTCATTCTCGTTTGTAAGTATTGATTTTTGTTTTAGATTTAATTCAAATTTATATTTTAGACAAATCCCAGTAAATTATGGACAAATGAAAACTCAAAGTTGGTCTATATCTAATAAAAATGACGTTATTTATGATGATGATGATGTTCAAATTGGTAATAATTCATTGAATCAACTTAATGAAGAACCAGAAGAAGAAGAAGAAGAAGAAGAACAAACTGTAAAACCTGCCAATACATATAAATCAGCAAGACAAGCAATGATGGAAAAAAAATCACAAGATGCTGATGGTCGTGGACAAATGTTCAAGTAATGAAAGATAAAAGCATTGCAATTTTATAGGATATCTTATTTTTAGTCAAGCAATTCGATCAAATGTAGCTGAAGCTGCTCAAAAGCAACAAATGACACGTGAAAATAAAACTTCAGGAAATGTAAGAAATTCATATAAATATTACTTTTTAATTTATTAGAGTTCTTCAATTTAGATGAAACCATCACGACCATCCGCAGGTAAATATAATGAACGATTAAATGTTCATTAGTTAATTAAAGGAAATATTTATATAAAAAGAAACAAAGAAATTTGTCCAAATTTTCTTCAAAATTAATTTTATATTAAGACAGTATCTTATAAAATTTTAGTATACATTTAATCATGAAATAGAAGGAGTCAGAATGACAGTAATACAAAAGATATATATAGTTAAAGATCAGGTAAAAGTAGGCAGTGAGTTATCAACAGTAGAATTTTTGTTTTTATCTAGTCAAAATGCATTGTCTTATATGAATAGATTCTGTTAATCTCTCAAAAATATTTTTTCATTAAAGATATAATATTCTTCAATAATCTTTTTTAGATTCAACTCAGTTTTCCAATGAAGTTAAAGTTAATAATCGTACTGGTGCTGCTAATACTGCAGTTCGTAGTAATTTTGATGATCGTCCTATAACTCCAATGCGAGGTACTTATAAACAAATAGCTGATAGATATATAGATGAAGATGATCCACAATATAATAATAATCGATCAAATGATCGTAGTCCAACACGTGAAAGAGAATCAAATGAAAGAACATTAAGAAATCAACGAACAATGTCTGCATCACAACGTTCAACAATGAATTCAATGAGTCGAACTATTGATCCACGTCATGCAGCTAATTATTCTAATAATCAAATAAAAACTATGTCACCATCAAGAACTATTGGTAGTGCAACAAAACAAAGAACTTCATTAAATGCATCTATGGATGATGGTAAATATTATTTATATTATATGTATAAAAATAAAATTATTTTATACTTTAGAAGGTGCTACATTAAGAGATAATCCAAATCGTGATGCATTTGGTCCATATGCAAAAGATTTAAAAATTAATTCATTACGAACGTATGTGAAAATTTTATTTAGAATTATTTTAATATGGAAAATATTTTTTTAGAAAAGCAATTCAATTATTGGGTGAATCAACATTTGAAAAAGTTTATGATTATTTAGTTAAACAACGTACTGCACAAAAAACAAATCCAAATTTAGATGAAGCAAAAGTCACTCAAGGTCTTACAGCATTTGTTAAAAAACCTGGTGATTGTTTTCTTGTTGATCAACTTGTATTTCTTGAACTTCTATAATAATGAATAAGTGCGTGTTTCGGATGAATCTATCTTTGCTTCTTTTTATAGTCAAAACAAAAGCAGCGTTATCTTTACTATATTCACGATTATATTTTATTTTTATAAAAGAAAAACAAAATTTTCTTATGTTTGTTTTTTTCTTTTTGGTTATATAGAAAGGATTATATCAAGAATATATGATATAAATGACTTGTTGCTCTTTTCATCTTAACATATTTACTAGATTTTTGACTTTAATGAGTGCTTTTTCATATTCTTTACCAAGTAGTAATGGCATCGAAAACTTAATTAATCCAGTTTTTGAAAGATTTTACTACAAATATTTAAAGATCAATTTCTCATCGAATAAATAGAGGAGATTAGAACAAAATATAAGAATAGGTCTTTGAAATGAGCTTATATTTAAATCAAAATAATTTCTAAATTAAATCGTATTGATACCATACACATTTTCGAATACTACCAATCAGAAAAACTTTTTAGCACATTGCTGTTATCATTTCAAATTATTTATAACTATAGGATTTCTGACATACCGTTCAATGAGTTATTCCATATAACCAAGACTTAAACTTTTTGATATGTTCGCGCAAGCTCATTTTACGAAACGTTTTGGACTATATCCCATAGTCATAGATACTTAACGTAAAGATCCAGACCATTTGTAGTTCATACTACTAAAAAGAATGTATCCATGTCAATACTGGGAAGATTTAATTTTCTAGTCCATCTATAATATGAAAGAACGTCCGAAGATCGATGTTACATATACTAGGAAAGATTAGTTTCTGCTTGTGGAGCAAGCAGTACTAACTAATCACAGATCGAAGCGATGTATACTTCACGTTGATTTTCCAGAATCAGCTCTGAGATGAATGACGACACATCGAATATCTGACTCGATGGTTCAATACAAAGAGGAAGACTTATTATGCGCTGTTCTATTCTCAAAAACCTTTCAATTAATAGAGTGGCGATACTTATTGACAAAAACGAATATAACAGAGCAGTTATGCAAACTAATGAACTAGTTGAACATTAGAATGCTAATGGCTAAGAATTTCG
Organism: Macrotrachela quadricornifera; assembly: GCA_022393335.1. Taxonomy (NCBI): domain Eukaryota; kingdom Metazoa; phylum Rotifera; class Eurotatoria; order Philodinida; family Philodinidae; genus Macrotrachela; species Macrotrachela quadricornifera. Next base: position 954 of record JAJEKB010021865.1, on the reverse strand, counting down.
TTGAGAACAGCATCACCAGAACGAAAAAGAGGAACAGAAAGGAAGCAAGAGCATTCTTCTTCGATTACTTGCTGCTTAAAACATAGTACACCTGCATTTTTTTATTCATATATTTCTTCTTTTATTTTTAATTCGTTTTCTTTTTTCATACTGAGACTTTTCTTCCTTATCTGTTTTTTTCTTACTTTTTTTCTAATTTAGGATTGCTAAGTCATAGGGTAAAAATAGAGTTTTTTTTACATTAAAAACCTATTCAGTGATTTCAAACACCCAGAAAAGTGTATTGAAGTAAAGTGGATTGAAAATTAAATGCATTGTAATTTGTTAACAAATATATTCATCCTCTCATCCGAAGTCTCAGATTTCCCCCTATCTTCTATATAAAATCTATAAAAATCATGATATACTTTTCATTTGCTAAGTCTACAGAAAGTATATTAATTCATTTATTGTAGTTCATCGCTTAAAATTTCTTTTGTTTTATAAGTAATTTGACAGAAAATTGTTGGAATTTATGACATATTATAAATATAGATGAAACTTTCGAAATATTTCGCAAAATATAACAGTTTTACATATTTCAAAAAATATAGTTAACTTTACCTTCGAATAGATAGGATATCTTCATTCAATTCTTTTCGTATTCGAATGTTGTTTAAAAGTTCACGATCAACCACTTGTATAAAAATATTATCAAAATGAAGCAATTCATGCATTGTAGAATTTTTATCAAAGCAATATTATTCATACAAAACTTAATGAAATTGAAGGACAAAAAGCAACTGTTGACACATTTCATATATCAATGTATTTATTTTTTACCATGTTATAAGTAATTTTCTGGCATATTAATGCTCATTTTTATGTAATTCAAGTTATAAACTTCGTAACACTCGTATTTATAAAAAGTTTCAATAAAATATAAATGATGATTAGTTTATGATCAACTATATA
>JAJEKB010021864.1:11423-22618 GCA_022393335.1 Macrotrachela quadricornifera | reverse complement strand
AAAAAAAAAACATTACGATAAAAATCTATTTAATAACAGAAACGACTTCTTATTAGAAAATATAACTAATTAACAAAATGAATATGTTTATACTGTGCGCCGACAAGCGACAGATAAATTTGAGCCCATGAACTGGAAGACTAAGTATCCAAAAAAGAATTATAATACAGTTAGATACTTCCAGAATTAGTCTTACCTCTCTAATTATATTCAAACTCGATGAAATATTAATAAGATTCGATTAAGCAAGAATGATAATTGATATTATCCATTAGCTTTTAACCAAATAGATGAAAATTATTTAATTATTTAAGCATATGACATACTTTGTTCATATTTTAAAGAGGAAATTAAAACGGAAATGAACATTATAAGCTCTTTTTATTACAAGGATAAAAGGGAGAGTAAAATGTTCAATTTACTATTTTCTTTTTATATCTTAATTTTCGCTTTTTTTTTCAACTTTCAAGATTAAGAAAAGGTGTCAAACTCATTTTCTATTCTTCTCCTATATAAAAATTCTATTTTATATTTAGCTGTACTGAAAAATGCACTAAACAAAAATCATCAAGTATGATTAAATTTAATTAGTATGAGAAGCTTATTAAAAAATCTCTTCCTTTTATTCTCTATATATTAAACTTTTCACATGAACGAACCACTTCAAATAAATGAAATACCTTGACTCATATAATGACTGATGTAATAATGACTTTATAATTCTCTCCTTTTTTTTTTGTACATGTATATAAAAAGAAGAGACCACCTGATTATTGTATTCATCTCATTCTTTGCTTTGACAAGCACCACATGTCATTTAATAATGATTATATATACGAATTTTATATATTTGAAAATAGTAATAAAGATATTCTTCCACTCGAACACGTTCATTGTCCTTTCTGACCTTAAGCATAACTCTCATTTCTTTCCCTATCTATATGACCTCGCAGTTATAAGGACATGTTTCTATAAGAGAAATGATCGATAAAAATTATAAGGTCAAATAATTCTAATCATATACCGTGCCATCTGATGAGCAGTCAAATGAAAAGTAGCACTTTAAATTTTTATTCATTTCGATTGTGCTAATTGCTATTTTTTTTCGCCAACGGTCATCAAAACGAAAGAATGAGAGAATTTCTATTCTCGTCAATGAATATAATAAATGAGAACATTGATAAAGACTGAAGGGAGAAAAAAAAAGAGAGAAAGAGAAAGAAAATAGAGAGTGAATGAGAGAATTCTTATTCTTTTTCATTTGAATAGATAGCAACTTGCCAATACACATATACACACACATTGACTAAACTAAATGATTACTTATTGATCGAGAACAATCTCATATGATCAATATGCATTCTGCACTCAGGTTTCATTTTATTTAAATAATAAAACAAATCAAATGAAATTTAATATTGAATTTAGATCGAAACCTCCTGTCAAATTACCATCATCAGTTGTCACTCATATTAAAAAACCATCTATTAGTCAAAATGGCTATCCAATATTAAATGAAAATGAACGTCAATCTACACAATCAAATAATTCAATATCAGAAAAATCTTGTTGGTCATTAGGTTTAATTAATTCAAAAGGAAAATATTTAACAGCTGAAACTTTTGGATGTAAAATAAATGCTAGTAAGTCTTAAAAATTTTAATGTATAATTAAATATACCAAAAATTTATTTTTCTTCTTTTAGCTGGTACATGTTTAAAAAAGAAACAAAAATGGACAATTATTTATAATAATTTAAATGATTGCGTTTATCTTCAATCTTCACTAGGTCATTATTTATCAACAGATAAATATGGTCGTTTAAAATGTGATACAATTGAAATTGATGATAATTGTCGTTTTCAACTTGAATATAATCGAAATGGTCAATGGGCATTTAAATCATTAACCTATGGCATGTATTTAGGTGGAGATATTGATCAACTTCATTGTTTTAGTAAAACATCTGAATGGTGGTCACCTCATTTAGCACTTCATCCTCAAGTAAAAATACTTTTCTTTTATTTTCTAAAATAAAAAAAAATTTTAATACATATTTAGATTAATCTTAAACATGTTCTTCGTAAACGTTATGCAAAATTAGATGATGATGAAATACATATTGATAATATTATACCATGGGGTAGTGAAGCTATACTTACAGTTGAATATTTTGATGGTCAATATTGTATTCGTTCATGTAATGGATTATATTTTCATAAAGATGGAAAATTAATAACAAAACAAACAAATGATACATTATTTACAATTGAACTATATAAAGGATATTTAACATTTAAAGATTATAATCATTGTTATTTAACAGCTATTGGTCCATTAGGTATAATGACAACACGAAATAAATTAGCTGGAAAAGATGAACAATTTTACTTGGAAGAAAGTAAACAACAAATATGTTTAATTGCACCAAATGGAAAACTTGTTTCAATAAAACAAGGTGTAGATTTATCAGCAAATCAATGTGAAAAAGATAATAGTAGTACATTTCAACTTGAATATGATGATAAACTTGAATTATATCATATTCGAACATATAATAATAAATATTGGAAACTTGAAGGTCATGGTGTACAAGCAACAGCAGATAAACGGTAAAATAATATTTAAAAATTCAAAAGAAAAATATTTATTTAAATTTCTAGATCAATTGAAACTGGTTTTCATATACAATCAACAGGTAATGGACATGTTACATTTCAAGCATCAAATGGAAAATATATTATACCACATGCTACTGGACATATGCGAGCTATTAGTGATCAATTAAATTCAGCTGAAAGTTATTTTATTTTAAAATTTATGAATCGACCATTTTGTGTATTTAAATGTGATTTTGGTTATGTTGCTTATAGAAATAAACAATCACGTATACTTGAATGTAATAAATCTATATTTACATTATTTACAATTGAAGAACCAGATGATGGAACCAATAATGATGGAATCGTTTATCTTAAAGGTTTGTACAGAAAAAAAAACTAAAGACTTTTTTTCACAAAATATTTTTATAATTAGGATCAGATGGGATGTATTGGGAAATTTTAAGTGATTTAAATATTAGTGTTAGTGGACGTGAACCATCAAAATTTGCTTTAGAATTATGTTCATCATATTCAAGAATTCTTATAAAGGCACCAAATGGAATGTATTTACGAGCTGAACAAAATGGAAGTATACAAGCAACATGTCAATATAGTCGACAAGCAACACAATGGGAATTTTAGAAGAAAAAGTTTTTTGTTTCTTTTTTTTTATTGTCAACGCAATTAACTGTCTATTATGATCCTCAGGTCAATAATTCGTTGTCGCGTATATGTATGTGTATGTATGCAAAGATAGATAGATATACTGTAGAATTTGTTTGTGTAAGTATCATCATCGAGATTGAGACATGACTTTTTATTGACATTTTTTTTTCTTCGTTAGATCGAGTATCTATCTAATACTCTTTTTATGTAAATAAAAATGATGTCATTTAACTGTGAAAATAATTCAACATTGTAGTAGTTTTCTTTTTCTCAATTATATTAAAAAAAACGATAACAAGCTTAGAGAGCCATTATCATTCTGCTTTCTTTATTGAAAAGAAAAATGTATACTAACAGATATGATTAGATTTTGTTATATGTTCATCGTTTCAATAGTGAGATGTTGGAAAATTATATTATTAAATATTGACTATTCAATTAAAATATAACTTTTATCGATTGCTCGACAGATATATAGGAGTCATCATTTATAGTCTTATTCAATGGTTTGATGGCGCTAGGACAGAATGCCGCAAGACAAATCGTCGCGGATAAATCGTTGCAGACATTTCGTCGTGGACAAAACGTCGCATAGACAAATCGGTGCATCGACAAAACTTAATTAGAAGCACCGTTGGCTTCAGTTGTTTCAAGTTACGTTATAGCAGGAAACAAATGATTTTTTTGTTCATTTATACTTTATTTCAGAAAAACATTTTCTGAGAAATAACAATGTAGCGTTATGAAAAATTGTATTTTATTATTGCAACGATTTGTCCTTGCGACTATTTGTCTATGCGACTATTTGTTCATGCAACGATTTGTCCGCGACGATTTGTCCGCAACGATATGTTCGCGACGTTTTGTCCTGCAACGAATTGTCTTGCAACGATTTGTCCGCGACGATTTGTGCGCAACGATATGTTCGCGACGTTTTGTCCTGCAACGATTTGTCCGCGACGATTTGTCCGCGACGATTTGTCTTGCGACATTCTGTCCGGTCACCAGTTTGATAGTAAAGATGTTGGGTCTTTTTTTTTTTATAAATAGACAAACTTTATTATTTTTCTTTTTCTATAACCAATTGATGCTATAAAGTACAAAAATATGATTTATCAAATATGTGTATTTCATGATTCAATCTAAATGTTTTAAATAAGATTCAAAACGTTTATCTCTTGTAGAAAAAAGCCTACCATCATCGTTTGTTTGTAATAATATACACCAGTATTATTTATTATACGTTGATACAAGATATTTTTAGATGTAAATAGCATTATTTGAAATGAATATCAATTTCATCAAAATTAAACTCTCCTATCGTTATAAATGTATCTAGAGTCTTGCAAAAATTCAATCCTATTATTATTGCTACATATTACTTTTATTACAGCAATAAGTTTTAATAAATATCAATTGCGAACATGTGATTATATCAAGGTTTTCGACATAAAACGTAATGGTTTTGGGGCATGAAATGACACATAACATCACCTGGTTTTTTCCCTATTGATGTAAATGATATATGATCGGGTCTCCAATTATTTGTATCTAGATGACATGTTACAGGCATATAACTTATTGTGCCATCTTGTTGATCTTTTAGATAAGCTCGAAATACGATTGTATTTTCTGGTGTATGACACATTAAAATACTATTACAACCATCTTGTGTTGTTATATGACAATTTAAATGTCCAGTTTCGCATCCAGCCATTGCATCCAAGCGAATAATCGTTTTTTTGAATTGTCGTGGGAATGGAAAGGCAGTATTATAGTTTCTTGCTGCTTTCCAAACTTTAATAGAACTTGTATTCAATACGTCTTTAGCAAATGTTAATAATTCAGAATCGAAATCATTGAAACATGCTCTCTTCTCATTAATATCATCTATTTTTTCACATAATCGCATATAATTTGCATTACATGACTCAATAGCAGTTGTCGAATGATCAGATTCTTGATGAGCCAGATGCATTAATTTATCCCATGGACCAGCAAATAAAATTTCGATATTTGGTAAAAGAGTATCGGGAGTATGATAATGACCTTTGATACCAAGAGCATCGACGTTTTTTTGTCTTGATTCTTTTCTATTTTCTGAAAAATTGCAGATACATCAAAATTAAAATCTTAATCATAGCGTTCAAAATGCTAAAGTTTAGCATTGTGTGCATACTGAACATTTAAAGAATCAAGGTCTAACTTTTTTCAAAATTCTATCATTTTTCTATCGAAACATCAATAGATCAACAGTTGTGCTGCCTATTTTTCTGCAAGGAATCAATAAATAATGTTTAAAGATGGCATCACTAAAATTTCCAGATCATAACTTAACTATTTTCTGGAACGGAAAAACCTATTCAATGTAGATGCTAAGACATTTAAATGAGGTCGTAACAAATTTCAAGTTATTATTCGTTTTTTCTGAAACTTTAATTATTGATTTCTGATTTTTGAAGAAAAAACTTTATGATAATAATGAGAATTTAGAGATTTATTGTTATGCATAAATCAGTATCATTACTTTCACTTTGCAATAATGTTCAAAACTAAGATAACACTTAGAAAGCATATGAATATTTATGACTCAATAAGTAAAAAATAACAAAATGATCTTGTATTGAAATTGTGTTAGTTGTTATGTACATGATAGATTATAGTGTTGTAGATCTATAACAAATACGATAACACTATTACTCAATCTCAAGTATGTAATGAAATAATTTTTGATTTACAAAATAATTAGTATATTTTAAATTGTGTTAAGTAATTAATTGTTGTCTGACTATCTTATATATATAATAATGCATAGCCCTTGAATTATTAGTGGATGAAGCCATTTTTGGAGTCCACATTGTATTATGAATTTTTAAAGAGTTCTTTTTTTAGAAATTCATTAAAATTTATTTTATAATAATCATGTTTTTAACAGATTTGAAAATTATACCCAGTGATTAATGATAAAGAATACAAAAAACTTTTACTGTCGATTTTCTTTTATAGTTAAAATTTATTTGTTTCAATTCTACTTTAAATTTCATTAAAAACTGTCACTGTTAACAAAGCGAAATTGACGCTTACCACGTTTGAGAATTCCATTATATTCATTTTTCTTTGCATTGGCCATTATTTTACTTATTAATAAATTGTATTTAGTTTTATAATCGATATCCATCAGTAAATCTTTTTTGTGAGCAGAATTCGTCACTGATTTAGATCTATAGTTAGTAAGACGCAATGTGTCACGGTTGTACTTAGCATGATGCAGTGTATCACGATTATAGTTAGCATGATGCATTATGTCAGGTATTTCGCCAGCATAATCCCGTGTGTCACGGTTGTAGTTAGCATGATGCAATTCGTTCATTTTGGAATCACCCTTGCGCAGAATATTAGCTTTGTAATTGACCCCCATAGGCAAATTTTTTTTGTGAGCTGTATGCTTTACTAAAGCAGGTTTATATGCAGCGTAATGTAATAGATCCTGACCGTAATTAGCAAGTATCACATGGTCAGGTTGTTGCTTGTAGTCGATATCCCATAAACCAAGCCATTTGTTATTGACATATGATGCACTTTTAGTTTTTTGGTTATAGTCATCATCCATTAATATCTGGTGCAACTTTCCGTTCATTGAATGTAAAAGCTGTATAATAATATACAGCCAAATGATGGACCAATTAACCATAGATAGAAAGTAATCAGAAAATAGTGTATATTAAAACTAAATACTGCGTTCCTTTGCCTATATATATATATAGCTTACTTCCAGTGAATTTATTTTTGTAATTTGATCCTGTTAGTTGTAATTCTTAGAGATTTAGAATGTATTCATTAGTCTTTAGTATTAATATGAAATTTAAGTTTATTGCGTCGATTAGTATGTAAGATGAATGGTTTAAGAAGTAGAAAATAGCTAAGCCTCTACAAACGAGTATATCTGTTGTTTTACATTACAAAGTTAAGATAAAATATATATTGATTGATGGTTTTTAAGAAACATATCTAGGCATTATTTAATACCTTACTAATATTATTATATAAAAAAGTGTGGAATGAAAAGGTTATTGACCTTTAGCTAAAAATAGTAATATGCACAATGCATATCATACACTTGATACGAAGTGACCGATATTCATCATTTAAATAGATTATTTAAAAAAAAATTCAATAAGTGTATAAATAAATACATTTGTGTATTGCACTTCGAAAGGTTATGTCATGCTGTACGCATATATTTAGGTGCACCTATAAATAATTTTGCTTGGTAAACTAAAGAAAGGATAAAATTTATTCTTTTTCTTTGCCTCTATTTACCATTTCTTGTTTGCACGTGACAAAAACATATAATTGTTTTTTTCTTCTTTTCGCATTATTGTCTTATCAATTTAACTAGATATGTCAACAGTTACTAATTTATCGAAAGTGAATATTCATGAAAAAGCTTCACTCTTTTCTGCTCATTGGACACCGAAAATAATTGGTGAACTTAATGGACAACATGTTAAATTAGCTAAATTATTAGGTGAATTTGGATGGCATTCACATAAAGATGAAGATGAATTATTTCTTGTACTTAAAGGACAAGTAATTATTCAATTAAGAAATAATCAAAATGGAGATATTCTTCTTAATGAAGGTGATATGTTTATTGTTCCTCGAGGTGTTGAACATAATCCAAAAGCTGAAAATGGTGAATGTACTGTTATGTTATTTGAACCAGCATCAACTATAAATACAGGTGATAAAACAAATGATAAAACACAATTGGATCTTGAACACATTTAATTTTATTGTTTAATATTAAATGTATTTCATTATTAAGATTAAATATATCATTCAAAAAAAAATAAATTATTGAAATTAATTTCAAAATAAAATCTATGAAATTAATTCTATAAACTAGTGACATCTTTTTCTTTTAAAAATATTTCATTAATAAAAGATTCGTCAAATTTATAATATCCTATCCAATTATACATTTTTCACGTATTCTTTTTTTTTTCTTTTTGTTAACATTTCATTTTCTAATACGATTATATTTATGTAAGACGAATTAATTATTCATTTCAGATGTCTACAACATTTAATTCATCATCAATTATAAAAAATTCAAATATCACAGATAATTCAATTGGTAAATTACCTGAAGAAAGTTCAGTACTTGTTGTTGGTGCTGGTGGTATCGGGTGTGAATTATTAAAATCATTAGCATTATGTCGATTTCGTTCAATTGGTGTTATTGATCTTGATACAATTGAAGTATCAAATTTAAATCGACAATTTTTATTTCGTCGTGAACATGTTGGTCAACCAAAAGCTACAATTGCATGTGATAGTATTCGTCGTCTTTGTCCATCAATTCATATTGAACCATTTCATGGTGATGTTATAACTGATTCACGTTTTGATATATCATTTTATAAACAATATGATCTTATTATAAATGCACTTGATAATGTTCAAGCACGACAACATGTTAATCGTATGTGTTTATTATGTTCAAAACCTTTAATTGATAGTGGTTCAACTGGTTATAATGGACAAGCAACATTAATTTTCAAAGGTCGTACACAATGTTATGATTGTATTGAAAAACCTAAACAACAACGAACATATGCTGTATGTACAATTCGTAATACACCATCACAACCAATACATTGTATTGTATGGGCAAAATTTCTTTATAATCAATTATTTGGTGATAATGATGATCCAAATAATGAAGATGTTACACCAGATGCTGATGATCCAGAAAATTTAAATATAGAACAAGATATGACAACGACAACAACTACAACAACAACAAATGGTCATCATCGAATATCAACACGTGATTGGATACATAGAGAAATGGAAGAATTTAATCCAATACGTGTATTTAATAAATTATTTTTTGATGATATTAATTATTTAATAACAATGAAAAATTTATGGGAAAAACGACGTCAACCAACAGCAATTGAATATGAAAAAGCATGTCAAATTAAAGAAATAAATCAAAATCGACAAAATGATTCTGAACAATCAGTAATACCTAAACTTAATGATCAACGTATTCAATCAATAAGTGATTATGTTCAAATGTTTATTGATAGTTTACATGAACTTAAACAACGTTCAGATAAACAACGAAAATTAGGTTCGATTTTTTTGAAAAGAAAGAGTTTTATTCAATTTTTCATTTTATTTTTTTTTTCTATAGCTTCAACGAGTAATGAACCATCATTTCTTGTTTGGGATAAAAATGATGATGCTGATCTTCGATTTGTAACTGCATCAGCTAATTTACGTGCATATATATTTGGTATTAATCTCACAAGTAAATTTGATGTTAAATCAATGGCAGGAAATATAATTCCAGCTGTAGCAACAACAAATGCTATTGTTGCTGGTATAACTGTATTACAAGCACGAAAAATTCTTGCAACATTACCACGTTTATCAAATGATCATACATTAACATCAATAAAACATCTTACTAATGTATTTGTATCAACTGATCGTAAGACAGGTGCAATTATACAATCAATACAATTAGAAGAACCAAATTCATCATGTATACAATGTAGTGATCTTGAACAACCAGTACGTGTTAGAATAAATATGTCATTATTTACATTATATTCATTATATGAACGTTTAATACGTAAACATTTAAAAATGAATAAACCTGATGTTATTATAGCTGATGGTAGTGGAAGAATATTAATATCAGCTGATGATGATGAAGATGAACAAATGATGTTAAAAACACTTGATCAATTTAAATTAATTAATGGTACTATTTTATTATGTGAAGAAGAATATGATGATCAAACAAATGAAGCATTATATCAACATATGAAAATAAAATTAATGCTTGAACATACAGATACAATTACAGATAAAGATGAATATATTATTGTTGATGATCAAGTTATTGGAGAAATAAAACAAATAAAACAATCATTAAAACGAAAATTATCAGATGATGATCATGATAATATTCAAAATTTAGATGATTGTCAAGATGAAGCAAATATTGTTAAAAAAACAAAACGATTATCAACAGCTCCTGATGAACATAATAATAATACTAATAATAATAATAATAATAATAATGGTCCAATACATACTAGTTTTGTTATGCTTGTTGATGATCCAATGCCAGTACATACAAATGGACATTATGAAGAAAAATCTGAAAATAATATGAATATTAATACAAAAAAACATATACAAAATAATGATGGTAAAAATTTAAACTAAAATCAATCAATATTAAGCTATTTATAAAACAAAGTATTTCAATCTCTCAGAATTTTGAATAATTTTTGTTCTTATAACATAATTTATTTTACATATATATCTTTACCAATAAATTCTAAAATCTTATATTTTTTGTACTATTAAAAAATGCACTATCGAATTCTCTATTATTAAAATGACTATTTATTTATTTATAATAAGTATAGTTAATCATCCTCATAACTTATATTCATTGACTTTAGAAAGATGCATAAAATTGAACATTTTAAATTATTAGTTAAAATCATTTATTGAAAATTATGATTTACATTTAATAAGATTTATTTTCTTTCTTTTTAGACAATTTTATCTCAAATGATAGCAACAGTTGTGTGATATTAGATAATGATGATGAAACAAATTCAAAACCGGTCAATAATATAGAACAAAATAATAATGTTGTCGATGATGATTATTGTCGTATTGATGTCACCGATTCATAAGATCTCTTTTGTCTTATTTTTTTTCTCTTTTTCTCTTTTCTATTTATAAATATAAATGTCTGACTCACTGTTATTCAATTTTCTTCTTCTTCTTCTACTTCTCTTTTTTTTTCTCTATGTCTAATTTCTTTCTTCTTTCTATTGTTCGTATGTATTACAATATGTTCTTCTTTCTTTAACAAAAAAAAAA
>JAJEKB010021864.1:0-11413 GCA_022393335.1 Macrotrachela quadricornifera | reverse complement strand
AACAAAAACTTGGAGATGTAAATTAAATTAAAATCGAAAAAATAATAATGTTTAACAATTTTATTTAGGATGAAGTAACATATGAAAATCTTAATGAACTTCAGTATTTAGATATGACTATAAGTGAAATACTTCGAATGTATCCACCATTTATCAGGTAATATTTTTTAATCTTTTCTTTCTTGACAACAATCTGTGTTTGTTAGATTTGAGCGAGTTGCTTCAAGTGATTATCAACTTGGTAATTACCATATACCAAAAGGATCGATTATTAGCGTTCCTGTCTATCCTCTTCATCATGATCCGAATGTTTGGCCTGAACCAGAAAAATTCATACCAGAAAGGTAGAATGTGTTGAAAATATTATCTCGCACTATATATATTGATATTATTCGATAGATTTTTAACAACGGAAAAAGCTAAACGACATCCAATGGCATATCTTCCTTTTGGTGATGGACCACGGTATGAAAATCATATGTCTTTCTATCAATATATCATTCATATATATATATATATATGATTGTAGAAATTGTATTGGAATGCGATTTGCACTGTTAGAAGCTAAACTTGCAATAGTCAAAGCATTACGTCTAGTTGAAATACAGAAATGTGAAAAGACCGAAGTATGTAATGATCAATTTATTTTGATGTAGAAAACTTTTAATTTCTCTGTAGATTCCAATTCAATTTGGTCCAATGACAATTTTATCTAGTAAAAATCCTATTTGGTTACGCGTCGTAAGCCGATCCTATTGAAATGAATGTATAGATTGTTCTAAAACTTATTGTTTATCATATGATTTTTAGTATAGATGTTAGATTTTTTATATTTGTTTTTCAAGAAAATGTATTTTTATAAAAATTTGATTTGATCTCATCAAGATTTTGAAATAAATTAACACTAAAAGTGGATTAGCTTTGAACTAAGTTTTACAAATACACGGATACTATTCTAATGAGAAATATATGTGCATGTGCAACAATATAATGTTCCTACAAAAGTTCTTGTGAACTCTTTACAATTAACTAATCAAAAGTAAAAAGTTTTTTTTCTGTGTTTTTGAATTTTATAGAATTATTTTTTATCGTATTATCTAATATTTGATAATTAATGCATCAAATCAAATTTTGAAGCTAAAAATGACAACCTACTCTGCTGATTATTTGATATTATTGTTCCTAGCAAAATAGATTTGCAGACAATATGGACGATAATATAATTTAATATTTTATGTTATATCATCACTTGTTGACTTGTTCACAACAATCAAGATTAATTATCGTTTATCCTCTGTTGAATGATTTTGTTTTTGATATAAACTCGTAATTAGCCGTATCTTTATAAAGAAAATTTTTATAGAACTAATAATCAATCAGAAAAGCAATCCACAGTTGTTTTTGAATAACTTTCTAGAAGTAAAGGATAAAAACTTACAACTTTTGTTAGAAATATCTAGAAAATGAAAGACCTAATTTCAGTTTGAAAATATTTTTCTTTATCAATATCTAATCATCTATCATTCCTATAATAATTCAGTTTTCAAAATTAATTTATGATAGATAGTTTTCTAGCCTTAATTATATAAAAAGTGAGCATAAAACCGTGAAAAAATCGTAAAAAATCTAGATTAACAAAAAGATGCAATTTTCATATTATTTTTGACCCATTCTGTATCTTCGTAGTGGAATGACTTTGTTCAAAGTTAACTATACTAGTACTATATTAAGCCTGTATATACGCCATTCTCATTCGTCAATTGCAAGTTAACTCTGCAGAAATATTTTCATAGAGCAAAAGATTAAAGTACAAGGTCTTGTTTCTCAGCGCATTCATTTTGACATAACTGACATATTCTCTTTTTTTTTTTTAATAATAGCGACTAATTATTTCCTTTTCTTTCAATACTAATAATTATCAAAAAGTTAAATATATATATGATTATTTCGCTTGTTAAAATTCTACTTTTTGATGATATTTATGCATAAGTTCACATTTTATTTGATAAATTCTATTAACAAGTTAATTTCTATTTTATAATGAATGTTTTTGTGCTAACCTTTCATCCTGCCTCATTTTCCAACATATAATATGAAGCAAAGATAGATGTAATCATTAATATATGAGAAAAGGCTTATGATAACAAAAAATACATGCTTTGGATTAATAAAGAGATAAAATAATATTTTATATAATCATTTCAAAATTAAGTTTTAATCTTCAAATAAACAAGGCAAAAAAAATAAAAAATGATGATTATTTTATAAAATAAGTAGTATGTCAGCCAACTCAACACAATCATTATTACCATCCACAATAATTCTTCAAATTGCTTCTCAATATTCACTATATAGTAGTTGGATTATATTTATCACTGGATTTGTTGGTAATTCTATAAATATTTTTGTCTTTACTCATTTAAAAATCTTTCGAACAAATCGATGTGTTTTCTATTTAACTATTGAATCAATTTCTGATATTGTTATTCAAATATTTACTGTTATCTCAACTATCTTGGCATCTTTATATGGCAGTAGTTTAATAAAAAATTCGTCCATCTTATGTAAGTCAACCTATATATTTAATCAATCGTGTGCACTCATTACATTTTCAATGATATGTTTGGCTGCTGCTGATCAATTTTTTTCGACAAATTATCTATTCAATATAGGACAAATGTGTACATTAAAACTAGCTCGACATTTGACATTTATAATCATTGTTATTTGTTTAATACAGAGTATTTTATTTACTGCTTATCTCAATTATATACCATCAGTTGGATGCATCATATCAAATCCCATTCAAATTCGATATGCAACATTTTTTTTGTATCCAGTTTTGGCAGGTCTACTTCCTATTGCTATTGCTTCATTATTTAGTTTATTGGCATTTCGCAATGTTCGCCGTATCGTTCGTCGTCAACTTCCAATTGAACGTCGACGGTTTGATCGACAGATTACTGCAATGATTCTTCTTCATGTCATATTTTTCGTATTCTTCACATTGCCTTACATTAGTTTTCGCATTTATGTAACCAACGTTACTATACTACCAACAAATCTCATGCCATATGCGATCGTACAATTAATTCAAGCAATTCTCAATTCTGTGGTTAATTTAAATTATACTGTAATATATTTATTTTTTTTTCCTATTTATATCAACTATATTGATTTATTCTAGGCTAATCTCTATATTTTTATTTCATCATCATCACGATATCGTCGTCAAGTGAGATATGTTTTAGTGAAGAAATGCTGGCGACAATGGAAATATTGGTTGTGTATGAGAAACAATCAAGTTCATCCAATCGATTCAATGTATACTAATTCACATAATGAAATTGAATTAGATACATAGTTTTTATTTTTATACGTATCGATTAATATTTTTCTGTTTTGATTTTCTTTTCTTTTATCGCCTTATTGCCTCTAGGTAATAATGAAAGTGAAATAAAACTGTGAAATGTAATAATCATATGTGATTAAAAAAAGCTATTTTACTGAGATAGTTAGAAACGCTGTGTATTAATGCATATATGTAAATCACAGAACTTCTGTATTTCAAGGCTTAATGAGACTCACATAATTGCAGATGGGATACACGCATACTAAATAATGCATGATACCATATAAAGATCTGATTTGAAATAGAGTATATTATGAGCGAGAACAACTGAATAATATTTTTTGCTTAGAAAGTAACCTGAAATGTTCATATTTTTCTAAATTAAAAATATGATGATAAATAACATATATTTTGAATGCAGTTTCATCTAGAGAAATTAGACGAATATATTTACAGGAGACAAATGCTAGATATTCATGTTAATTGACTAAGTTTCCTCGATTGAAGGGAGGATTCTATAAAAAAAATTGTTTATCTGTGGCTGAGAGGATTTGTGTCAAGGTCAAAGGTTATATCAAAGCAATTTAAGCGCTACAACTTTTGACAACCTCTTTATAAGAGGCTACTCCGAGGTTCTTAAGTGTTAGGGGTACCCATAGGGCCTCAAGTGCTATGCTATAATTCGCTTCGAACACCACGATGTCTTACCAATACAATAGTGAAGAAACAAGGGAATGGAGAGGGAATTATAGAAACTGTTTATTGGACTGTCAATATTGCCACTATTGTAAGGTTGATACATGGGCTTGTTCGGGGCAATTTAAGGTTATGATACATTTTCCCTCGACTGAAGGGAGAGTGATATGAAAGAAATGCGATTGCTTGATTATCGGCAGGTGACGAATCAAAAGTTGAAAAAACAGCATTTGCTTCTCATGTGTGAAAGGTCAAAAAAATATTGGCTAAAAGAAGTTTTGACATGAAGCTTACGATAAATCAGATTTTAGAGACTGAAATTCCAGTCAATCAGAGGTTTTTCATATCAGTCTTTCGACATCTTGAGCGGTGCCTTGTTTTCTTGACTGAATGGAGGATCATCTGGAAGAAAATAACTTTGTGATGATGTTTGGTAACGGTAAAAGATCAAGCTAAAGTGATTTAGCTGAAATCAAGAATAATTCTGAATAGTTGAGTTTAATTAAGAGTAGACATGGTTTAGTAAAGCTGACTAAATCTGGTTAATGCTAATTATGGCTAGTTAAAGGTAATTAGAGATAATTCGGAGTGGGTAGACCTAGTTATCCTGAAAACTCAGTCAATTAGAGGTTTTCGGCGTCAAACTTTCAACTAATGAGATATTATCAGGTGAAAAATTTGGCCAATTAGGTGTTTCACGGTAGTTTAGATTATTATGTTATCAGATAATGGCAGCAACGTCCTATATAATAATTGTACAGGTAACGCAAAATTTCTGAGTTAAATAAGACAATAGGGGGTTTTTGAAAAATAACAATATTTTCTCAAGTTGTGTTTAATGGATTTCGAAATGGATGAATCCAATCTATAAGTCACTTCTCGAAATTTCCAAGTTTCGTTATTTTCGCTAGAGAGGCGACGGAATGATTTTAATGTAGCGAGGACTTAAAATTTCAGAGACGATGACGGAAGCGAGAAGAGAAAGGTTGAAGGCGATATGAAGAAAGAGGAAAATTTTCTGATTTTCTAACTCTAACTTTTGATAAAGAGATACTAGGTGTTCCAACATGTTGTGAATATAGTTCGATTTTGTATATATATTTGCACAGACAAATCATATAGTCTTGAATTCTTTTTTCAAATGACACTCCTGAATTTGAGAGTGTCAAGAAATTCATTTTTCTTGGATTTACTAAATTCTTTTGAACCATGGAATTTATCTATATGATAGCAAAAGGACAAAATTTAATTACGCTAAAAAAATTTCATGATCGAGAAGAGTAAGACTTGGTCTTCAGTTAATGCTCGTTCGAAACCTTGTGCGCCATCACTCTCATCCTCAAAAATCGTCTGTGCATTAATCATTTTCATTTGGTAATAAAATGAAGATTGAAATTCCAAGAACAATTCTGAAAAATGAATCCTAACAACCATTGCTGGATGCTCTGGAACAACTGTATCACAAAGTCCTATAGACTAATTCTGATAAACTTTTAGCAAATTAAAAGAAAAGATGTATAAAATGTTGTTAGTTTCCGCTGGATTGAATAAAATAAAAATATTTTTTATATATCTATTTCTCATTTATTTTTGCTAAAACAAATTATAGAATTTGAAGTTTTTTAATAAAAAAAATGTTCTTTTGACTTCTTCTAATTGATTTTTATGAGCTATAAGCGAAGATGTACAAAGGCACTGCGATTTTTTACTCTTTTGAGTTGAATTTGCTTCTCTATTTGAACTATTAATTGCCTAAATGTTTACTTTTCATTCTTTAAGACGATTTTCGAATACGAAACAAATCATTGTAATGATGTTACTGTATTTAGTATCGCATTTTGTACAAAAAAGACTTCTTTCTTGTAATCAGCATGGCATTTGTGACGCTGTTAGTGAACTTTGATAGCGATAAATAACAGTATCTATGAGATCTTTACAATTTGCCATTTGAAAACCGCTTACAATAGTCAAAGAACACATTTTCTCTAAATATTATAAAGAATTCAATGGCATATCTTTCGAAGCAATCTAATTCTTATCATTTTTCTGTGCGAAAGTAAATGAAAAATGGATTTTATTTCCAATATGCATCTTATTTTTAATATAATGAGAAGTAGAAGTCTTTAATACATCTTTTTTTCAGTTTTCTAAAAGTTCATTAATAGAAGTCAGTCGGATTTTTCAAAACAGTTCTTGTAAAGAACGTCGAAAACGCATTTTAAAAAATTCATAATTTTAACATTTGTGCATGTAAGAATACACGCAAAATAAACTTTTTTCATAACATTTGGGGATATCCAGTTTAGTTTAGAATGGGCTTTCCCAAGCCTAATAGTTCCGCCGGCTTTGATGAAAATCTTAGGAAAGAATGAGCAATTTTAGAGGATCATTTTCTATAAGGTTGAAGTTGATCTATCAAACTTTTACAAGATTATACCTTATACGTAATGAAATCAGTCGATTTTCTCAGACATCATTACTTCACAATGCCGTGATAAGCTCTAATAAGAGGACAATGTTTCAGAAAGTCTGTTGCGCATTTGATTTTCGTAACATTGAATTTTAATAACTAATAATGTCTATGTTAATTCAAGTATCCTATAGTGTATGATATCTGTATATTTCCGTTTCTCTTTGAATATTTCGTCTTTACCGTCTTCGAAGGAATGCATCGTAATAGTATTATACCCTATTCTACCAAATTGAACTGCTATTATTAAAAAGATTGTCCTCCTGCTATTTTCAAATGTGAAACCAACATAACAGAGGAAATTGATCAATTCAATATTTTTACATTTAAACATGATACAACATGTTCATATGTTTGTTTACTATGAAGCTGTGCATTAGCGACATCGATCGAATAAATTTACGGAGATTCGTCCATACACTATCCATTTCAAAATGCTTACTTCTATTCTGCAGAATAAATGCATACGTATATAGAAGCCAGTGACGATTCTTAAATGATGCTTGTCAAAGTAGTATCAATTTCTTTCGAATTAAATCAGATAGTGTGCTTATGCACTTCCATTTATCCGTTCTTTTTTTAACCTATTCAATCCGATTCAATTTTCTTAAAATCTTGTGCATTCATACTCATACAAATGTATTTGTTAGTCTTTTCATTACATACTGTCAGTTGTTTTTCTTTTCCTTATCTATATCATTATATAAGCGATTCTTTTTTTATGTTGAACTAAATAATTACTAAAGTTTGTTTCTTTCTGTCTTGTGTAAATTTCGGTTAGCCACTGATCACTTACTTGAAGAAAAGGAAGTATCTACACGCACTATCCGTAGGTGCTGTGCCAGCTGCTAAGAGAAAATCAGGCAACAACAATTAAGAGAAGTGAGCACGGCGATAGTATAGAAAATAAAAACTTTCTACTCTGATTGTGACAGATTTTTTTGTCTTAATGATTGTAAAGAGAAGTATCACACTATGTAATAGAGAATTCAAAAAATAGTAAAGGCAGAGCAGATGACACGTAATGTGTAATGTATCGCCTACGAGAAATGGAAAAGAAAATCTTTTTCTATTAAGCTTATCGTTAAAATACAGTGAGACTCACCGGTGGACCTCACCGAGTCGAATGTGTTAAATAAAAGTAATTTAGAAGTTCATGAATAAATAGGTGTTATTAAAAGAAACAATAATCAATACAATCTAAAGGGTATTATGAAAATCAGATTTAGAAAATTCTTCAAAGGTAGAATCAATGTACATGCCTTGGCTCATCCGTTAAACCATGTTGTTGACATCAATAGCTTTTTAACTTGTTCCTTCTCTAATTAATTTAGTTATCTATAGATGTATATTAAACTAAAGAACATTTAAATTTGATATTAATTAAAGCAGTCATAAAAATAAAAATTCAAAATTTACCAGCATATGTTTTCTAGAAAGATATTGATGTCGTTTCGTTTTAAATTGAAGGTAATGGATTCTTTATTTTGAATATTTCAAACATTTACTTACTCTCATTGATTTTTAAAAATTTGTTGAATTACTCGTTAATTAATAGAAATAATGATTCATATCCTTTTTATATTTTTTAATGTTACTCATTAGAGAACTTTGCTAATCATTGCAATCATATTTTAATAATCTGAGAATAATATTTTTTGCCGACTCCTTGCAAGGAGACAGCAATTATTCAATTGTCTTAATAATAGATCCATCATTTATGATAGAATTTATTTACTCTTCTAGATATATTCATAATGACATATTTTCTTATCGGTGATTCCATCACATTAACATTATTGACTATACTTGCACTTACCTTTGCTTATTATGTGTAAGCAATGCCTTTAATATGTTTTACTGATTTAAACTAAGGTATATTTACGATGATTTTAGGTACAATTTACTTACAAACAATGTTATTCGTCGAATTGGAATGCCTGGCCCATCTCCTATTCCTTTATTAGGAGAATTATTTAATGTCATTCGTAAAGTAATGTATCAATGTCGTTTTTATTTTATAAAACAAAAACCTTATCTATTCATATTTTTACAGGGTTTATATAAGAATGATATGGACCTTATTGAAAAGTATGGTAAAATCATTGGGTATGTGATGATGATTAAAGGAAAAAAAATAAAGAACTACTTTAATCATAAGAAAGAATTGAAAATTAGAAAAATCTATAAATATATGACATATATATATATATATATATATATATAAACCTATATTTAGAATATATGAGGGACCAAGTGCAACAGTACTTTTATCTGATCTTGAACTTCTTCGAAAAGTACTTATTAAAGATTCACATATGTTTATGAATCGACGAGTAAAATATTAAATTAAATCTATCATGTTTCTTTTAATCTGAATTTGTTTGTTGCAGTCTGTTGCAGGTGTTGTTGGACCACTTGAACATGGCCTTACACAATTAAAGGATGAACATTGGAAAAATGCACGATCAATTGTATCACCAACATTTTCTACAGCTAAACTCAAAGCAGTAAATATCTAATTTTAAGATTATTCATTAGAACAATCTTTATAATAGATGTATGGTCTCATAGATCAAGTTAGTGATATGTATAACAAACGTCTTTTAGAATATGCTGATAAACAAGAAATATTTAATATTAAAGAGTATAATTAGTATTTTATTTTTTTTGTTTATATTAATAATATCTAATAATTACAATAGAGTTAGTCAACAATTTACACTTGATACAATTGGTTCTTGTTTATTTGGTATTGAAACAAATTCATTACAAAATGAAAATGTTACTTTAGTGAAACATCTTAAACGAATATTTTCTATAAATCTAGCAAATTTAATGGTTATTGTTTTTTGTAAATTAATTGAATGAATATTTCTTTTTTAATTAATTAATTTTTTTCAATAGTTATTTCACCAAGATTAGCTCGTTATTTAAATACAAAGGGTTTTTCAATACTTCCAAAAGATACAATGGATTATTTAACAAAATTACTTAATCAAATATTAGATCGACGTCGACAACATCTTGAAAGACGAAATGATTTTATTCAAATAATGGTTGATCATGAAGAAGAAGTAAAACATGAAGAACAAACAGATAAACAACAAGAAGAACAATTAGGAGGAACACTTAAAAAAAGTATGAAGAAATTTTTTTCATATCAAAAATTATTATTTTCTTTTTAGCTTTAAATGATAAAGAAATCCTTGGTCAAGCATTAATATTTTTACTTGCTGGTTATGAAACAGTAAGTATATTAATATCATTCTTCTTCTATGTCATGGCAACTGAACCCGTAATTCAAGAAAAAGTTTATAATGAAATTCAACAAGAAATTGGCGATGTATGTTTAAAATAATTACAAAAAAGATTTAATGATAAATTTTATTTATATTTAGAATGAAATAACATTGGAAAATATTAATCAACTTCATTATTTAGATATGGTTATTAATGAAACATTGCGTATGTATCCACCAGTTATAAGGTTAGTTAAATTTATTTATAATCTTTAGTATTCGTTTTATTTCTATTAAAGATTTGATCGTGTTGCATCAAATGATTGTGAACTTGGAAATTATTCTATACCGAAAGGATTTATTATAACTGTACCTGTGTATTCTATTCATCATGATCCAACAATATGGCCTGATCCAGAAAAATTTATACCTGAAAGGTTTAATTGTAATTCTGAAGTAATTTGTTGAAGATTTTGTATAATTTTATTAGATTTTTACCTGCGGAAAAAGCAAAACGACATCCAATGGCATATCTTCCATTTGGTGATGGCCCTCGGTAAGCAAAATCAATTTTGTATATTGATATTATATAGATAATCATCAAATCTCTTATATAGAAATTGTATTGGAATGAGATTTGCATTATTTGAAGCTAAACTTGCAATTGCTAAAGCATTACGTATGATTGAAGTACAATCTTGTGAAAAAACACAAGTAAAGAATAATAATTCTTTATTTATCTGTTCATTTTAAATTTTATTCTATAGATTCCTATTAAACTTAGTAAACTCAAAGTTTTAGTTCCGAAAGAAGGTATTTGGTTACGTGTCACTCGTCGATCTCAATAAAGATAATATAAACTTCTTTTCTTCATGTTAATTTATTTTTCGTTTGTTACCTTTGTCTTATTTTATCAACAGTAATGAAATAAGATTGAACTATAGTTTTTTATATAGTGTATATAAAATTTGCATAGATCTTTACTTTATTATATAATAATATCTCAGCATAAATAAATTTAAACCAGAATTTTCAAAATATTGATTGCATTTATAATATTCTTCATTCCATGCATGAAAATCTGAATTTTCCAAAATAGAAGTATGAACCAAGAATATCATCCTAAAAATCGTAAAAGAGGAGAATATTTGTTATTATCCAGTAATACTTAGAAATGAAACAAAATACATTGATAACGATGAAATTTTAGTTGTGAAGTGTTTATGATGAATTATTTTACTAAATTTGAAGATCACAGTCAATTGCTAACTTATCCTTAACTAAAAAAGGAAAAAGAGTTTAAAAAAAAGTTTGGACAATAGATAATATCCAATTTAGATCTAACGTTATTCATGTAAAGCTATAGTCATTTTGTTAATTTTTTATCTCATTCGATTCCTTGCAAGAAATTGAGATTATGAAAAACTTTTTAGATATTTTGGGTATTATTTGATAGAGTTATAGATTTGAAAAAATGGTGAAGGTCTATTCGATATCTAAAATTTCGAGAAATGATTTGCAATTCAGAAAATCCTTGATTTTTGGAAAACTTAGTTTTTTCTATGATGACCTAACTTTTGGATACCTCAAAAGAGACATATTCTGGTTCAGCATCATGATCTCTTTCGAATAAGACACTGCTCGAAAAAAAAA
>JAJEKB010021859.1:226158-256727 GCA_022393335.1 Macrotrachela quadricornifera | reverse complement strand
GGGCTTCTCAAAATTATAGACCCCCTCCTCTATCTTCTTGAAAGAAATTTATTTTGCATTTTCAAAAGAAATCTATTTGCTCAGTATATATACTCGTTAGATAGATGAGTATATGTACTACATACACATATGGTTGTTCTTTATCCTCATCATCTATGTATGTGTAAGAAACGAAAGGAAAAAAAAAGTGCTGTTTCATAATTATAGACCCCCTACCCTTTTCTTTTCTTTTTCTTTTTCTTTAATAATAACATGACGTACGACAGTATGGTATATATGCATGAAGGCACCTTAAACTAAGCCTTGTAAACATTCATTGGCCGCCGTTTGATTTAGACCGAAAAATATTTCTTTGGGCACGAATCGAAGTCATAATGACATAACGAATTGTCGAGATGTCAGACTATAAAAAGATTATGTACCTTCACTTTATGTAAGAAGTGATGGATGAAACGATTAGAATAGTATATGAGTTTTTGTGAGTAGGTGATTATCGTTTGTTCTAATTTCTACGGTACGCAAATGGTCGGGTCCGTCAACACTACATTTAGAAAACAGTGCAAATCTATTTATATATTTTGAGTGATGGCAGTTTTTGCGACTATTGATCACGTCTTGCAAAGAGGCTTATAAGAAGAGACATGTTCAAGAATTGATGATTAAACACTGCAATTATGAGCATGAAACACTAATGGTCCTATAGGAGTGTTGTTCTCTTGTCGTTAGTAGTATTACAGACGGGTCAGAACGACAGATTCAAGAGAAAGTCGCGATGCAGTAAATTTATTTGTTCATCAGAAGCGATGAATAAGCGTCTTTTGATGCTGTTTTTTAGCTTTCAAGAGGTTGAACAGGTCTTATTTCATCATCTAATTGAAATATTATATTCTACAGACTCACGAAGAAAAACTTACAAACACGTCCCTTTTGTTTCCAAAACAGCGGTGCATGTAACTATTCCGTAAGATTTTTGAGTGAGTTCTACGAATCCAAATGCTCAGGCTTGGTACAAAACACTATAAACTATGGTCATTCGCTAACAGATATTAATAGATCGATCCCAACATTTTGAAAAGGAACCCATACATACTAAAACATGAATAATTCTATTATATTCTTGAATGTAGTGTGAATCTTAATTTTGAAAATGATTCTGTGTTTGCGTGTCTGTCTGCAGATATTGCTCGATCCACTATGTCAGCAGTAACAAATTCTTTGGGGCTGCCCTTATATCCTCCATTAGTAAATGTATTGGGGTGTCCTTGAATTCAGAAGTGTTATACATAAAAGGTAATCTTAGGTCCTGATGAGTTATATAATGTTGGAGCACTTAGGTTCTGAAGTGCTATCACCTGACTCCAACAAGGAACTTAAACCTGAAACTGAGCGTCTTTTGTCCGCAAGACTAGTAGTTCAAATCATCAGTGAAGGGACCTAGTGTATCGGTTGGGGGCCAAGCCACGTGTAGTAAATGGTTTCTGGAATCTATTACATTTGAATATTGCTTGTTCATACTAAAATAGCTTACGCTCCAGTATCGAATAGCACGAACGAAGGCTGACAAGAGTCACTCTGAGGTGCATTTACCCATATATAATACACTGTGTACTTCATGTTATTATGGTGGCAGGTTTTTCGCACCCTCTTGTCTTTGCAATTGTGTAGCTCTTAGTGTTTCCTAGTTACCCTAAAAAATTCAGCTTTGGGTCTGAATAAAATAATGAAGAACGGAGGTCCACACCATTTGTTCTGAAGTGTATTTTTGCCTATTTTTGATGCTAAGCACCGTATTGAGGAAGTACATGAAAAGTTTAACCGATCAGGCTGAAATGTTCAGAGATGACTATTATGACTATGGCAAACGTTTGCTGAAAGTTTTATGCGAATGTACCTGAATTTTTCAAATGGACCGAAATGTCCCTAAAACATCTCCCCTCCTTCCAAAAAACTAACATCAGATTGGAGTTCCTCGACCCAAATTATCCTTTGGTTCGGCTTTATAGAAAATATTAATAGAATGTTTTTTTGACCTTATGCGGACATACAAGCAAGCAAGTAAACAATTTATGTTTGGAAGACTCTTCTCTACGAGAAAGAGAAAAAACAATCTCGCTTTCGAAACGTCGAAATTTGTTAGCTCAAAATTTTGTCCGTTATGAACCCAAGAAGTGCAACTATAGAATAAGCGATCTTTTATAAATAGTAGAGCTTTTCACGCTTTATCCTGCGGCATATTCTGTTCTTTAATACAATGTATTAAGTGATGATAAAATGTAATACAAAAGTGCCTCTTTTTTTCCAATGCCATGGCCATTATAATCTAAATTCGGCCGGCTTATTTTCAACAAAAACAGTTCTTATCTTCTATTTTATCATCATGATATTAGTTGAAGTATCATCAAATAGTATAGAAACATAGAGCATTCTTTTCTATACTAGACTGTGTAGAAAGAATATTTCTTTAAGTTTGTCATAAAGTATTAAAGTGTCACTCTCACTACTTTTGGACTGTCCTAAGTATCATAGACTCACAATATCTATATACTTGCTCTTCTCTTTCATATAAGACATACCGCTACTGTGCCTTGATGATAAAGTTCCATAAATAGTTTTGGACTTATATACCAATTGTCCATGTACAGTATGTCCTTTTTTAGAGATATAGTTTCATTACGACTGATCTAGATGCTTCCAAGTTATTTAACATCTGAATTTCTATACCAGTATCTGTGTATATAATAAAATTTAATATATGATTTGCTTCACAGTCGCAGAGAACGACTGGCTTAATACCAAATCTATGCCTTTTTGGTGGAATATACTGCTTGCATGATGAATACCCTTTCCAAAGCAATAAACTTTCGTCAATAGATAATTTTTGAGAAGGCTTGAAAAATTTCTGAAATTTTTGTATATGACGAATAGTTGACAGTACTTTACAGAGGCCGTCACAGGACACATTTTTTTGTCCTGTCCTCTCCTGTGCCCTGCTATGTCTTGCCCGGGCCTGCCCGGAGGGCATTGAAATTGAATGTTAACTGTAGGATGAGCTCATAACATGATGAATAAATCTAACGGGGTAGTTGTGCATTATATATATCTTGTTCAAGTCATTTCAACAGAATATTATTCGTGCGTAGAAACGATAAAATAATTCGTTGAAATTCTACTAAAACGACACTGTTTTCATATGATTATAAACCTGTTTAGGTGTTATGTTAGTCTTTTTACATCATCGAGATTATCTTCAAATTTTTCTAGTCAATTAAGGTTATAATTAATTTAAAAAAATAAAAATTGCTAAATATTTTTGATTAATGAAACAAAAACTAAGAATCTTATCAATGAAAGAAAGCGAAAATAATGGTATTGTAATTTATTTTTTGTAATAAGAGTAATCATAGGTCTTAATTTTCAGTTTTATTAAAATGAAAAGATGAACAATAGTAATTATTCTAGTTTTATAACAATTAAAATAATAAAGACATATGAAAATAACTAGAGCTTTCGACATATCATATGAAACTAGCAAAATTATTATCATTCATCTTTTCATATAATTCTTTATAGAAAAAAGAATTAATTTTAGTTTTGTATCTTCACTTTTCTTGTACAGATCCAAAGGATAAGCTGAATAACTGCAGAAAAACAAGATATTTACCAAGGAATACAGAAATTCTGACTGACTGACTCAACGCTATTGTCTTCAAGATTTGAAGATTTTAGTCGTCACTTACCAAGAGATTACAATTTATTTTCTATTTACTATAAATAATTTTGATGTGATAACCGTGGTTGAATTTTTCAGAAGTAGAGAGAGTCGTATTGTACAATAATAAATCTGAACGAGTACCGAATCTATGAATTCTGATGAAACTAATTGAAAGAATAGGGTCACCATTGGTTAATAGAATTCCATCGATAATGAGTGTGTTGAAAGTATCCATTTAGCTTTGTAAAAGGATTTCAAATAAACTAATGCAAAAAATTAAAAGGACAAAAAAAAATTCATCTTATCCTGATGACGGTGTCTAATTTAAACTACGTATTATTTTTCTTTTTGATTAAAATAAAACATTTTGTAGGAGGTATTTTATCGTATTACATTGGGGAAAACGAACATGAAACATACCTAAGAAACCTATCTTAACTACAGATGCCATTTTATTTTTCGTTATATGATGAAAAATAAAAATAAAATAAATACAACAATTTTGTCATATATTTCCTTCGTTACTTTTTCTAAAATTAGATTATATATCGAAATGATATTGATGACAAAAATGAATATTGATTATTAACACATTTAAATGTTCTACTTGAAATTTATCTATTCATTTATTATAGAAAGATATCTCTTTTATTCTCTAGTATTTATATTTATTTTCTAAAGTATAACTCTGCTTGTAAAATAGAATTTTTATATAGAACTTTCCCTGGCATATATTGGTTAATGTATAAAATATATAAGAGTTTTGTTTGACAGTTAAAGTTATGATTAAATTCTAACTTGTGTATGAAATTAAGTTTAAAGTCGAAATTTTGTCTGTTCTCGAATGAATGCGCATAGAAGAGACAAGAATAAAAAAAGAAAATAAAATGCTGCTCGATATTTTTTTTTTCTTCATTACAAATAAAACAAATTCTTACACATTTGTTGTATCGACTAATTAAAAAATTAATATCATATTGTTTATGACTTTCCTTTATTTTTCTAATAAGACGATATTTTTCTTTTAAATGATTTAATATTGTAAATTAGAAAAATATACTATAATGAAATCATTCAATTCATGAATTTTTCTGTATTAACCCTCGTACGGTCTTTGGGGGTCCGGCGGGACTCACGATGGGTTTTTCGTTTTTTTTCTACTTGAAGATCTCTTCTTTTCGGAACCACTTTCCCGCTAATTGTTGATCTTCTAAAGATGTACAAGAACCATATGAAATTTCATATAAAAGTCCTAGCAGTGAAACGCTGAGCAGTGGGTCCGGCTAGACCCCCAAAGACGTTTGGTGTTATACCGATGATTTTTATTGATATTATATCTGTCCCCTATTATCGCGAGAGTTTATTCACCAAAGATTAGTTATTTTAACACTCTCAATAGTAAATCAAGCGCTATTTATCTTTGTTTCACGAAATTTTCTGTGTTTTTGTCGAAATATGTGTGCCATCTCCTGGCTATGGCCACAAAAATCTTTTTATGGTATACTCTCAGGTCCCAAGGAATATCGAGAGGAAATCAGGATGATCGGCGAGAGGGTTGAAGTAAAATTTTACACAAGTTATGATACATTTCATATTTTACCAATTTTTCAAAAGCTTCACTGCATTTGCTGCCATTGTTAGAATAACCACTTCTTAGTGTCACTTTTTTTGCAGTGGAGGTTAGTATAAAATATGGCAATAGACATAAGTTAAGAGAAAGACACTCATACTTGCACACTATTTGTTGAATTATTCGATTTAAGAATAAATGTAAGTGTATATACGGCGGGACATGTTGTAATAATAAACGAAAACATATCAATCAAACTCTCTATACATCTTCTGTCGTCTTCTGACATGATAAGTTTTCAGTATGGAGATTTTCCGAGCAACACTAGGTACTATCACTAGTAAAAAATAAACAAGAAAGTGTCTTTCATTTTCAACATAAACGGCTATATATACATAAGGACATTGATTATTCATACTAGAGACATATACATTGTTCATTCGATAACTTTTTAAAGCCATAATTTTATCATAATTTCTTCTCAGAAACTTTCTAAAAATACGATCGTTTTCATACATCACAACCATACTATGATATTAGCACTTCGAAAAAAATCATTATATATACCTTAATTCATCATATCTAGTGCAAAATAGACAAAAAACCAGGTTTTCCTAACTCATTCACATGTGGGTCCCGCTGGACCCACATAAGACCGTTCATGTGATAAAATACAATGACCACACGAGGGTTAATGTAGTGTATTAAGTGATGATAAAGTGGAGGTAAGCGTGCCACACTCTTTATGATCTAATACAACCAGCACATTTTCTAACGAAACAGATTTTATCGAAAGTTTACTATTATGATATTAGTTGATGTATGATCAAATAGCATAGAAAAATAGAGCATTCTTTTCTTTATCAGATTGTGTAGAAAGAATATTTCTTTAAGTTTGCTATACGCTATTAAAGTGGATGGACAAACGGGAAGTATATATGTTATCAACTATTCATGACCTACGAATGGTAGCAATTAACAAAATTGATCACAAAACAGTAAGATAAATTATGAAACTTGCCTGTGTCCAAAATTATAATAAAAATATGGAAGCACTCGGTTTAGTTGATATGCAATCAAGTTTTACAACATGCGTTCGAAAAACAATAAAATTGTGAAAGAAGTTATTTTTCCATATGATTGATATGGCTTCGATCAATGCTTTTCATTTATATAAAACGCAAAATTCAAAGAATATTCAACTGATAAAAAACGTTTTATTAAAGTATGGTAACCAAAACTGAATTTCTATTGGGTGACCAACAATTGATTCACCACTATGCCTATCTGCTAGACATGTTCCATCACTTGTTCCTTCAACTGTCCCAAAAGCTGCTGCTCAGAACAAATATTATATATGCTCTTATACAAAAAAAGATGAAAAATCAGTCAAATATACAAGATATCAGTACGAAGAATGTGATGTTGAATTATATGTAACTGACTATTTCAAAGTCTATCATACTCTAAAATACTTTTGATTAAATAAGCCATAGAGGGAACTGGTCTAGGTTTCTAGCAATCGGTACCGGTCTTCAAAGTGTTAAACCGGACCGAACCTGCCGGTCTTTACCGGTTCAGTAGTAATATACTGATCTGCCAGTGAAAAACCGATTCCGTCCATCGAGTTTTATCTATAGTGAACTCAATCAAGTTGCCGAAGTATATCATAAAGGTAGAATATCTGAAAAATGCTGTACTATTATTTAATATGCAATTTTCTATAAAAAGAACATACGAGCGGAATATTAATTTGTTCTATTAAACTTTGTCGTTTAGTCTGAGTTTATTAATTTTTTTTATATTCTAGTCTCGCAAGAACCATACCTTTTCATTATCGACAATATGTTTTGTGTAATCTGTTCTTAGGATTACCAATAAAATTTAATTGTATATCTTCCGTAAGATCACAATCGGAGCAAATAAAAACACTACACGTATATGTGATAAAAGCAGGAATGTAAAATTTTTGAGTGATAAAGACCGATACCGATTCTATCTATGTAATAAACATCTGTTTTCACTATTTTGAAACATTTAATTTTTTCATAAAAAACTCTGCTAACAAAGGATTAAATAAATATATATGATTAATTATATTTATTCTTCTCAATGTAGTATAGAACACAAGGCTCTTTTATTTGATACACTAATTATCAAATGAAAAAAAAATTAATTATTTAGCTTCTTCCTGGTCCTGTCATTCCTGTTGATCCAAATGGATTGTGCACATTTCCACCCATTGGTTGTGTTAGAACTGGTCCTAAAATCATGGAATATGTATACATATATGTATTGAATTATATCTAAATTTTATGTGTACATATACCTTGAGGAGAAGCGGAACGAAATTTAAGTTTACGTGCTTCTTGGCATATAGCATATGCAGTACAACATGTTGTTGCTACACAATCATTACAATCTTCTGGAAGACCATAACGCTCACGTAAAGCTCTTCGTTTACCCATATGTACTAAACAACATAAACTACATCCGGATAGAAGACACCATACACAGCATGCACCGCAACAACTACTTCCATCGATTTTTTCAGCATTTTTTCCATATAGACATGGTGTACAACACCAACCATATAAACAAATACCACAATCGCTGCAACAATCGAAGAGTCCACCTAAGAATATTTATTATTTATATTTTTTTAATAGATTTATTAACTTACTACTCCAAGTATTCATATGTTTATTTGTCGAAAAATAACAAAAATAATGAATTAGTTAAATAAAATAGCCGTACAAAAATGCTTGTGGTAGTGGTTTAAATAGTTCGATTTCTTATCTATTTTTCTATAGTAATTATGTCAGAATTGCGTTGAATAAAAGTCATATAATGATAACCAGTCGACAACTGATAAGTATTTTCTTTCTATAATGTTATTGTAAATATTAAAAGTAATGAGAATTCTAGATGACACCGTAACTGTAGTGATTATATCGTAACAATTCTTGCGAAACACAGTGTATTTAACAAGAGCATTGAAGTGTATAAGTTAGATATTATGATTCATTGTTTCTCTCTGCCCTATGCATGTGACGGACGCCGTCATCAATAGCACGTCGTCAAAATAATACATATGGTTTATCGTCGACGTGGCAAACGTGTTAGAAACAGCTTATCATAGGCATGACATTTAGCTTAACAACGACATTTCATAAATATGAGAGATAGTTATAGCAACATCATAGACATCACATAATCAGGTCTTAAAAAGGACAGTTATAGTATGAAAACTAAAACATACTATGTGGATAATAATCACTTTTTTACGAGAAAACTACCTTTTTTTTGTATAAAAATATGCCATGCGCACTATAATATAGAGCAACATTTCAAGAAAAAACAACTATATTTAACTAATGTATAGCCTTATAATAGAGTTGATGAATATTCGTTTTTTTATGATTGTATATTGAGGGCGATCGTCTACTATGGAGAGAGTTAAATATAAATTTACAATCAAATATTTTCTTTCTATAATTAGTAGCGCTAATCGCTATATCGTGTTTCAGATTTTAATCCCATAGAGATTGTGCTAAGAGTCTTTTGCTAATGAGACATTCAACACTCATCAAAATATAGAATGTAAGTTTAATTTTTAAAAAATATTTGCATCGATTTACTCGAAAATTTTTTTAAAGATTTGTCTTTTATCTCTCAAATAAATAATTACTTCTAGTTGTATCATTCGAATTAATCAAACAGATAGACATTCTACTTTTTAATTTATGAATTTTTTATTGCAAGTATCATTTTTCTCAAAAATTGTCACGCGTTGATCTTTTTCTTTTTTTGTATCTCTTATGTATATTACGCAGTAAAAATGAGATGAATAAATATTTATATGTCGTTTTACCAAATTGATATAAAAGACAACAATAACTCAGTGAGTTATATGCGTAATTTGGAGAATGATTTTGCTAAAACATGACTTGATTCTTCAACCAATCTGAAATCTTTGAAGTGGCACCCCATCAGGAAGGTGACGCAATCAACCCTATTTGGTTACTATTAACATTTTATCATGGACGTATTTAATCATTATATAGAATAACATTTACAAGCTCAAGAGTTAAGTCGATGGTAAACAGCTTTTTCAATGAGAATTAACTACAACTGAAACAAGAGAAATGAGCCTGACGACAACAAAGAGATATAAATGGTTGAAACAACAGAAAAGGCAAAAAAAGTGTTTTTTCTATAGTTTCTTCTTACAATACAAGATGACTCATCGGTTATGTTTTTATTCTAATTCAAAAATTTGCTGATAATAAAAGAAATTTATTTAGATTAGAAAGAAACAATCACATAATCTAGCAGCTCTTAGAAAAAATAAGCACGTAAGATATATTTGTTCAAAAATATTATGTGTAATGATTACATGATCATAATATTTCATTGATCTGTATCATTTCTTCCTAAATGTATTTCTTTTTCTTCATTTTATTTTCTAATCCTAAAAAAGCATCATCAATTTGTCAATTCTATCGAAACATTTTGTTTTTCCAAGTAGAGAACCACTACACATGTCCAGCTTCGATCCTATTCATTCACACATTGTTTGAGAGAGAATATTAGAATAGTAAAAGGCACAACAGAATTTGGGTTGAATGTACTTCCTTAAAAAGTTAAGAACAATTTTTTGTTTTTTTCGACGAAAAGATTAAAATTGAAAACTCTACAACTCAGTAAGAAAAGACCATACACACTTGAAATTTTCAGCATTACAAGCTCACACACTGCTGGTCAGCTTCAGAATTTCATATTGTTTACAAGAGGATACAGCCAAACAAATTAAAATTTCAGGCTAGTCAGCAGTATATGTAAGTTTTTATTAGCTTTTTACTATCGTGATGGCTCTATCAAATGACGTATCAATGGATGGAGTTAGAGTTGGACACATCAAGCTGTTTCCTCGTAAGAGATCTTGGCTATATCACTTATATAAATATGATTTTTCTTATCGATGATAGATTACTCGTCATTTTCACTTTTCAAAGCCTCAAAAAAATTATTATTCTAATTTAAAAGTAATTATAAGTTCGAAATTTGCTTTTTCGTCCGGATAAAATTCAGTTTTCACGCAGATTTACATGACAGAAAAGTTGATAAGATATAAATATGGTTTAATGAACTCACCTCTACAGTTATTGATGTTTTTGAAGATGGATAAATAATCTTCTTTGACGAAATATATTAGTAGCGATACCAGATAACCGATTGAAAAACAATAGTCAAAGATCTGAATCACCTCAAGCCAATTTATTTTACTCGAATTATAAGTACTAATTTTTCTAGAATGTTCATGAACTTTATCTTTATATATAAAATCATCCTAGTCTTCTCTTATAAATATAAAACATGTTTTGGATAAATCTCAATTAATAGTAAAGCCAAAGAAAGGTAACTGATTTCTAGTATTAAAACAGAGTTATCGATTGTTTTTCGGAATAAAAGAGACAAAAAAATTCAGCAGAAAGTGTCTTCACATTCAACTTTCTGTTAGTTTTTTTTTATTAGAACGTCTCTTTATATGAGTTACGATCGAAGATAAGGTTAGGAATTGTTAAAAGTATCTTTCTTACATGAATTTTCACGAGACTACCGAAAAACCTGCATTATCGATCCTTTTAATTGACAACTCTCTGCTAAGTATCAGATGAAATCATTAGACATTATTAAAAAACGTTATGAATATAGGAAATAGTTCTCCCATCACTGCAGCTATATATTTATTTTATATTAAGTGATCATATCAAACATTGGAAAAATAGTTAATTACTTTTAATAGAAAAGAGGAATTAATTATGAAGCACAACAAAAACATTTCAACACGTGTAGAATGAGGAAAAGAATCATTACTATGCACATCTATATTATTGTGTGTATATTGAGTCAAAGTTTATTTATACTAGCAGTAGTTACTCAATTTCGAGTTGATCTTATATAACCTTTGTTTTTAGACGAAAAAGAAAATACCTAATGTAGAATTATTAATAAATAGTTTTACATATCTATATAAATAATATTCAGTATGTATCTATTCATGACGGGCCAAACGTCAATGGTCGAATACACTATATAGTGGTGATCACTTGATAACTCATCTATAATTCAATGAATACCGGTTCATCATGTAGAGAAAGAGACAAATAGTTGTAGTCAAAATTTGTTAGTGTTTTAATAAACTGATGGTGCATTTTGTTTCAAAATTATCATTTATACTTATTTACCAGTGTTATCAATATTAACTTGACTTTCCTAAATCACTCCGTAAAATGATATGATACAGGTCCGTTCACAAACTTTTATCACTATGTATGGGTAGCGCAGTAAAACAAAAGAAGCCATTCCAGATGTCTTTCACTGTGAAGGAGAACTTTGTTATCCTCATAATAGTAACAGAACACATGTGTAAATGATTTTCCGCGTATATAAGAGATGTGTTTTTCGTTCAATTATTCATTCTTATTACACTTATCAGATTTGCAATTCGGAATTAATAAACTATGTCACTTCCAATTCATAAGCGATACAAAATTGTTTGTTTATTGTCCAAACATGACTATGGACTGGATTATGGAATTGAAAGAATATCAAATTTGGTGAAATGTAGTCCTACGACGGTGAAGAAATGGTGAAGTCAGTAGAAAACAGATAAATACCTATGTAATAAACTAAGAACAACACGTGATATTGAAGAGGCAACCAGCAAAATGGTTCGTGATCATGTATTAAATCAAAACATGACCGTGAGTGAACAAACAATTTGATGACGACTCCGAGAACTTGGATTTCGTTATATAACACCATTATCGAATCATCTTTTAACCTTGAAGCATTAGCAAAATCGTTCACAATAGGCTAAACTAGTTGAAAATCAAGATTGAAGTAGAATGATAGCAGTTGATGAAACAACATTTCGATTAACAATTATTCGTCATCTACATTGGCAAGCACTAGGTGTTTTTTGGTCCTAGAAAAGATTGGTTATTGATGGAGGACAAAGATTCTAAGCACTGTTCAAGATTCTCAAGGGACTGGAAGGCTGAGCATCGCATAAAACAGTTACCATGGGCAGCTTTCAGTTCCTGTATGAACTCCATCGAGAATCTCTGAAGACTTCTCAAAATTAAAGTATCTATACGAAAGCTAACGAGTATAAAAGAACTAATAGAGATAGTAAAAACCGAATGAAATATGTTACCCAATGCACTTGCTAAAAACTTGATGTTTAGCATGAATATACCAGTTTCAATCATATTCGTTGTACGCGATATATTTGTACGTCAATAAAAAGAATAAGAAACATGCGTTGTGTAGTTTATGCATTTACACTAAAACGATTTTCTGATATATATACATAATGTTATTAGGATTCCTAATACTAATTCTTATACTGATTTAGGAAAGTCAAGGTAATATTGATAACACTGGTAAATAATTACAAATGATAATTCTGAAACAAAATGCACCATCAGTTTATTAAAACACTAACAAATTTTCTCTACATGATGAATCGGTATTCATTGAGTTATAGCTGACTTATCAAGTATTCGATGGTCAGGTCTTGATATCACTGTATTGTCAGTTTAATGCATACTATACCACTGAAACTTTCAGGAGATATTCGCAGATCTATAACTATGTTGAGAAAATTTTTTTTAATTGAATTTAACTAAGTAAAGTTGAATTTCACAGTGTCAAACTGAAAATCATCAGAGTTAGTATTTCATAGGTTTCCCTTGATAGTGTGATATCTTGACAATTTGAAAGAGTTTTCTGCTAATATTTTTGTCAGAAAAAGCTTAGAACTCATGCTTTCGAATGATGAGTTCCACAGAATCGAAAGTGTTTGTATAACTGAGATAGACAATATATCTATTGTTTTATTTCTGTATCTGCTAATAATAACAATGTGAATTGTTGAGACAAATATCGAAGATCAATAAGAACATGTCTCAATGTAATTTTTGTTGCTTTTCATAATTATGTTCCTTCTGTTGATTTTAAAATGTGAAACATTTACAATCGACAAAGAACAAACAGATCAATGAGATATTGGAAAAAAATTATATTTTTATTAATAATATATACTTAAATAATTCGGATAGTCACCAATATAAAAGAAAAAAATTAATGTTTTAATCAAAATTTGCAATGTTTATTTCGTTATTCTCAGGTGTATTTGCACGAGAATCACGAAGCAGTTCTTCATAACGATTTTTGTAATTTTGAGCTTCTTTTTGTGCATTTTCTTCTTTTAGAACTAATGATCGATAACGGTCTAAGAGACGCTTCATTTGTTCTTGATCCTTGGTTTTTGAATCTGTCAATTCCTCGATAAGATTCTTTCGCTCTTCAGCTGTTTTATTAGCTTCTTCTAATTGTTTTTGGATCGCGTCATCACTAACAGTTGATCTTTGATTCTGAATCAATTGACAAATTGGAAATGGATCGATGTTTCCACGTGTAAATAATTCAATTAATTTTTCACGATATTCACATATTGTAACATATTGATCTTTAAGATTTTCATGACCTTTATTATAATCATCTCGATTTAATGAGCCAGAAAAGTGAATTCCTAATGTGAAATATGATGCAATATTTTTGAAGTATTGATCTTCTAAAAGTTCTTTTTTATAACTTTCTAGTTGTTCCTCAGTTTTTGATTCACAATGTGTTATAATTAAACACGAATTATTCGCTAAATTACGACCGAAATGTTGTATTAATAATTCCAGTGATTTTATATCTTCAGCATTAATACCATTTGTAATAGCTATACAATAACAAATAACATGAAATTTTGTTATTTCCATATTGAAACAAAAACTAATTGTGCGTAAAATTGTATCATTATCTCGAATATCAATTTCAGTACCACCACGTTCAAATAAACCTGGTGTATCAATGATGTTGAGTACCATACTGTTATCACTAGCATGAAATGATTCGAAGAGTGGTTCTCTAGTATCCGATTTAAGTGTTAATTCTTCTGGTATTTTTGTTGGATCGACTAATAATGTTTTTATTGTTGATTTACCTGTTCTTGTTCGTCCAATTAACATTATATTCCTATGATTTGCTTTCGATACTCGATGTTTACCATGGCATGCATAGTCCCCGAATATTTCTTCCATGATGGCTTTACGTTTTGCTGCAACATCTTCAGCTCTTCGTCTTTGTAATGGTTTTGGCTTAAAATAAAAAAATGAACTAGACTATATATATACTGAAATTTTTAAGAAAAGAAAAATGACGCTTAATGAATCATGAATATTCGAGTATTTAAGAAAACATAGTATCTACTTTTTCTTCCTTAAAATTTAATAGCCTCACATGTCGTCACCTATTGCCGCATCTAATTATTTTATTCAACTATTCGGCAACGTGATTAACCTTAGTACTGCCAATTTGTGGTCATTTTTGATGAGGGTGGGATGGGTGTGAGAGTGAGGGTGAGGGTGGCTGTGTATTTCATGTGACAGGATTGATTGTACTAAAGTTAATTTCTCAATCAGACTGAAGTCTATACGGTATGCAGTTTGAGACATATTTCACGTAATGCCTTGAAAAACAAAAGTGTAATAAACAAAAAATATCATACTCACCATATCCATTGTCGAGGTAGTAAACGAAGGTTGTTGGTATGTTGAAATGGTGATGTTTTGCTATTAAAAAACTTTTGTTTTTTATATCTACAAATGACACTAAGAATTTTATATTTCACCTAAATATGAATGTTTGAAGGTAAAAAACCAAGAATAGAAATAAAAAAAATGTTTGAATAGTATGGTTTTATCCAACTATGTTTCATAATGACTCACTATGAATCGAAAAACAAACTCAGTTTTCTTTATGAAACAGTGGTAGGAAAGAATAAATTGCTGCAGCAAACGAAATTATACAAAGATAATAAAACAACTATTGACTTTCTGTCGTCATCACCTACTCGTAGAGAAAAAGAAAAAAAACACATGCCTTCTGCCTATTTATCTACTTTCCATCCTTTCTCTGCACACCATTTGAGCATTGCAAGTCATCATAAAAGCACAGGGGCGTATAAGAACAGTGATCGACTCATCTTCCTATGTTATATTTATCTAATTTATAAAACGAAACACTATTGTAAAGAGCAAGAAATTCTGCATAAAATTCTATGTAAACAATCCTCCAAAAAAAAAGAAGAAACACAAACTTATTGGGTACAAAACAGTATTTGTACCAGGTTTTGCACTATGAAGTACTGTAACTGCTTACAAGTCCAATCAAAATTGATCTGCAATGAAGTTTCTTGTAACCAGTTCGATACAGTTTTTCACGGGCTTAAAAATGGTATGATTTGTTTGTCTTCATTTTTCTGGTCAAATTTGTACCAAATAAGTTTGTGTTTTTTCTTTTTTTCGAGGATTGCTTATGTAGGAGGCAAAATACTATCTTTGTCTAGGGTAAAAAAAACATAGTGTGGAATCCTTCGTTTAGAACCATCGAACAATTTATCAAATTAAATAAATATAACATAGGAAGTTGAGCCGATCCCTGTTATTATATGTTTCTTTCCTTTGTTTGCATCACTACGCTAATCTCGGGTCGAGTTTTTTTTTTAAATGGACATAAACTTAAGCAAGATAGTCATACGCTATGAACCTATCTTGGACCCTGTACAAGTCAAACGCATGAAAAAAAGTTCGTCTAGAAATAATGTTGAAGATCTCTTAAATGTTTTCAGAGCTTAAAAACAAAAAAGAAATTGAGCCAACTAGAATAACTTATATGTCGACATTAGTCGATATGCTTCTAGACGAAAAATAGCTTAGTTCCTATTCATTTGTTGAAAGCGATAAAGGAGATATAATAATGAGTAAAATAACTCAAGCAGTGAAATATAAATGTATGTAAAGATATGGCTGACATTGATGAAAATTTCTTTTTATCATTTTTCCGTATAGAGAGATAGTGCTAAAACATATTTCTAATTACTAATAATATTTTCTCAGACTTTTAAATAATATCTTTTCTGGATAATATCTGGATAATAACTTTCAAGTTCCTTGGTTGAATGACTTGACATTTGAATGAAGAATAGGAAGATCATCTAAGCAATCATATTCTTCCAGTAATGGCTCGTTTTTGCTTTCAATACGTTGTAATTTCAATATGGAATCTGCATTTCGATTATTGGATGAAGCCAGAAAATTAGATTGATAAGATTTAGATTCGTTCGAATTTGCTCGATGATCGTTTCTAAAATTGGGAATATTATTTTGGTGAATTGATTTTGAAGTTTATTTTTTTATTTGGAAAAACAGTTGAGTAGTCCTTTGTTATATATGTAGAGTAACAATTTGATTTCTTTTCGTCTGGTCTGATACAAATCTGAAGGTCACTATGGATGTAAATAACTAAAGAGCTGAAAGGGATGGTCCGGGTGTGATAAGCGATGAAATCGTTCCCTTCGAAGATTTTAATTTCTTTTACATAAAATCGTCAAATAAGATGCTTGGAATCATTTATTAGTAGAATTCGGCTCCTTACGCTTATTTAGGTTGTACCCGGTCCATCTGAAGTACTTCATGATCGTCATATGTATATCATGTCATATTGAATACTAGCAGAAACCCGCGCATAATGCACGGTTCTTTTTTCTTCTTTAACGTATGACGTCAAGGCTTTGATCTTTCATTCAATAAAAACATAAGAACACTCAACCTTATGTATACAGAGGGTGAGGGT
Organism: Macrotrachela quadricornifera; assembly: GCA_022393335.1. Classification (NCBI taxonomy): domain Eukaryota; kingdom Metazoa; phylum Rotifera; class Eurotatoria; order Philodinida; family Philodinidae; genus Macrotrachela; species Macrotrachela quadricornifera. The sequence continues at coordinate 239,688 of JAJEKB010021859.1, read as the reverse complement.
GAGGGTGAGGTGAGGGTCTCTGGGTACCTTCATATTATAACACTTGAGGGTCTGTGGGTATCCTCGTAGCATAGCCCTTGGGGATCTATGGATATCCCCACAATATAGACCTTGTGGGTCTCTTGGCACCTTCATAGTATAGCACTTGAGCATCCATGTGTACTTCCATAAGTAGCGCTTGCGAGCTTTCCCTGCAGCCTTGTTTGACCTCTGACCTCTGACCTGATAACAGACACACAGACAACCGCGTTTTATTATATAGGTATGGATGATAGTTAACTGTTTTTATCTATTTATCCTAAGCTGATCAGATTAGTTTTCATACTTTTAACTCACAATAAACGCCATATTGATTTATTTTTCTGAATTTATCGAATAATCTTCACTTTTACATTTGTCGATAAGGTATGTAGAAAATACATCATCTGTCAAGTTACTTGTTAAATTTTAAAAAAAAATAAATGTTTCGTTTATTCTGAACTAAAAGATTAAATATTTAGTTTTTGATAACAGATGAAAGTCTATAGTTATTCAATGATTCAACGGTGATACATACTTTTTTATCAATGGCAAAGAACACAAGCCCATTTAATCCAAGTATTGCGGAAAAAATCTAGATTTTCTCAAATGTAAAGTGACTTTTAGAACATCTTGTAAAAAATATTGCGCTCGTCTATGATTTTATGACGAGTATTATCTACTAAAATCATGTGTCGCAATTAACTAATTTGATAGCTAATTACCATAGTTTTCATATTATTTGATGGAACTATTCAAGTATTATAAAATAAGTGTTAAAAAAATATCAGTGAAAAAAGATATTCACTGGTCTTGAGTTAAGAAAAGAAGGATTTGGATAAAAACTGATATGGTATTGGGAATCCACACCCAAAACTGGCTAGATATGTGGCAATCTCAAACTATTTTTAAAATTTATTCGTGGTCTTGGCTTAAAGATAAATCAAACAAATGACTTTCATTAAAAAAAGTTCTTTCAACTGGCGAGAAAATCTTCTAGGACTGTAAAATAATATGAGGACAAAAAGTTGAAATTGTCACACGCATGGTCAGCTTTGAGTGCTGATTCAGAATATCCTATGAACTTTTACCCCACACCCAGTTCACATAAGCCGCGATTGAACGTGCTTAATAGGAGTCTCTGATTCTGCTTAATTTAAGATATGGGTTAGAGACGCAAGAGTTTCATGACTTTTGCCGCAAACTGCATCATCGAAAAAGCCCTAGAGGTAAAGGCATTTATAAGAAATTTTCTGTGGATATATAGTACGTTCTTATGAATGTCTTTATCTCTAGGGATTTTTTCGATGCAGTTTGCGGCAAAATTCGTGAAACTTTTGCCTCTATGACATATCTTAAATTGAGCACGTTCAGTCGTGGTTTACGTGAACTCTCTGTTAAATCCAACCTTTTCTAACTAAAAACTAATAAATATTGATAAAAAATCCTCAATATTTTGTATTGGAATCGGTATTTTGTTGAACTTTTTTTTTAAATGGTCAGTATGCCATTTTGTAGCACGTGGAAAGTTCTATTGAATAATCTCGATCAATTTTTCGACAGGGGCGTGAGAGTTTTTTGTAATATATGGGTTAACATTTTGAATATTTGTATCGTTTAGCAAAATCAAGAAGATTCATGAAAAAAATTAATCGGCGACTAACATGTCTATAGACCATACTCGTCATAAAGGCATAAGCGAGAGCAATGTTTTTATCTCATTTTATAACATTTCAAATTACTATCAAAATATATATGCAAATTAATCTAATGAGTCTTAAATTAACAGATAGAAACAGGTGATTATCAAGGTAATGAATCTATTCATATTAAAAAATAAATCAATTACCTTGACATTGCCGATTGTGATGATGGTATCATATAAAATGGTCTTATATCATTCTGAATAAATTCCAATAATTTCTTTCTATAATCATAAACAGTTTCGAATTGATCACAGAGTGAATCATTTGCTTTATTGTAATCATCAGGATTAAGTGCACCGGAAAAAAAGATTCGATCAGCTTGATTTTTAATTAATTTTTTAAAATCTTTATCATTTAAAAACTCATTTTTTATATTACGTAATTGTTCACTATCTTTCATTTCACATTGAGTTATAATAAAAAGTAAATTAGGACGAAGTTTTTCTTCACCAAAATGTTCAATAATACGTATAAATGATTTAACAGCATATCCATCAATACCATTTAAAAATGATACACAGAAACAAACAAAATGAATATCTAGGATTCTTAAATCTATGCATGTTTGATTAATCTCTGATAAATTGCTATTGTTATCTATCATATTACTAGGTATTTCGATAATGTTTAATGAAATCGGACTCGATTGTGGCTGTACATCTCGTGTACAGTTTATTTCTATATGTGTTGATGATAGCAATGTTAACTGTTTAGGTAGATATCCAGGGTTAAGAAGAACATTTGTAAATGTAGTTTTACCACTTTTCGAAGGACCCAATAATAGAAGATTTCGATTGACATTTTCTTTAGGTCGAACATATTTATATTTTTCCTGTTCAAGATAATTCTCATGTTGTTGATCAATATTTTTCATGATTTGTTCACGTTTGGCTTCAATATTAATTTTTGACTTTACAATGCGAGGCATCTACAATTGAAAACAAAACAAAAAATATAGATGGATGATATATATATATGATAAGAAATAAATTCGTTTTGTTTTTAATGAATAATAACATATACTACAAAGAATAATTATAGTAATTGCCAGTTGAAAAAGAAAAGTCAAATTAAATTAAAAAACAACCTAGTTTTCTATTCCGTAGTTGCATTGTTTGTTTCATTATTTTCTGGTCTATTTATTTGAGAATCATGAAGCAATTCTTCATAACGAGTTTTGTAATCTTGAACTGCTGTCCGCAACTTATCTTCTTCTGTAGATAAATAACGATAACGTTCTAGAAGGAACTTGATTGTAGCTTGATCCTTGGTTCTTGAATCTGATAACGAAATAATGATAGCCTTTTGTTCTTCTTGTTTTTCTTTAGCTATTTCTAATTGTTTTTTAAGTAAATCATCGCTAGTAATTGACATTTCACTTTTAACCAATTGAAAAATTGGGAATGGATCAATGTTTTCACATGTAAATAATTCAATTAAGTTTTCACGAAATTCACGTATTGTAATATATTGATCTTCAAGACTCTCGTTAGCTTTATTATAATCATCTCGATTTAATGAACCAGAAAAGTGAATTCCTAATGTGAAATATGATGCAATATTTTTGAAGAATGAATCTTGTAAAAGTTCTCTTTTATAAATTTCTAGTTGTTCTTCAGTTTTTGATTCACAATGTGTTATAATTAAACAAGAATTGCGTGCTAAATCAGAGCCAAAATATTGTGTTAATAATTCAAGTGATCTTACATCTTCAGCATTAATACCATTAGCAATAGCTATACAATAACAAATAACATGAAATTTTGTTATTTCCATATTGAAACAAAAACTAATTGTTCGTAAAATTGTATCATTATCCCGAATGTCAATTTCATTAGTACCACGTTCAAATAAACCTGGTGTATCAATGATATTAAGTACCATTTTGTTATCACTAGCATGAAATGATTCGAAGAGTGGTTCTCTAGTACCTGATTTAAGTGTTAATTCTTCGGGTACTTTTGTTGGATCGACTAATAATGTTTTTATTGTTGATTTACCTGTTCTTGTTCGTCCAATTAACATTATATTCCTATGATTTGCTTTCGATACTCTATGTTTGCCATAGTTTACATAGTCGTCTTTTATTCGATCCATAATGGTTTTACGTCTGGTTGCAATATCTTGGACATTTTGGTCTTGACGTGTTAGTTTGGACTTAAAATAAAAACCTGTTAGAATAATTCCTATAGGATTAAATTGTCACGTTGAATCTGAAGAAAAGATGCCTTAAAACGGCTAACCTTATGAGTGCAACTGCCTTGGGACTAAAATGTGGAGTTCACATTCCACCTTTCGTATCATTACGTCGACAGAAAATATCTTGCAATTCTCAGTGAAAATTTTACGTTAACAGGATTATTTAGGGCAGTCTAGAATGCTTTGAGCTCTATTATGATTAAGACGCTTTTTCTCGTTGCTAGAAGAGTCTATCTATGATCTACTACTTATTCTTACTACTATAGAAATATACTCAATGACTTTTGCCCCCTGCCGATACTGGTCTACAAGGAGCAGGGGGGAGGGGGGTGGTGGGTGGAAATTTTTGCCCCAAAACACTTCAACATTCCTTTCAATTCGTGTTTCACAAAAGATGAATTAGACTACACTATAAACTAGAAAAAACTGACAGAAATTCTAGGAATGCCCATATGAATTTATACTTTTGGAAAAATCACCTAATGAATCATAAAAATTCCAAAGGCAGGTGACCATACTCAAAACTGATTTTGGCATTCTTAGAAATTCGAAAAAATTTACAGTGTATATATATATTGAAATATTTCAAGAAGGAATACGTTCTAGAAAAGTCGAGAAAGTTCTACACTTAGGGTGTATTTATAGGAAGTACGAATATCTCTCGAACAACAATATAATTCTAGGAACGGAAGTTGATTTTGAATTAAAAATGAAAATATCCCGTAGAGAGCTTCGATTACTTCTGCTTCATGAATTCCGTTTGGATCGCAAAGGAACGGAAGTAAGCGACAGCATATATTGCACGATGGGCAAGGGTGTACCTTCCATACCTACAGCCCAGTATTGATTCCATGGGATTATTGACTTCCCTTTCAAAACTACCAGTGATTCCACAATATTGTTACTGATGATGAGAAGTGGGTGTCGTACATTAACTACGAGCGCATACGCCAGTGGCTAAGCGTTGATCAAACGGGTGTAGCACCGTCTAGGATTCATCTACACTCGAAGAAGGTGATGCTGAATGTATGGTGAGATATCAAAGGGATTACTCATTGGAAACTTCTTCCACATGACTGTACCGTCACTATGGATCTCTACTGTCTTTAATTTTTGAAAAAAAATGCAAAAAAATTTTATCAATCCATACTTTCCTTCCCTGAAATTTTCAATCTAGTCAAATAACAGTGGTTTTTCTGTTAAAATGAGTAAGGATGTTTGGCATGGCCTCCATAATTTAATTGTTGTTATTAAAGACAATTCTATAAGCTTATTCAGGTCAAAGTATTGTAAATCAACGAAAGGCTTAGGCATGTGCCATCATTTATTACCAAATATAATTATCTTATTTAACTATCTACTGATACGATTAACATCTAGATGAGAGTAAAGTTTACACGAGAGCTTCATATATATTTCATGTAACATCTTGAAAAACAAAAATATAATAAACAAAAAAACATCGTACTCACCATGTCTACAGCTTGTCTATTAAATGCAAGTTATTAATATGTCGAAAGTAGGATATTTTGCTATTGAAAAATTTTACCTTTTATATCTATACAAGAAATTAGAGAATATGTTGTTTCCCTCGAGTATTAATGTTTGAAGGTAAAAAACCAAGAATAGAAATAAAAAATGTTTGAATAGTATGGTTTTATCCAACTATGTTTCATAATGACTCACTATGAATCGAAAAAAAAACTCAATTTTCTTTTTGAAATAGTGGTAGGAAAGAAAAAAGTGCTGCAGCAAACGACATTATATAAGGGTAATAAAACAACTATTGACTTTCTACCGTTATGGCCGAGTCGTAGAGAAAAAAGAAAAAGAATGAATACCTTTTTCATATTTATTTGCTTTTTATCTTTTCTCTTCACATTGTAAGGGTATGACACATCATCATGTAAGTACCCAATAAAAAACATCGTAAAGAGAAAATATGATGAAAAAAAGAATAAAACAACTTTTTTTTTTGAATTGTCATTGTGTTTATCGTTGAATAAAAGCAAACTGAGAAATGAGGGTTGGTAATTCTAGGGAATCTCACCATGGTTAAAATATAGTCTTGAAATTTTCAACGTTTACAAATTTTTTTCTACTTATTATTGTAATTATAAGAAAGTTAATAATTATTTTTACTTTGATACAAAAACATGTGAAATACTATACGCAACTTTCTATCTAAAAACCATCCCAAGAAGGGAAGAAATTAATTGAATAATTTACAATGACCTTCCTTAATCGAAATGAAGTTATGAATATAAAAAATCAATAATATCAATTTATTCTCTCATAATCATGAGTAGAGCTGTATGTATTTTATATTAAGTGATCATACTAAACATTGGAAAAATAGTTAATTACTTTTTTTCATTTTGCTTCTACCATATATCATTTATTTTGCCTCAGTAAGCAGAAAAAAAGGAGTATAGGTATTATGAAGAACAGCAAAAAACATTTGAATACGTGTAGAATGGGAAAAAAATCGTTACTATACACTCCTATATTACTGTGTGTATACTAAATCAAAGCTTATAAATACTTGGAATAATTATTGAATTTGGAATTGATCTTCTATAACCTTTGTTTTTAGACGAAAAAGACAGTTTCTAGTGCAGAATCATTAATAAATAGTTTTACACATCTATATACGTAATGTTCAATGTGCATCTATGCATACCGGATCAAACGCTAACGGTCGAATACACTATAAGGTAGAAGATATCCATTGATAGATCTCCTCGAGTCCAAGATGGATTATAAAATTATTTGCGATATAACAGCATGAACCATCAGGCTATCTAGATGCATAATGTCGAATATCCGTATGCTCTCACTTAGTGAGAGGTTAAAACTTTGAGATCATATATTAGGAAAAAATAATTCCTCGTACAGTATGCACGGGCTCACACTAGTTCTTTTCAAAATCCACCAGCTATATAACATGGAAGAATGATAGATTTACCTGCGATTATTATTGAAAAATATAGATTAATTGATTTTTTTATAGGTAATAAAAATGTGAATTAAAATTTGAAAATTTTTTAAAATACAAAGCAAGTATTACTGAATGTGTCTTTGTTTTTCTTATTATGATTACTATGGAAATGTTATTTATTCTTTTTGATATTTAGAATTGCTTGACTGCCGTTTAATTCATATATTTGTTTAAAAGCATATGATAAAGAGCAAGCAATAGAGATTGAAAAAAAATAAATTTAAAAGAAAAAATTTATTATTAAATCTAAGATAAATATTCTTTGATTGCATCTACAATGCAAAATTAAAGTAAATACAATTTATTTTTTGCGTTCTTTCGAATAACAGAATAGCTGATAAATATTTATTCGTTCTGTTATCAAAACGTGGTTAACCTTTAGATATCTATACCTGTTTTTTACGTACACATACCTTCGTAATCATTTTTTTTAACGTCAAATCCGGATAAAATGAAAAAAATTGTTATTGCTGGAGGTACAGGAGCCGTTGGACGAAATATTATTGATGCAATTGTTCCAACTGAAAAATACTCAGTCATTGTTTTCTCTCGTCAAAATTCATCTAGTTTTCCAACTAAAGGTGTTACAATTGTTTCCATAGATTATAATAATTATAATCAACTTGTTAAAGCTCTACAAGGTGTTCATACAGTCATTTCATGTATTTCTGATATGAATGAATCATGTCGTGATTCACAAATTACTTTATTAAATGCATCATTGGAAGCTAATGTTAAACGATTTGTTCCATCAGAATGGGCAGGACCTAGTGAAAAAAATACAGCTATAGAATTTTATACGAAAATTAAAAAACCAGTTGTTGAAGCAGTTAGAAATTCAGGAATTGAATATACGTTATTCTGGAATGGTTTATTTATGGATTATCTTGCAACACCACAGCAAAGCAATCCTTATTTAGAACCAATGGTCTTTGGTGTTGATATGAATAAATGCACTGCTTGGTTTGCAGGAACAGGTGATGAACCGATAAATGTTACTTTATTGGAAGATGTAGCTAAATTTGTCGCTGCTTCACTTGATTTAGACAAATGGGAACCTCATTCAGGTATCATTGGATCACGAACAAGTTGGAATGAAATTATTCACTTAGGAGAAAAAATACGTGGACAAAAATTCGATATCAAACGGCTAACAATTGAAGAAATGGCAGCTACAAAAAATCCAAATCCAATAGATCCACTTGAAAATTTACATCAAGATGCAATGATACAATTTGCTCAAGGAGAACTTGAATATGAAGCAATATTAAATGAACGTTTTCCACAGATTAAACTAACAAAAATTGATGAATTTTTAGAGAAATGGTGGGGTGACAAGAAAGGACAGGTGTTATAAAATGGAATTCATTTACGATTATTTTAATAATAAAACGATTTCAACTTCTGTTTTTATCAGACAAATCATCTTAATTATGTGATTTTTACTTAGTTGCTAGCAATTCATATTTCCAGTAAAACAAAGTTTTCAAATTCAACATGAAAAAGTGACTATAGACAAATGATTAAATCGATTTTAACTCTAAAACTTTCTTGGATAATGCCCTAGTCAAGATACTCAAAGGATAGTACTCATCCTAGCAAATGTTACAAGTACTCGTGAGTTTTGAGTACTCAGTAGTAGTATCGTATTTATTGCTTTTTGAGTTCTTCACACGAAAGAAAAAATGAATCAATAATAATTGTTTAAAAAAAAAAGATGCACGATGTTGATTTATGATATTTGCGAAATTAAACTTATCGGTCGATCTCATTCATTAATTATCGTTGATCATCTAACAAATGAGTTTTTTGTTAATTTAAATTTATAAAATAAAACTATAATCTGTGTTTAATTAAGAACTAGAACAAGTGCTTGATCGAATATAAGAACGAAAGAATTAACCAAATAGATAATTATGAAAAACATACATTTTAGTAATATAAATGTTTTCGAGATATTTTTGTATTTAATTACATTAAATTTCTGTACACAATAACTCCAATCTATTTTGAGAGAGTTTATGCACATAGAGAAGCCAGGATGAGTACAATAGTAAGTACTCAGGCTTTCACTCTGCGTAAATTTCTAATGAAAAAAACTCATAGGATTACTCCTCAAAGTACACGAAAATTATCTTTACACATTAAATTTATCAAGTACTTATGCTGGCAAATCGTACTCGCTTGACGAGCGGTTTGACTAGAGTGGTGTTTCAAATCGCGCTTAGTGCAATACGTAAGTGATCAAGCTAAATATTTTATCTCATCCGATTTGTTGTGTGGCTAGGTAAAACAATATACATCGCTTTTGTGGTATTCAACGATTTTAGAATTTAAATAAGACTTTCACCCGCAAATCAATTACAGATTTTGAAGAGTTGTTCAAGTGAATTTGACGACTTTCATTTTTTGACTGGTATACGAAAATTTTACACCTCTGACAACACCTGAAAAAATAAGAAAAGATAAAAGTTATCAAATTAACTGATAAAATTAATACATTTCACATGACTCAGTTGTTTGTGTTGATTCAGAATTTATATTTAGTTTATGACTAAAAGTATTATTTGAATTCAAAAAACATTGAATACTGACTAAAATGGCTATGATAACAGTAAAAATGAGTTTTCTTAAAACAGGAAAGAAAAGAAAAAAATTGATCTATATGAAATGCATTTGACGTGATTCAAGACGTCACTAACAATAAAATTTTGGGTCTAGAGATGATTTAACAATCTTTTTTTATACTCAATTTTTGATGTTGAATCTGGAAGAAATGACGAAGTGGAATATTGAAAAAGATGTGAATTTTTAAAAAAAAACAACGTCCTTCGAGTTTTTTATATTTTCCGATCGGAAACAAGCATTTCCTGAGTAGTTCTTTTTATCTATTAAATGATGTATAAAAAGGCAAAAAAAATTTATTCGAAATTGACTTTGTCAACACCTTACACCAGAAAAGATAAACACTTATTCCATCGAACTTTGTAAATCTATTTGTCTAACTCATGTATTGTAAAAGTTTATTTTCTTATAATATGTTAAGTTTATATGACATATCTCACAATTGATTGTTTCAAAAATATTAATAGTGAATATTAATGATGAACAATAATTAATGATTTACACAAAATAAAATAAAAGCTTTAAATCGTACGATTGAATGAACAAAAAAATATCGTTAAATGCTATATGTTATCAATAGAAGTTTGAACTATTTGCACACTGAAAAATAACAGATTCAATTTTCATCCTATTGAAATAAGATGAAAATGATTCTGAAAGAAAAAGTTGCTCTTAAAACTCTATGTAATATTCTTCACTAAGTACAAGCGTAAAATGACCATAAGTTAATTGAGTACATCGATGAAAGCATAATGTCTTTTCTTTGTTTGAAAGAGAAGCAATCTATATATAATAAAAGACTGTCGATATTCATCATATATTCAAACTTTTTTTGTTCTACTATATAATATTTTGTTAAATTTCTGTTTGTTATTTCGAAAAAAAAAACCTTGTTTTACTGAATTTTTAGAAATTATAATACAAAACATTCCATCTGATTTTTTTGTACATCGAACTATAGCCTTTTTTAAAATCAATGAAAATTTCACGCTAATCGCTTTTAGTATATATATTATTTAAATAAACATATACGAATAATCCTATTTATTTTTCTTAAGAAAATACAGAACATAAGAATCTTTTATTTTATAAACTGATTATGAAATTAAAAAAAAATATTGAATCATTCAATTTTTTCCATAATTTCCCATTCCTGTCTGTCCAAATGAATTGTACATACCATTACCCATTGGTTGTGTTAAAACTGGTCCTAAAATTATAGAACATATATATTCAATCATATCTAAAGTTTTTATATGTATGTATATATACCTTGAAAAGAAGGAGCAGAACGAAATTTAAGTTCACGTGCTTCTTGACAAACAGCACATGCAGCACAAAATGTTGTTGCTACACAATCATTACAATCTTCTTGAAGACCATAACGATCACGTAAAGTTTTTCGTTTACCCATATGTACTAAACAACATAAACCCCATCCGGATAGAAGATACCATATACAACATGCACCACAACAACTACTTCCATCAATTTTTTCAGCATTTTCTCCATATAGACATGGTGTACAACACCAACCATAGAAACAAATATTACAATCGTTGAAACAATCGAAAAGTCCACCTAAGAATATTTTATATTTTTATTTTTTTTTTTTCAAAATATATTTCATGACTTACTACTCCAAGAATTCATTTGTTTAATTATATAGAGAAATAACTATATTAGTTGAATACAATTATAATACAAGCATGTTTGTAGGAATGCTTTAAATAATTAGTTTTGTTATCAGTTGTTCTGCATTAATTGAGTCAGAATTACATTGCATACAAGTTGTGTAATGACAAATAGTTAACAATTGATAAGAGTTTTCTGTGAGTAATATTATTTTTATTATCAAAAGTAAAGAGAACTCTAGATAACATCATATTTATAGTTGTTAGTTCATATAAAGTCTTTTTTAAGAAGACAAATTTAAAATTTATATTGATTGAATTTTTTGCAAGAGACTATAGTAATAAAGAACACTAAATTGCGTTTTTGACTATTGGAAATATCTTCTTTCTAGTTGTCTTTATCTGTTGTTGGCTGTCGATTTGCTATATGTTCATCCGCATCTCGTTTCTTCCTCTATAGATACATAGCTGTTTATACACAACTTCTAACCTTTGTATAATAAATAACAGTCTAATTTTATTTACGTTAGTCAGATATATGTAGATCAATGCTATTACATAGAAATTATGTTTATGCAAAGTTTGATGAAAATTTATGTGCATGATTTGCTTCGAATACATAGAATGATTCAAAACTTCTCGAAATAATTGTGATATAATGTGAGATCCTTTTATTCCTGTTTGATATCGAGACATTTAGAAATACGAATAGTATTCTATTGTCATTGGAAATGATATCTATGAGATGGAGGACTAGTTAGGTGTGTTTAAAATCTTGTAAAATTGGGAAATGAAAAGTATTAAATCTAATTTTAAAAAAAGAACTTATATGAACTAGCATTTTTAGAAAAGCACATTCTCGAAAAGAACTACTGAGAATAATTCATTATCTCTAGTCTGCGAAAATGAATTATTTATCCACAGAAATAAATGCGCATTTTTCATTTGAGTAAAATCTAGAGTGTAATCGGATCTATGTTTCCTATAATATCTATATATTTGAAAAATTCTTTATTTTGTTTTATATTTCAATTCAATTTTCTATTCTTATCGAGTAAAGTAGAAAATCTTCAAAAACTTGTAAGTTTTGCTAGTCTTCAGAGGTTGAACAACACATTTAGTTTTAAATAATTAGTATTTTTATTGTCGTCTATTTAATGAATTGACTGAGAAATTGTTTCATACTATCAGTATAAAAAAGCCTAAAAAAAAAATAATGTTTACAAAATGATCGTGTACTATTGCAGACTTTTGATTATAGCCTTGGATATATAAACATCTAGTTCTTACTTCGAACTAGTATGTTAATTGCTCACTTTTATTATGTCAGGATTATACCATTTGCATATCACTACAATGAACAACACGAGTTCTATTTGTTAGAATAATATTTCACTGAAAAAAGATAATATTCATAATATGAACTATTTCAAAAGAAATTGAATTCTCTACAATGCTTAATATCATAAAGCGAGTCTTACTTTAAATTTTAGCAGTAAAAAAACCTATTCAAACACTTTACTTTGTGCAGCTTTTGACAGACTTTTTTGGAAGTATATTTGAAAATTAATTTTGATAAGAAATTCTTTGTAATCTTTTACTCGCATTATGATATTAAATATTATCAAAAATTCGATTTCTTTCGAAATAGTATAATCTTAATGTCATAAAGCAAGTAACTAACATATTGGAAAATCACATATATTCACAAGAAACATTTTCGTATTTTGAGATGATAGATAAAATTGCTAATTTTTATAGAGAACCTAATTTGAAGAACTAGTATGTAAGACACAGTATAGTAAAACTGCAAGATAAATATTGGAATATATTTTATTCATAATTTTACAACGCATCATTTAAATGAGTTGTAAAATTATTTTGTAAAGAATGTTTCATAGGAATGAAAAATTAGTTTTTACTAGATTAAAAATATGACATCAGTTTTAATAAAATCATTACTGACATATTAGAGATGTTTGTAATTTTGCCTTTGAATTATTCGTTGCTGATAGAACACGTGAACGTCACCTTTCATACAATAATCAGTTGGCTCTTGAATGAGATGCAAGGGCAGTGAAGCCACTGAGACTCTAAGACTTGTGCCTCATATCCCACAAAAATACACCATTTTTAACTCTCTTGTGCACTTCTACAGAGATTTCCGAATAGGCTTTGTGGTTTCTTGAATTATTGAAAATTGTCATATGGTTGTGGTTGGAAGATTAAAGTTCTTATGCACTACGAAAATTTTAGTAACTTTTTACAACATTTTTTTAGGTCATGAAAAGGACAGGGGAGGATAAGGGCCCTTTTTGGCCCACTATAGACCGATATCGTAGACACA
>JAJEKB010021859.1:164133-216158 GCA_022393335.1 Macrotrachela quadricornifera | reverse complement strand
ATGTCAACTTAGTTGACGAAACGTTCAAAATTCAAAATAAATAATTAAATAAATAAATTTTCTATTTTCACTTAATTTTATTATATTATGTATTAACTTGTTAGTGGTTATCCATATAATTATTATTTTAATGTCTGAGAATAATTTTTATTTGATTTTTTTGATAAAAATTCTTTTTTTTTCATAGCTTTTAATGGCTTGTGAAGGTAATCGATTTACGGAGAAAAAATGCGTGAAAAGTACGAAGTATGCCAAAGAAAAAAAATTACTTTAATCAAAATATAATATGCTACCACGTACGAGAAGTTTTACGTTAATGCTCCAAGGAGCAAAAGGAAAAGTAAATTAAATTGAACTTCAGTATGTTTTATTCTATTTTCAATGTTTTCATCAATAGCCGATGTTTATAATTTTATGCTTGCTTTTCCTAAAGATAGTGCTTTACCAAAATTTCGTACATTACTCAAAGGACGTACTTGTAAAGCTCAACTTTATGTTAAGTAAGTTTAGTAAAAGTAATAGTTATTATTTTATTTAAAGAAAGTTTATTTTAGACACATTCCTGTTTCATAAATTCCATATGAAGATAAAGCTAAATGTGCTCAATGGCAAGGGGGAAAAAGCAGACTTCTGTACTTCTGAAGTACAGAAGTCTGCTTTTTCCCCCTTGGCTCAATGGTTACATGAACTTTTTCATGAAAAAGTAATAACGGATGGGCCAGATTAAATTGCACTAAATGTTTTTGCTTTTTTTGTTCATTTCCTGTTCAAGAAGTATATTCATTTTTATATCAAAAGATAGAGAATTTTAAGCTCTACAAAACTATCTACTTTGTTTTTCAAATACGTTTTTCTTGTCGGCGCCTAATTAAAAAGACTCAAATATACTCAATCATTCAACTGCGATTTGCTGCTTTTTGCTGACATTAATCGATCAGTGTAAAGCTTTGCTCATCAAGGCCAATGCTAAATATAAAGTATTTAACACCTATAGATAGAGAATTTTGTGGTCTATCCTTTCATGACCTTTTCAAGATTTTTGGCGCTATTGGTCAGGAGAAAAAGTCTCGGAACTGATATCTGTCGTTTTTTTAGGATGCACTTTGGAGAATCATGTTGTTAAAAGTCAAAATTACTCTATGAAAGATTTATTATTATGTCATTGGATGTGGAATTTAATTCTGAACAAAATGATGCAATTTTTAAGTTGAAGTGTGGAAAAACTTCCGTTGTTTCGAATTAAAAAAAGAACAATGGCCCAAATATATTGGAAAAGAGCTTTTTCGTTATTTTCATGTATTTTTCGTCGAACCTGTTTCTTTCAAAAAAACAAAATAGTCACAAAACAACAATATGTATTCAGATCTCAGTGGTATATATTAACAGTGTCTTTTCGTTTTATTCTTTTCATATATGACAAACATGATCTGTGGATGTTTTCATTTTTTTTGTTCACTTCAAAAAAAAAAACAAGTTTTTTGTTACATAGATTTATTTTTTTTATATAAAGATTTAGATGTAAAAAAAGGATGAGCTGCTTTTGGAAATTTCTTTTTCTCTTTGTATTATGTTAACAAGTAATCGAATAATAGTCATTTGATCTTTTTCTTAACGCTACTTACGAAAAAGGGTCACCAACTTATAAATCACTTTTCAGCTGATACTTTGTGCATAGGTAAACATGATTAAGACTAAAAAAGTCTAAAGGATAAGTGCTTATAGTTCTTTCTTTCAGAATTCTATTCATCTTACTGAAATTTCAGCTAATGCTTAGGTATGTACACAAAAAATCGAATGATAGTATTTAGATCTGAGTTTTCACTTATAGATAGGTCTAATAGTACCTAGCATATCCTTAAAATTTTAGCTCAATCGGATGTTTCCTTTACGAGATACTAAATTTTCAAAAAGTACTCATATTTTACTAATGATTTGACAAAATCCTTTTTTTCTGAAGATTTAGTATTTCGTAAAGGAAACATCCGGTTGAGCTAACATTTTTAGCATATGCTAGGTGCCATTAGACCTATCTATAAGTGAAAATTGAGATTTAAATACTACCATTCGATTTTTGTGTACATACCTAGGCATAGGCTGATATTTCAATAAAATAGATAGAACTCTGAAAAGAAGGACTATAAGCACTTATCCTTTTAGACTTTTCTAGTTTCACTCATGTCTATTTATGTACAAAGTATCAGCTCAAAAGTGATTTATAACCTGGTGAGCCTTGCTCGTTAGTGGAACTTGAAATTAAGATATTACTTAAATATGACGAAAGAATTAACCAGTAAAAAAACCTTCAACAACATCATCTAAAGATTTTGATGTCATATCAGATAACGATAATGAACAATATTCTTTCACATCGCTTGACACTTTAGAAATCTAAAAATTATTCCAAATATTTTTGTTTGTATGTGACGTATGAATCTGATGTGTCAAAATGTGTTTTATACGTAACATTGTTCTACTATCCTGATTATCTGAATTGAAAATAAATGATAAAACATTTTTGAAGAATGTCAATAAGACGTATAAGCCATTGTAAGTGCTTGATTATTTTTGTTTTTGTTTTTTATTTTTATCTATATCTTATTATTATTTTAATTTACATCCACATAAAATATGAAGTATAAAATCTTCGAATTTTGTTGTAAATGTATTCTGTTCTTCAATCCCATAATATTTCTTATTAACAAACAAACATGAGCTCTGATCGGTCTTATGCACAAACAGTACACACAACAAATGATTAATTCTCCTGTCTTCAAACAGAGATGTCCATTGCGGTGCGACCGCCCAGACAGACAAAAAGTTGAAAAAAACTTGTAAACATGGATTGACACGTTCCTTACTTGGACAAGTATTTTTAAGTAAGTGATCGTAGCTATCTAAACCCACATTATATGGTTCAATCAGTTATTGAAAGGACAGGGGCGGATATGCTAGCAAAATCGATCCTATTTGAAATTTGTAATTCTTTTCTCTATTATTCGAACAGACATCGGTGCCATTTTTTGTACATAGATAGTGCTCAGTGTGCTCTAAAAGACTGTAAAGACGCGAGGGTTTGAAATGCTTGGGCAATACCTTTTAATTAGACTAAAACATATTGAATATTGACATAGCGTTGTGGTTTGATTAGAAGATATTGCTCAAGCATTTCAAATCTTTGTGTCTTTGCATACTTTTAGGACATACTAAGAGCTATCTATGCACAAAAATGACAACAGAGTCTATTGTAATAACAGGGAACAAAGATACAAATTAATAGAGAGCTTTTTAATTTTCAAATAGGACCGATTTTACTAGCATATCCGTCTCCATCCTTTGTTTTTGCAAAAATTTTTTATCAAAAATGCTAGAATCTTGATTACAGCATTGAGAGCGGTGATTAGGGCTGAGACAGTTTGATAGTTCAGGTTTGTCAAGTACCCAAAATATTTGAAATTTTGTCGAACTGGAGACTTGTATGCTGCGCGAAGTATAAACAATTATGGTATGTCCCGCTCCCATATAGTGACAGGAACTTCATGAACACATGTATGATCATATATTGCCAAATATTCTGTTATGAAATTGTGCGAAATTTCAGATCAGTTTTCAATCCCTATTTTGCTAATAATTATCTTCAGTATGGATTATCTAATTTCATTACTTCTATTCACCATTCTTTACCTCCATCACTTAGCGTGACCTTTTTCTTTCTTTAAACGGTTATGTGACAAAGTATTGTCGATAAAACCTCTCTTAAAAGGATTCCACAGGACCAAGAAAAAAATTAACGTGCCTCATCCTGCATCTGCAACTGCTCAATTCCGTCTCATCTCATTCTACCATTTTTGAAAAACAACTTCCCACGTCCTGCGAAGTTCTGATATCGAAACAGCTAAATCATTGCAAGCTATCCCAATGTGTTGGACATATATAATTTGTGTTGAATTAGCATGTGGTCAATGACGAGATTTAATCAGTAAGATTTTCATTGAAAATCTATTTATTATATATGTCAAAAAATATTGTAAATTTCTTAGATCTTTATTTCTAATTTAATATCAAAACAAAAGATCTTTTTATTTGATGTAATAAACACAACAAAATTCAAAGTTTCATTTTATTTGTATGTAAAACTTTTTACACTTCTTTTCCCAAAAAAACTTAATCAGAACAAAGCAAAGAAATATTCACAGTTTCATGCTATTATAGCCATATCAAAAGTATCTCTTCATCTGTCGTCTTAGGAACTTCTGTTCGAAAAGAACGACTATTTGAAGTTTGCAAATTACGCAATGTTTTTTCATAAATTTTACCATCTTCAATACCACCAGTAATAGTGAGAAAATTTAATTTCTTGAGACAATTGATAAACGTATGTGACATTTCAATCAAATGATCATTAAGACCATGTAGTTTTATGACTTGCAAATGAGGTAGTCGTTCGACAATTAAATAGGCAATTTTTATCAAATTTGATTGATATATAGCGAAAAAAAGATTAAGTTGTCGTAAGCCATTTGACATCAGCATATTACACAAAGAAGTATCGTTAAAGAGATGAATTAAATTTTCCCTTTTCAAATCGCATGTATACTCAATTTCTTCTCTGTAATGTAGTTCTAGAGTACGTACATTAATCGCTTGCGAAAAGAGAAGGCGAAGATGAATTGAATTGAATGGATGAGCAATACTTAGCGATGTAATTTGATGCCAAGGAACGATAGGTGGTGATAAAGAAAGAAATTCATTGTTGATCTGATAATTCTTTTCCATAATAATCTCATTGCAATGGAACAATTGACTGTTGAAGACACATCTATTATATGGCCATCGACTTTGTCTAAATTCAAAAAAATGTTTATTATAAAAAAACCAACTGTCTGTTTATACCCATGCACAGTATTTTTATTTAGATACGAATCGACACATAAAGATTTATCCATCCTTGGTATTGTTACAGCTCTCACAGAATATATCGTGTATTCTTGTAACGATAGTTCTAATTCAATTGGTACTGATCCTTTGAGCTTTTGAAATACATTGGATAAGATTTTGTTTGTATTTGGTGGTGGCACTTCAGTTCTTCCAAGCCATTTAACATCAAACGAATATAAACATTGATTGGAAAGCATTGATAGTAGATTATGAAGAACATGAGAACCATCTATCTTCGCCAATAATGTGAAGCTCGTCAATGAAAATAAAACATCACGCTCAAATAATTTGTTAATTGATTTCAGACTAATGAATGAATTCAAACATTTTATTTTTAGACGGCGTAGATTTGTAGCAAGATCTTTATTAATAGGTGTGATTCGACTAAAATATATTAACAAGATGATTTTCTAACAATAAAATATACATCACAAATTATGTTTTTTTTACATCGAATACATCTTTAATATATCTTTTTTCTAATTATCCACTAAACTATTTGTCTTCTGATTAGTATTCAACAAATCATATTCTCGATAAAATTATCGAAAATAAGTCTCATAATAGATACAAATCTCAGTACATATTCTTGAGTTTTTTACCGATCAATAAGTCTTCCTTCATGCATTATCTTTTATTGTAAAGTTATTTCTACTTTCTATGCAAATCTTTACTCTCTTCTAAAACGTTCATCTTTGATTTTCGTAGAAATATTCTTCAAAAAGAGTCTATTCGACATCAGAATTTATTTCACAATATCTTTCAGTATCATCTGTAGAGTTCTAGGAGTACTCTTTCGAGTTTTCATCATGAATTTCATTGAATCTAACATATTTAAATGTCAAGTCTCAAATAATGATCAACGAATACACATGAGAAAATGAGAAGTGTTTCTTTTATGTAGGAATAAATCGAAAATGTCACGCTATTAAATTCAAATACTGACGAAATAGACTTAACACTATCACTACCACAAATAGAACGATAGCTAATTACGAACGACAAAAAGGATTATTTTTGTATTGATCTCATCGAAAGAACCCAATTTTAATGATCGCCTTGTCTATACACGTTCATCGGCAATTTCATATAAAAACTCATAGTTGATTAACTTCAATCACCTTTCTTATACAAATATAATATACAATTAAAAATTTCATGCGTAACTTAATTGTAATTCATCAACAATTTAATATCTCCTCGCTATTGTTAATATATCATCCTAAAAGTTAATAGAAATTATTCAAAAAAGTATCTTATTGATTGATAAATCATTAAATTTTAACTTCAACATCTCTTGATAAATTGATTAAATATATTCGCTTCTATCCTACGTTTTATATTGAGTTTATAAAATAAAATATACATTCAATTAAAGAATCTTACTTATTATTATTTCTTAGTGGATGTTCTCGAGGTAGCCAAGAAGCAGTTTGTGTATAGGTGAGTTGTTTCAATTGTGGAAGATATTCAAATAAATACGATAGAAATCCAGGTGAACAACAAATTGCAAGTGATTGTAAATTTAAAAGTTTGGTTTGAACAAGCATAAATGTTCTACCAAGTGGTAGAACAAATTGACTGTCTAGAGTAGAACGTATATATCGCCGAAAAAGTAGATGACATACACGTAATGAAGGAAATAAATGAAAAATTCGTTCATAATATGCACTTTCAGGCACACCTGAAAACGTATAAACAGCACGATAAATAGTTGAAAAACGTATACTAAACATAATGAGAGATTTAATGGGTGACAATGAGTTGAGAATCAACTCAAAAGAAGAACGTTTTATATCAATTAAAGATAAATGACGGAGATTGGTAAATGTAAATAGATGTTCAGTTAACCAGAAGCCATTATCAATAGCTAATGTATCTGAGACACATAATGACATAAGACGACAGGAAATGTTTGATTGTGATAAATATGAATAATAAAATTCGGTGACTGCTATATTCATTGCATTCAAACCCAAGTAAACTGGCATAATTGACATGTTATTAATGATAGTAGCAAATCGTGAATTGAGATTAGAAAAAATATTGAATACTTCATGAAATTGAAAATAAATAAATATTTCGTAGAGTAATTCCACAGAGATACACTCGATTGTTGTTGTCATAGTGTGTTTTAATGTCATGCCGTTGAATAGTATACATCATTCTTATTTAATTGCTTCATAAACAACAGTACAAAGCATTATTGTTCTTTCCGCCAATAGTCATCGAAATAAGATAATATTTTTATTGCTATTCGTCACCTTCATAGGTCAATGTACATACAGCTTGTGTTTTCTTTTCTTTCGGTCATCTTTTTTTCTCAATAGCGTGTTTGTTATAATAAGTGGCAATACTATTTTTCTGATCGTTATGAACGAACCGTTTTGCTTATATTAAACTTATTTTTTTTATCATGATATTTCATCATTTGACTTTCGATTATTACTTTTTTTAATGGATAACATGTAGAAAACTATAAGATATCAAAACTCTATTAGTTTTCAATGAACTTCGAACATCATTTAGATAGAATTTGAGTGGAAAAAAATCAAAGAAAAGTTTTATTTTAATCTAAGAAAAAAATAATATTCATCGTAGCATAACTACTAACAATAGAAACAAATTGTTTATTATGTCCAATTGGCTTTTTCCGATGATCATTTAATTCATTCTCATCTCTAAAATCTTTAAAAAATCAAACAATTTTTCATCTTGTTTGGTACAACTAATAACCAATTATGAATTTTTATCGCCAAAATATTGTCTAGATAAATTTTTTTTGTGATAATAAATCAATTAACATTATTACTCAATCTAATATAGTAAATTTATTAATAATCTGTTTACAATTAAAGGCAAGAAATGAATGATAACAAGAGAATTCAGATAGTTATTTAATATCAAAAAAGCAAACTAAAGAATATAAATATTAATATAATTTATTTAAATATAATCTGAATAATAATTAAAAGGAATAAAAAAATTTTCAATTAAAAATAATTGATTCGAATGATATCAAATGAATTAAATTTCCAATACGGTTGTTCTTGATTGATTATCAAATTGAAAAAGATTTTTATCATATAAACACTTTAAAAACATGAGTAAAATAAAATTTTGAAATATTAATGTGAACAATAAGTGTTTGATGTTGAGGAAATATTAGTATTGAGTATGGAAAAATTTAAAATCAATTTATTTTATAATGGATTAAATGATTGATTACCATTAGGTCCTCATTAAAAAAAAAACATTATTAAATTAAAACAAAATTTTCTCTCAAATTCTACCTAACTGTTGTTTTAATAAGTTGAAACTAAAATTTCAATAAAAATATTTTGTCTTTAAATAAATTAAATATAGTAAATTTTATTCATCTACTATCGGAAGAAGATTTCGTGCATTCTTGAAATCGACTAGTGCTAAAATAAATTCCTGTATATCAATTTTCAAATAATAGATATGAACACATTTAATGGCTAACATGATTTTGCGATAAAATCATTTTCTTTAAAAGAAAACTAATTTGTAATAAAATAAAAATATGCAAGTATTAGTAGTATAGCGGTAAATTATACCGCTATACTACTAGCACAGCTATACTATCAATACTGTTATACTACTTACACCGCCAAAGTTCCTTTTCGTTCAAATTTGCCACAAGATCAAATTCCTCATTAACTCTCGGAACACACTGGTGTTCAATAACTATTCATTCGAGAATATTGATGAGCTCTTGCGTGGCCACTACAACTAATTAATTTAAAGCAAAAGATTAAAAATTAATCTAAAAGTATAATAATATAGATGAAATTGTTTTATTTTAATATATTCTTTTTTTATTTTTTTTAAATAAGAAGAGGAGCAACTGATTAAAATTCATATTTTCATGTTGGCAATCAAACTTTCGATTTAATTACACACATGATTAGTTCATGATCCTAAAATAAAAAAATGTCTATATTTTAGGATAAAAAGAAAAGAAATGTACCACGAATCATAATACGATGTATTGAAAACCAGTTGTTTGCCGTAATCGATAATCGTTTGCTTGTGACGTATTTTTTATCATCATCAATTACCATGTGTAGAATGCTAGCAGAAATTATTAAAATGGCATCAGGATCATCATCAGATTGATCATCTGGATGAGATTTACCATCACCACCATCACTTTTATCATCTTGAATATCACCCATAACCATTGCATCTTCCTCATTTTGAAGTTTTTTAATATCAAAATCTTCTTTTCGTTCAAACAAATAATGAATCATTTTTTGCATAATTTCACTTGGTATATCAATTAATACTGTTATAGGTATATAATCGACTGTTCGAGATGGAAGAGATATTGGAGCACCATCTGGCACGTTTAAATTCAGATGAAGTGCCTGTGGTACGTGAAATATTTCACTATGATGCTTAGGACTAATAGTTACTACCAATTTATTATTGACATGAGAATAAACTAAAAAAACGAAGATAATGCAAATTAAATTTGCAAAACAAAATAAATTAAAAAAAAGCTTATTATCTTTTAAATAAGCATCAACATTCATTGCGCATGAATTGTTTTGTATATTTCGAATCAGATATATACCAAACAGACCTGTTAATTCTTCATGGTGGATTTCGTCAGCACCAAGTAATTTTAAATAGAAATTTTGATCAACCATAGCAGCCAATAAAATAAGTAACGCGACCTACAAAAACAAATTTTACAACTAAATGAATTTATTGTTTTTCTTACCTTTACAAGATGATCATTATTTCCATGAACTAGTTCATTGTGATTTAATTCAGTAACTGGAGAAGCTGATCGTGCTATTAATGATAAAAAAATGGTATTAAAAAAACTATATTATTTTAGTACTTGAAATATATTTGATAATAAATTGAAATTTATCCGAACTATTATCAGTTAATAGGGGAACATGAATACATGATTCTGGATTTTTTTGTGCTTCACTAAATAATTGAATAATACTCAAATAATAAGGATAAACCAAAAACAAAAATATATTCATACATTTGCCAAATAATGTTGATGAAGTGATCACCACTTTGAAGTTCTTCAAATGATTCAACTGATTTAAGTGGTGGAATGATTAAAGAATTGATCTGAATTTAAAGATTAATATATCAGTAAATGTATTAAATTTTCACACTTACACCAAAAAAAATAAGTTGTTTGTTCACCATTTTTGTAAATTGATGAAAATAAAAGAAGGTAAAGAAAGAACGAATAATAGAAAAAAAATATGACTCATTTTACATTTCCCAGACAAAGAATATCGACAACCAATTAAAATATATTCTCAAAAATTACTTTTTTTAAAATTTGACGTTAATTTCTAGCAAACAAAAATTGTTAATCTCTCTAAAACTATATCTTTCTTTGGTTTTATCTTTCTAAAATTTTATTGTTCTAAAATTTTATCGTTCTAAAATTCTATTATAGATGACGCCACATTTGGTCTTCTATTAATTGTCTTATATATTAGAACTTCCTTCATTTGAATATGAATTAATGATATCAAACATCTCGAGCAACTTCCAGACATTTTTGATTATATTCTCTTTTTTATCAATGCATAATTGATTTATTATCCCACGAAAAAGAATTGTAAAACTTCACGTTTTAACGCGTTTCTTTTATGGTTCACATGTTTTCGCTAGATTTTAAACGCACTTTTTAAAACGCATTTAAACGCATCTTTCTATCGGTAGAAACCGATATATATACAAATGAACGATTTCCTCTAAATCATCCTGAGCATCCTATTTATATATAACTCTACAGCAATCCCTAGTGAATGTACTGAGCTAAGGGTACCCATGTACTGAGAAAGCCTCACCAGCGTACCCGATATGGGTACTTCGAAAAAGCCTCAGTAATTATACTGATGTAGGTACTGCATTGGGTACCCATATTAATATGTTTACTGAACAAGTACTTGTATGAGTACCCACACGTGTAAATTTACTGAGAAAATTTCTACAGAGTACCCTAAATTTGTCTCGTTCTGTGCAGCAAACTGTTCGTTCACCCTTTTCTTTTGCGCACACGACTTAGTATAAACAACTAGACAAAACGTAAGAAAATAATTTATTTTATACTATTTTTTCCGTCGATTATTTCTTGACTATTTACTAGTCGAGAATATGCCGATCTCGATAGAAAATTGAGACAGGACTACCTTGAAGTGGCCTGATGGATATCCCATCAACTCAGGTGCGGAGGTCATATTTCAGAATTGACCTGCTTGAATTTTGAGAATTGGAAAAATTAAATTAAATTAAATTGAAAAAAATGTCATAAAATTCCTTAAAAGAAAAAAAATGAAAAAAGGGTCAGAGCGAGGTTCGATCATCGACCATCGACATACTGCAATTTTGGCGTCGGGGTACCTAAAAATACTGTGCAATAGTACCTATTTACTGAACACTTTCCAGCAGGGTACCCGCCTCAGTACCTTATAGGTATCTAAAAGTACTTTAAGATATTCAATACCCTTAAGGTTCCTGTGACATACTGGTAGCAGGGTACTTTTTCGGGTACCCTTTGCTCAGTACATTCACTAGGGATAATGGATATATTTACCCAATCTGAGTATATTCATTCCTTAAGAAGTTAGTAAAGATTATACTTGTGATTTTTTCTTTTCTAAGTCATTCTTTAGTTTTAAAAATGACTTAGAGAAGAAATAACCACAAGTATAACCTTTACTAACTTCTTAGGGAATGAATATACTCAGATTGGATAAATACATCCATCATTGCTGTGAAGTTATCTGTAAATTGGACGCTCAGGATGATTTAAAGGGAATCGTTCAAATATGAATTGTCATTAGATTATTACAGTTAGTAGGTCAAACTAGAGCTGACAATAGATAATTTCCGCTTCTCTACAGGATAGAATAGGGTTGATTTTGATAAGCGAAGGAGAAGTTTGGTTAAAGCAGGATGAACAAAAAAGCGATGCGGGCGGAATAAAGTAAACAAAGTGAAGAATATGCTTGAAATGAAATAAAAGACGGGACATTATATTAAAAATAAAATATATGAAGTGAATGTTATAGTTAGACTAAAATAAACGCAGTGAAGGATATAATCCTAGTAAGATAAACGAATGGATGGATATAGTTAAAATAATAGAGGAAGGAATGGGTGTAGTTAAAATAAAATTGACGCAGGGATGGATATGTTTAAAAAAAATAAACGAACGGATGGACATGACTAAAAAAATAAACGAAGGCATATTATGGTTAAAAATATAGATGAAGAGATAGAAATGGTTAAAAAATGGACGAATGGATGCTTTGGTTAAGGTATAGTAGACGAAGGAATGAATATTGTTAATGTTAAATGAAGGAAGTATGCAGCGCGATCATATTGAAAAGTTTCGTGGGTAGGGAATAAGAGACAAAATTTTATCGAGTTAAGGATGTAGAACTTGACGGCTATATAGACAAAAAGTTCAATACTAGTGGAGCAATTTTATTGAAAAATTTTTTTTATAAGAAATCTTCTTCTCTTCTACACGTAAATTCAGAATTGTTTGAATAACACTGAATTATGTCTGAAAAAGTACCAAAATTGCCATATTTATGGCGTCATCTACGCAGTCATTTTATTTCTTTCAAAACTAACTCGGGCTCACTCAAAAAGATCTGTTTGTTTAAAAATAAAACAAGAAAATTTTGATAATAAAAAATTTTATTCAAAATAATTACTACGTAGATCAAACTATGGGATCAAACATAGTAAAAAAAGTGAATTAACGTTAAATTTGAATTAAGCAATTTGATTGGTTAACTCAGAGTTAAATCATCTTAAAATTAAAAAGATGATTTAAATCTTCATGCACTAATCACATTGCTTAATTCAAATTTAACGTTAATTCACTTTTTCAGTGTGTTTGACCCCTATCTTTGCTGCTTCTTTTATTAAAATAACAAACAGACTAGTCCATCGTTATTTATATGTATGTTGGAGGAGAAATTGAAATCCAGGAAAATTTAAAATTTTCCTAGAAAAAATTAAAATTTCAATTTTTCCTTTAGGAGAATTTGAAATATTACTGCAGGAAAAATTGAAATTTTAATATTTCCTAGGAAAATTTTAAATTTTCCTAAATTTTAATTTCTCCTGCAACATATACATAGAAGAACAAAGCATCTAACTTTCTGGACGACCTATATTAAACAGTCAGTATTGAAAAGAAAATTAAACGTCAGTTTCTTCAAGAGAATATAGAATAGGCGAAAAAGATATAAATACTATTTCATTTATATTTCTTTTGGTCCAATTATTCTTATAATTTCAAACTAATGTAAAAGTTAAATTCTTGTATTGAATTATAAAAGAAAGTATCTTGTTAGAAATTCACAACAAGTCAGTAATAATAAAACTTGTCTGCCTGTTTTCTATATTGGTTTTAAAAGAATGAATCATGGGAAAAAATACAACGTAGTGGTATATGTAATCAAGTGCGAGTTCATAATGCAGTGAGAAATAGGCCAATAACTCAAAAACAAAGTGTTTTATTAATAGATGAAAAAGTTCAAAATATTGAACATATTGAAAATATGTTTTAATTGAACTACAAATAACAAAAAGACATTAGTTTTTAAATATAATGATTCAATTAATAACTGAATGCACAAATGAAAATAAAATTAGGCACAAATGTTTTAGCCAAGATAAATGATAATCAATCAATATTTGTATTTCTTTCTCAACGGTATTCGAATATATTTTTATCATGCTATTTTATAAAAGGATTGTCCTTAAAACTACTAATATTCACCTTAAATATGTTAGGTTTGATGCCACCTAATGTTTATTTTAATTAGAAAAGATCCCTACTCTCTGAAAGTATGCATTTACTAAAACCACATAAATGCAAATATTCATTGAAATGCGTTTCGAAAGTATCTATTTTTTCAAGAAAAAACGCACTGAAAATAATAGCGTTTTAGCGCGTAGGTACAACACAGGTTTTTGAAGGAAAAAACGCATTTAAAGAGTAGCGTCATAACGCGTTCTGAATAAAACTTTTTTTTTTTTGACAATGTAAGGGTATAAAAATGCATTTAAACGCATAGCTAACAAACGCGATGGAACGCATCAAAATGAACGCATTTAAACGGTATTTGAAGTCGCATTTTATTAGAAAAAACGGATGCTGTAGGAAAAAGAACGCATTTCAACGCTTTAGAAATAAAAACTAATGCATTTTGACGCGAACATTTAAAAGATGATGCGTCAAAACGCGAAAATAGCGTTTTTCTTCTGAAAGGGTGCGTTCTAACGCTAACTTTTACAATTTTTTTTTCGTGGGTACTACAACATTTTTCTCAATTTATTCATCGCCATATAATTGAAATTAAAAGTGAAACTTTTCTTATTCTTGATTCATTATCATGTGGTAAAATAAAATTCCTCGAACGTATTTTTCATAAACATCGTAGTAACAATCCTTCTCTTACGAAATATTTATGTCTTTTGTTTAAATGGTTTAATTCATTTTATCGAACCATCAATTATACGAGAAATCTTATTTAATATAATATTCAAACAAAAACTCCAAATAGTTATCAAAGTGGTAAACTTTAAATCTTATTTAAAACAATTGCAAACAAAAAAAAGAAAAAAAAATCATTTGATTTTTATTCTTGATTATTTTGTACAATTTACATATGAAAAATTAGATTTTATTCTTTATACACTAGTGTATGCTACTTATTCAAATAAAAAATTTTTTAAAAACTAGTCAATATTAATAATTATTCTGTGAAATCGTTTTCATTATTTTAAATTATTCAAAAAAAAGCATTTAAATTTATGTTTTTCACAAATAAGAACAGCAGTCACGACCGGTTCGACCTTGCTGAAGGGTCTCATCAGGTGGCATCATTCATTCATCATAACCCTCAAGAGCTACGACAAATACCGAATATTCAACTTCTAGTTGAAGAAGTAGAAGATAACCGGTGTTAAATTGCATGACTGCAATTAGGACTATACCACCTGATGGGACCCTTCAGCAAGGTCGAAACCGGTCGTGGCTGCTGTTCTAATTGTTGCAATACTAATACGGGGTGGCCCAAAAGTTGGTTTACCGAAAAAAAAAATCGAATATCTCTATTACAACTACTATCAAACGAGCTGGAATTTTTACCAATAATGGAGGCTTTCTTAAAGTTTTCTTTAATATGAGAAACATCAACAAATCACTGTTCCTATGTAGTGAAATCAACATCAAAAAGAATTTTTCACTTGTCATGTACTGAAAACAAAAAAGCTTCTATACGAAACTAAAAAAGGATTTTGCACTTTGCAACGAATTCGAAATTCTTTTTT
Organism: Macrotrachela quadricornifera; assembly: GCA_022393335.1. NCBI lineage: Eukaryota > Metazoa > Rotifera > Eurotatoria > Philodinida > Philodinidae > Macrotrachela > Macrotrachela quadricornifera. The sequence goes on along the minus strand of JAJEKB010021859.1, from coordinate 200,852 downwards.
GGTTTCGTAAGAATATGGTTTCGCACATAACTATATTTTTATTAGCTTAAAAAAAGGTCTCGTGATTCAGGTTTTGTACCGAACCGATGTTGATACTTTAAGAAAAGGTTTCGTACGACCTTCCACACCCTGATTTCTATATCTGATCTCTTATTTATCTATTCAACTCTTATTTCTACTTTAACCCTCTAAATGTATCATTAACCTTACATCTATTCCTAACTTCCTATCTATCTTTAATTCTTTAAACCGAATTTTAACCCTAAATCTATCCTTAACCCTATATCTATCCTTCACTTCCTAAATCTATGCTTAACTTCCTAAACATATCCTTAACTCCATAAATCTATCCTTAACCCCCTAAATCTATTCTTAACCCTATATATATCCTTAACCCCCTAAATCTATTCTTAACCCTATATTTATCCTTAACCCCATAAATCTATTGTTAACCCTATATCTATCCTTAACCCCATAAATCTATCCTTAACCCCCTAAATTTATTCTTAACCTTACATCTATCCATAACCGTATGTGCACCAGTAATCCCCTAAATCTATCCTTAACCTTATGTCTATTCTTAACACTATATCTATCATGATCCCTCTAAATCTATGCGCAACTACTTAAATCTATTTTTAACCATATATAGATTCCTACCCTCTTGTAGCTATTCTTAACCCTGTATTTATACTTAATCCCTTAAACATATTCTTAATTCTATATGTATACTTAACTTTATATCTGTTGTTAACTTCCTAAATCCATCCTTAACTTTATATATATTCTTATCTCTAAATTTATTCTTAACTCTATACCTATTCTTAACCTTATGTCTATGTTTAACCTCCTAAATCTATTTTGAACTCTCCCAAATCTATTCTTAACCTTATATCTATTCTTAATCGTGTATCTATCCTTAATCCTGTAAAACTATTCATAATCCCTTAAATTGAGTTTTAATCCTATATCCATCTTCAAGCTGAAGCCACTATGGCTGAGTGGTTAACTTATTCACTGCATATCCACAAGGTACTTTGTTCGAACCTCGACGCTAATAGACATCGAATGAGACTGGATAAGTCACTAATAACTATTTGTCTCAAATCACTCGTCCGATAACACATTGACTACGGTGTTGATATACATAAACATGCGCCTGGGGCTAGTATGTTGTTAGTTAGTGTTTATGAAGAACTTAAGTAGTTAAGCGAAAGAACTGTGAGTCTGGCGAATCTTCTGTTCAGAGCTGCAATTAGTAATAATTGTACAGAAAATATCGGGCTTTAGGTGTTGTCTTCGGAGAACGCCTCATATTGCAAGGTAGCCGATAAGCAAGCCATTCTTTCTTTCTGTCTTTGTGTCCTTAATATTAAATCTATCCTTAACCCTTACATCCATTCTTAACACAATATATACATATTTATGCTAAACTTCTTACATCTGCTAATGACATTTAAAGATAGATAAAAGAAATTAAGAATATATTTATGGAATCAACTCTAAATATATGAGGTTGAGATTTTAGTTGCAAGAGCATATCTTGATGCAAAGCATGACAGAATAATGTGTTGAAGTTGTTATTCTTCATTTATAAGATAGAGTGCTAAGTTGCAGATCTCGGAAACTTCTAGGAAAAGGCGTCAAATTTTAATAAACTGCTGTATACATACAAAAAACTGAAGCTCCATAAAAAAGTGAGCGGTCATGCTGTACATCTTCATAGAGTCAATCTAACAAAAATATATATTTATATAGTGCGCATTGAGAGAGAATGGGAGTGCCTGATCGTGTCAGCTTAGATGAAAATCAATAAAATGTACTTTCTAGTTTTTTTTGTAAAAGGACACTTCGATAAGAAGATACCAAACATTATGATAAAGGTTCTACCAAATGAAAAAGGAAATTGTTCTGACAAAACGAGACTTCGGACTGTCCTCCTCTTTACGTAATTCTATTTTAACGAAGACTGACTTTTTTTTGAAGCGAAGCAAATCTTTGATCCAAAATGAGTGATATCACATATTTCTAAAGTAACACGATCTCTAGCTAGATAAAGATGAATAAAACTAATTACATAAGGACTAGAAATTCGCTTATTAACTAATTCTTCCTTTAGATGAGGAAAACTTTCTAAGATGGATCGTCACTCTTTTAAAATAATAATCACTTCGTGAACTACAATAAAATTAATAAGCATAGTCTTTTGTGGAATAGAGACTTGATAAAATGTTTAATAAATAGTTAGTACCTTTTTCCACAAGATATATCTGTAACGTCATTTGGACAAGAGGAAAATTTTTTGTATTTTTTCTAGAAGTTTGTTAAGAAAATGTGTAAACTCAAACAACAGCGAGAATGCGTCTAAAAGTCAGGGGGAGAATGAATGCTTTTCGAACAACTTATATATGCCGTTAAACAGAGATCGCTACTGTTACTTATGTCGGACTCTGTTTCCATCGCAGCAGTATTTCGAAACCTTTTTAATACGAAATCTGCAGAAGGTTGGAACGGAACCCTTCTCAGCTAATGACCCGATAAAAGTTTTATACGAAACCCTTTTAACTTTCAGAAGATGTAAAGGGCTTTGCACGAAATCTTCTTAAGCTTCAACTTTTATACAAGATATTGTGCGAAACCATTCTTATTTTTAAAACTTATAAAGAGTTTAATACGAAACCCCTTTTATGTCTAACGAGGGAATGCCTCCAACTGTCTCCTCGCTTTTGAGATCGGACTCTGTGCATAAGGAAGACCACAATGAGATATGAAAAACCCCAAAAGGATAAGTACCCGCAGGCCTTCTGTCCAGAGTTATAGGTACTTTACTGGAATTTCAGCTTATGGCATGGTATTTACCAACAAATCGAATGACGATATTTCGACCTGAGATTTTGCCCATAGAAAAGTCTAGTTGTGACTAGAATGCTCTGAAAATTTCGGCGCAAAAGAACGTTTCCTTCCCGAGATATCAGTCTCAAAAATCACTCATATCTCACGAAAGATGCTAGAATTGCCTGGTTTTTGGGACTGTGATATCTCGAGAAGGAAACATTCTTTTGCGCCGAAATTTTCAGGACATTCTAGTCACAACTAGACTTTTCTATGGGCAAAATCGCAGGTCGAAATATCGTCATTCGATTTGTTGGTAAATACCATGCCATAAGCTGAAATTCCAGTAAAGTGCCTATAACTCTGGACAGAAGGCCTGCGGGTACTTATCCTTTTGGGATTTTTCATATCTCATTGTGGTCTACCTTATGCACAGAGTCCGATCTCAAAAGCGAGGAGACGGTTGGTAGCCTTCCCTCGTAAGTCTTGAGGTTGTTTTTTACGAAACCCCTCCATTCCTCAAAATAAGTGAATCGGTCAGTACGAAACCTTTTTTTAAACTCCAACACATCTCAAAAGTTTTATACGAAACTCTTCGAAGCTCCAACACTGATAAAGAGTTCTATACTATACTTTCTTGATCTACAATGCCTAAATATGGTTTTAAAACCAAACCTTTTTTAATTTCAGGGACTTATAAAGGTTTCATAAAAAACCATACATATTACTAAACCTTTTTTGGACTTCGTATAATTATACGATAACCTTTGGAACATGTAAAATTTCTACCAAACCCTAAAGCTTTCGACAAACACCATTTTTTTTTCAATGTAGTGTCTTCGTATTGAAATATTCCTTGGAAGTAAACCGCCCTCGATTGCAAAAATACTAATATTAAATAACTTTTCTGAATTCATTATAAAGATATGTTTGTTCTTTGAAAAAACTACAAGAAAAATAGTATCATTTTAATGGGCAAAATTACATTCTGCGCGAAAATTTAACTAGTACATGGGTGATATAGTCAACTATTCAGATCGAAAGACTTTGAAATTTTATTTCTCTTTTAAAGGACTTGAGCTTTTGAGCAACAGTATTGATAAGTTTTTCATTGACAGATTTCTGTCCGATAAGATTGTAAAGGAAAGTAAAAGCTTTTTCATTTCATGACAAACATTGTCTTGAGTGCCATACGATTCTATACATTTCTCTTAACGTTCGATTTTTTTTGCATCAAATTTTGGTGAATGAGATGGTATTTTTCGTACATGTTAGGCTACGGAGAAAAAGTAGCATGAATTTCGATGAGAGAACTGTTTGTCCTTCAGTCTTGGCAACTTTGAGCTACTTCCTGTGTCTCCAATAGCTTCTGATCCAAGCACGAACGAAGAATACTTTTTTCTGTATTTTAAGACATATGTATTTTATATGCTTGTTTTGCACGTTTATTGAAGTTGAAAAAAAGAGACTTGTCTGATATTTCGATAAGAGTTTGATTGAACTGGAGAAGAGAGAACAATATGAGCATAGGTGCAGAATCTGTCGTGAGAAAAAAAGACGGAATTTTCTCGAACAGAGAAGTTGTTCGGAGAATTTTCTCCGACTCAATCGTTTCCATGAGATTTCTCAGACAATATTTGTTTTCCGACAGCTTTTATTAACATAGTATTTTTTGAGACTCAAAAAAAATTCCGCAAACGCACGTTTGCACACACAGGTCTATTCTGCATCTCTGCTTATCGACCTCATCTAGATTTAAGACGCTCCGTCGCCTATGTTGAGATGTACGATAATAAAAGAACTTTGTTCTTTCTTGATAACGTTTAGTGATGACATGATATTTTCTTTTGTTGAATATTATTTTAACTAGCAAGTAACTAAAACAAAATATAATCATTTACTTTTCATTATTTTCATTGATGACATCTTCAACGGAATGTTCTGTACTAAAAACGATTGGTATTACTGTAAATAAAATTCAACAAGAATTTGTTGTTATTAGTTGGAATGTATTGCATATAATTCATGAAATTAATTATGCATATAATTCAAGTCCAGTGATTAATCGTTATTCAATTAACAATGATTGGTCAAATGAAAAATTACGACTTAATGATATTACAAAGACATTAAGTGAATTATTAATCAAACATTCTACGATAGAATGTTTCATTTGTCTACAAGAAGTTCCCGGTGATTTGTTACCAATGTTACATGAAACGTTCGATTCACATGTAAATTCAATCTTGAAAAATAAACCAGTAATACATATACAAACTTACTTACGTAAACCGCACATTCGAACAAGACAAAAAAGCCTTATCTATATTGACTCGAATGAAAGTCTTGTCACCATTCATTATAATCCAAATATCATTTGCACTGGAAAAATAAATGAATTAGAAAATGAAAAAACATGTGTTCGTTACGATGATCAAGTACTATGGACACCATGACCTATGGATAATGGTAAAGGTGCTCTTACTGTAATAACCACATCTGGTTTAACTGTTGTTAATACACATATGCCATATAATAATCAAGCTGCCTTATTATTGTTAAGAAATATTTTGTGGCATGAAAATAATAATCCATTTATATTAGTTGGTGATATAAATCGTAATTCTAAAGCCTTCATGAATATACTTGCCCAAATTACCTTTAGAAAATCTTTTTCTAGTCTATTATTTCCTGTTACAACACACAAACCTACTAGAGTTGGTTTACGTCCGGATGGTACTTTGTACAAAGTATGGCTCGATCATTATCTCATCTCAGCATCACTTAAACATTTAGTCATATCTCCTGCCGTAGTCTATGATGATATCGGTGATATTTCTGATCACTATCCCATCTTACTTCAGTTCAAGAAAAATCCATGTTGACGATAAACAATATATTGTATTTGTTTAGAATTATTTTAAAAATATTTAGTATTTCATTTGATTCCATGACAGATGAATCAATATCAGCAAATCTTACTGTACAAAAAAACTCAAACATGTCCACTCTAAATGATTAAGATATATTTCTTCTAAGAAGGAGTTAGAAACATTCAATGATAGATGATAAAATGATTGAAAAAATTATATTTTTTTTCAATGTATAAATGAATGTGTAATAGATAGAATCTATTTGGAATTGAAATGATCAGTATAGACAATTCTATTGATTTTTTTATGCAAAATTATTAAAAAATCTAAAATAGGAACGAACGTTAACTTAACAAATTTTAGATAAATGAAATAATTGTTTTTCTCTCAGTCGTTATTGTTGATGATACCCTATTTTATATTAAAAATAAAGTACAATAATTGATCTTTGATCAGAGAAGTTATTTAATTGGATATGCCAATGGTTGACTGATACGCTTGATTTCTTTCTATATATAATCGCTTCCTTATTCTATTGACCTCGACGATATGTTTAACTTTTTCTATTCTCTTTTCGGACTGAAATGAAAGAGTGTGCTTATTGGAAAATAGACACGAATAAGGCAGTGAACTAGCTGAATAAAAGTCAATATTAAGGATAACGATACAATGAGTCATATTCACAATTCGCTTTCTGACCATATGTATAAATAATTTATCTGTTCAGAAGAGCGATCTACTCAGAAAACTGTTATTAATTGATCATATTCTTTTTTTTAGAATGAATATCAAGTAAATATATCAGTTTGATTAATGCATTTAAAATTTACTATGATCATGATGAAATGTTAATATTCATTTGAATGAAATCAATAATTATTCGATGTGATAAGAAGAAAAGTTTCTTTATAACTGTTCTATGTTATATAGAATTTTGATTTGAATTCTTTCTAATAAATTATAAACACTTTTAGATAGATATATGGATGTTATTAAACGAAAAACATCTGTTAGTCATTTATCAAAGGAAAAAACAAAGAAATTACGAAGTAAGTAAAATTTATTCACAGAGTATATTCGAAAAACAAAAGATATTCTCGTTTTCATGAAATTAGGTGAAATTAATCGATCAATAACTTGCATTGAAGATTTATCGAATGAATGTTTTTATGAAATATTTGATTATCTTGATGGTTGTAAAATCTATGAAGCATTTTCATATTTAAATTATCGTTTTCAACAACTTCTTGATTCTTCATCATTTTTATTTAAAATCAAACATAATTGTTATAAATCGAAAGAAATATTTATAAATAATTATGAACAAATTATAGTTTATAACAGACATCAAATCTATTCACTTTATTTATGGACAATGCGTAATGAAATCCTGACTTGGCCATTGTATCTCATTAATTCATCATGTGATCGCCTCGAATCACTCGTTATTATTGACATTGTACCAGATACACTTCGTCAACTTCTTATTCATTTTACTCGTTTACCTCGTTTATTTTCATTAAGAATTAGTACACAATCTAGTTATTCATTAGAAGCATTAAGTGGTATATATGAATTAATTTTCGTTTTACCAAAATTGAAATATATCGAATTAGAAACAGATATACATGCCGAATCTGTTATAACACTTCCATTATCAATTGCTACTGATAAACAATTCAGTAGTATTAAACATTTTTATATAAATCATGGTTGTCAGTTAAAAGAATTATTTACTTTAATATCTTATACACCAGAACTTTGTCGTTTAAAAATTAATTCTGTACATGATTATGAACCAAATATTGAAAATGTATCACCAATAACATTATCAAATTTGATATATATTTCAATAGATCAATGTGATCTAAAATTTGATGAATTTAAAATGTTTATTAAAAAAATTTCTTTTAACAATTTAAAAGTTTTATGTCTTAATATTTCGAATGAATATATGACTTGTTTTGATGCTAATCGATGGGAAGAATTAATTAAACAAGATTTTCCTCATTTAAAAAAGCTTTATTTAACATACAAAGAATATGATAGTAATGAAAGTATCAGTCAATTTAATCAATTTTTATCCTCGTTTTGGATTGAACGACAATGGATACTTGAAATTGAAATCGAAAATAAACTTATTAAATATGCAATTCGTTCATATAAGTACGACAATTAAATTTTTTTTCTATAAAATAAATAAACTTATCTGTTTAGAAAACAATGGTATGAATATATTCAAAGTAACATTGTTAATTCTTCTATAAAACTTATTCTTAGAGATATTTATTCTGAAGAATGTTGTCATTTATTAAAATCACAAATTAATCGTATAACAACTATAGGAGAAATTTATCATTTACAAGTTTCTGAAGTTTTTCGCAGTACACTAATTCAACTTATAGATTTATTACCAAAGCTTGATTCATTAAAAATTTCTTCTTTATCATTAAAACAATCAATATGTTTATCTACTGAAGAAATAGAACTTATTAATTTAATATCAAATAAAAATCAAATTACGAATGTTAATCTAGAAAAGATTATTAATATTGAAGAAGTTTGTTTTCTTCTTGAACTTTGTCCTCATATGATATATCTCAAAATAGATTTTATAAATAATATTGATATAGAAATATTTGTACGAATTATTTTATTAAAAATTCAAACTATATGTAATCATCAACTTCGATTATTATGTTTTTCTAAACAAGCTGCAGGTGATCAAATGATTAAAACATTGAAAATAATGATTAATTTTGAAAAACTTTTATTAAATTACACAATTAAACGTGTACAAGATAATATCTATTTAGAATGGAAATGATTTTTATCAAATATTGTACTTATTTGTAATTGAAAATATAAAATAAAATTTTTTTGAATATTGGTCTATCTGTTAAACAGATTGATCATATTCAGATCAAATAAACTCTCTCTCTCATCGATAAATGTAAAAGTACAATAGTATATCCTTTTAAATTTAATTCCATGTAATTTGACAACGATCATACTGCAAAATTTTGGTTTTTAATATTTGACCAATCAAATGCACATATAAGTTTTTTTTTGTGAAAGTCAATATTATGTGTTGAAAGTTTATAGATGATAATACTTATTAGAAGTTTATTCAATCTTTTTATTGAATATTAATGACTGAATTAAAATCTAAACTGTGAGGAATTTCAAATATTCGTCTATATGCTAAATTCTATGATAAAGTATGCTGTTTAATAAATTTTTCTTTTTGCAAACACCTCCTTCAAACATTCATTGATGCAACAAAATGTATTTTTATTTTACGCGTGCAAATATATTTCATTGCACTTACGCTAGATAAGAGATTGTGTAAAATCTTTACATCTGTATGCGATGACTAATATCCACCCATTCGCGATTTGTTGTATTGTGAAGGATAGATGATCCACGCCGTTCTAAAGCGTTGTGTATAGATGTAATTAATCAAAATCGAAAACATAAAAGTAACGTTTTTCTTCTTATCTTACGATACAAGGACGAAATGCTTATGAGAATAAAATCAGCTGTGTTCTACTTAACAAATCAATAAAAGACGAAATTATTATCTGCACACTAATCACTTCTATTATTTCATTTTCCAAACAGTATCAAAATCAAATCTAATGGCATCCACAAAATTATTTTTGTTTGCAATAACAATGATATTCATTATTAGTTGTTATTCAATGGTAGTTCAAGCTGGACGTATGTTTGAGCCACAAACAACATGCAATGGATGGGGTGATAAAGCATGTGCTGGTAAAAGTATGTGTATTTGCCCATTTATGCCACCATGTGTATGTATGATTGGTGGAAAATGAAGAATAAATATTCAATATCATTTGAATTCATATTTTTATGTCACATCTATATTGCTGGGTTGAATTAATAAAATCCTGAAGATGTGCGAATCAAATGCATTGTTATTTTCAGAGAACAAGTGCGAAATCTCTTGCTCTATTTATTCATGAAAAATATCTATTGAATTTATGATTATTACGAAGTAGATAAGATTAAAGAGTAGACTATAAAAACAATCTTTCATGAGAGCTAGTGTCAAGTTCTTCTGATAGTCTGAAGCTCACCAAAATCTCGTCATTTCATACAAAAATAATATAAGACTTAGGAAAAATTCTAATTGATTCATATAGAAATCCAAACAATTTTCTCGATAAATGACAAACTTTTCAAACTAATAAAAAATTCGATTTTGTCTTGCACTCTTTTCGAAATGAAAATAACTTCACAATAAATTCACAAAAGTCTCTGAAAAATGTTTTGTTAGCAAGATGGCAATGTTGACGATGACTATTCAAGATGTAATGTTCTTCAAAAGAAATTTTTTTGTTTTCACATTTTCTTTCCATTGTTGATTAATATTATAGCAACTCCGATTATTATCACTAAACTTGCGCAACAACGAGTATTTTTTTGCACTTATCGAACATTCAAAGAACATATCCATCATACCTTTGTATAAAATAAACCTTCGTTTTTTAAGATGAATTTGATTCATGAACGTGTAGAGTCAAGTTTTTGATTGTGGAATAAGAATTTAGAAATTCTCAAAGCAAAGGCAACGCAAATTTTCAAATCATGCAAGTTGATCGAATGAGACAGACGTATTTATTCAAGACCATTGAGTATTCTGTTAATCGGCACATGCACATAGATGGAGAGAGAGTGACAGGTACATGAACAGACACGAGCAGACAAGACATGGCTAGTGGTTGTAGGCAGAAGGTATTAATCAAAGGATAATTCAAAAGACTTCTTTTCCTTTCTCTAAATTGTTCTTTGGTAGGTTATGTTTCATGAATTAATGTGTTTTCAACAGTGAGACATAGTGGATTATTGAGATCTGCTGCTCATGTCAAAATCCATGTGTTTCAGGTATGTGCATCATATCTTCAAATGATCAAGGCCTGATTGAGAAATTACAAGTAATAATGTATTAAAAGTCAAAGCATTTTTTTTAAACAGTGTTCATTAAATATGCATTGAACACGGCTTATAGCCTTACCATTGTTTGTGAGAAAGATCGTGAAATCACTGTCATCAAATTAGATTTCGTACTCTGTTTGATTGATTTACCCATTGAACGTATAGCTGCTAAACAATCAATCACCTGTTTTGATAGACTTCTCGCTATTGGAAATTAGCAAAATTGATAACAATTGGTCATAATGTTTTCTACTTTCGTATGATTTGAATAAATGGTGGTAGTTTTCTGAATCTTCATTCAGATGTATACTAACATTTTGAGCAATAAACATTCGAATATCATTCAGAATAGGCTTTGAATATAATGTCAACAAATGCATATGTCACATAATAATAGATGGCACCAACTAATGAATGTTTCACTCGCATGTATCTACCAATTTAAATCTTGATTTGATATAGAAACAACTTCGAGATGAACAGTTTTGCTTGACTCAACTTCAGAAATTAGAAAGATTCTATGATAAATATCAACTGTTATTTTCGCTGCAATAATAGGATAGACAAGTATATCGTTGACTCTATTGACATAAGCTCATAATGAAAAAACGAAAAGAAATTGAGAAATACTTGAGAAAAATATAAAATTACTATCAATAATATAAATACGCAATAAGTATATGAAATTTTACTTTATGGATATAATTAAACGTCAAACAAATATATAATTAAAATAAAGTAGATATCTCGTCTCTGACACATATTTTATGCAGCCATCATCAGTATTCCCTTAGAACAGTTTTAAAAACGTGAATTTTCTTAAATATTTATAGTCATGGTGAAATTATATGATTATAGTACCATGGTTAATATTATTTACAATGTTTAAATAAAAATTAATTAAAATTATTTATTAATTTATGGATTTGTATTGATAATGATCACATACAATATCAGTAAAGAATTCCATATATTTACTGCATATTTATATTATTATCATAAATGAAGAATTGGTGGAATACGCACAACTGTTACGAAAAAAAAATCGTTCAATGTATACCTAGGATGTAAAATACAAAACTTGTCTTCAACAATCAGTTTAATGTGTCAATGCATCTTAGTGTGTATCAATATATTTCTTGTTTTTTGAGGTGGCATGCTTAATACTACAAGATATACAATTGTCAATTCATATGCATTTTTCACTTTCTGTAAATGGTTGATATTTGTTAGGATGAAAAATATTTCTGATTGTTTCGTAGTTGTTCTGTGATCTCCAACTAAATATAGAAATTATACGAACATCTTTCATGTAATAATGACACATTGATTCTTGTTTGTAAGAAAATGTATGATACAAAGCATTTAAGCATATTTTTGACAACGATATACGATATTAATTACAAATGAGTCAAAGTTCAATAAATTATAGTTCATCATCGTTTTATTCCAAGAGAATCGGTTGATTAGCCTTTTAATCCGTACAAAGGCGAACCAATTCAACCAATTGGTATTTTATTGAACTTACCAAGAACAACATAATTAGATCACGTGATAAATTTGTACATTCGACTACAAACGCTCACATTCTCACCCCTTCATTCGATATCGTGCTGTCATAAGGATGATACCAAGAGCAAAATCTGTACTCATCATAAAAAGACCAATAAAATCTACGATAATCATAACAGATGTTTAGATAATGAGATATTTTCAATGAGATTCTGTATAATGTACAATATACTATATGCATTGTTCATCTTCATTCATGACTAGAGTTCGCTGAGAGAGTTCGTAAATGGAAGCCCAAATTACAGAATAAAAAGAATGAGTTGCTGTTCTTTTTCTGAAACATACAGAACTGAGGTTTATGAATTGAATGAAATTTCATCTAAAGAAATTTGGCTTTATTTGATATTTTACTCGAAAAAACATAGCGTTTTATGTTTGATATCCTATAAAGGATATACAGAATTTGCTATTACTTATCGAAGAACAATGGATTTTGCACTTTTAAGTATAATAAATATTATAATCGACTGTCTAACTAAAAGAAAATCATCATCTATCTACAATAAATTTACGGGAAACAGATGTTTCGGTTCTTGAAATGTATATTAAAACACTTATTTTAAATAATTAAAATGAAAGAGAATCAGAAGCGATAAATTTATATAGATGAGAAAGATCACATAATGCACTTCAAGGATGAAAAGAATATGTAACAAAATACGAAGCAATAAGAAATTTAAACATCTTCACTTTAATACAATCAAGTGAGCTGATTTCTTAGTTAGTAGTAAAATATTACTCAAAACTTGTTTTTCTGACAAATAATCCATGTGGAAAAGTACGATCCGTATGATCATGAGAGTGCCAAGCATACACGGTTGCACATACAATAAATATTCGATCTTATTTACTGCTGTAATTGCACCGTTTTGATTACTATAGGAATTGCATAAAACGTCCAAGATTTTTAGAATATATTAACTACATAAAATCCACAATGCAATGCATCTTTTGTTAAACGAATAGAAGAGAAACGATTAAGTTAAATGGCGACAATAACGACATCGCTATTCAATCTAGACCACTCGACATAGTTTGTCATAGTGAAAATTGTTACTCAATATCATATACGCATTATTTAATTCTTTTTTTAATATCTTCAATAATTAAATAATAACTCTTATGTCGTCGTAAGGCTATGTTTAAGATAAATGGTGAAATAAAAACTTTATTCATCAGATGATCTGAATAATCTTATTAAACGAAGCCTCTAGTAATTTCAAAGTAATTCTTTTGCATTCACTATTCTGTTAAAGAAATTCTTTTAAGAATTCCATTTCATTTTTCGATTGCTTGAAGTTATGTATAATAGATGTTTCTTTTCAAATATAAATACAAGATTGATTTCATCTCTTATATTTCAAAATTATTTATGAAAATAATGTATCAAATTAGTTTGTGTCATTTTAATGGTCAATATCAATCATGGTTTGGTTAAGTTGTCAATATCGATTGATGAAGATGCTATTCTATTAGACCAAATATGGACACAATTTTGGTCATCAAAACCTGATGAACTTGCAAATACACGACCTTTTATAATATGTAAAATTATAGAAAATTGTTGTGAAGATGAAGAACGATTAAAAGTTATATCGCTCCTGACCTCATCAGAACAACATAGTCGAGGTTTTATTTATTCTGAAATTATAAAAACCTGTTCTAATTTAACTAGAACGAATAAAGCAAATCAATTCTGTCCATCGTACAAACAACTTATTTCCATTCCAGAAATTGATATAAGTGATCCTGCTATGCAACAGTTTTATAGTATAGGACGGCAGAGCAATGTACGACCTATAAACATGATTAAAGCTGCTGGATATGCTTGTAATAATCATGAACTTCATGCATTTATTTGCCTATCCGATAAGAAATTAGTAAAATCATGTGCCTGTAAAATTCTTCTAATAGTGTATGACGGTTATGGTGATATAGAGTATGAAGAATTTATGAAGGGAATCAAAGAATATCGAGCTGTTCTTAATTAATAATTGGATGATCTTTTTATGGACTATATAAAAGAAGATGAAAATATTTATTTGCTATTCTTTTTCTTTCATATTCTTTATATGATTTCATTTTTAAACAATAAATCAAGAAAAACGAAACGTATAATCTGTCATCAACAATCCTTTCTAAAAAATGTGAGAGGTTTTATTAAAGTAACTTTAAGTTAAACTGTCTATATTGAAGTTTGTTACGAAACAAAAATATTGTAAAGTATCATATAGGTCTTTTAGAGTCTTCAATGTATTCTAAGTATATTCATAGTGGTTTAGTATTTGATCAGAATATACAAATTTTGGAAAATCTTAAATGCATAATTTATCTTTATATTAGAAAAATAATTGAATTTCGCATCATTCCATACAACGACTACTAGATTTTATCAACTATTGAGTGTTCTATTAAACATGATTTTACTGTATATTATCCATTTTTTTTATCAGATAACTCTGGCTTGTGATTATAAAAAGTGATATATTTGAAAACTATTTAATAAATCGTTTTTAAAGTTTCAGCGATACCAGTTTATAAAGCTTGTTGAGTTATTAATATGAGAACGAGATCACGACTAATGAAAAACTTGCTATCATACATTTACGAATTTTGGTGATGCTGTACTGCATAAAATGCTAATCCAACTACTTCAGATATGCTGATGTTAATTTTTTCTTAACTATTAGGAAAATATCTTCTCAATATTTCAGTTGTAAAATATAGAATGGAACGTTACGTTGAATTATACTTGTATGCATGGCTTTTCTTGTTTCTCAAAAACTCGTGTATTCATCTTACTGAAAATATCAGCACATACATTCAATATCATGAGTTTTAGCTAATCATCAGGATGATAATCAAAAGAATTCTCTATTTACGGCTATTTTTTCATGCTGCATTCAATCACTATTATGTGACTTCATCTACTTTTATCATCCTATTCGCATTTTCACTTATATTACTGTTACAGGCATGTTATCTCATGCCTTCACATCTGCTATCGTTGTTCGTATCGCTTGCTTCGATGCACATTCTTTCTCTTTCTATTTGAGTTAGAGAATACAGACGATACAGTCAAATAGAAGGACCTCTCATAATTACACACTGAAATAAAACGTGTCTTAACGAGCACCTCATGTCGTGTTTCTTGCGCGCTTCACTGAATATATATAGTGAAGAACGCAAGAAACACAACACATTCGATACGTTTTTTTAGAGTATATTGGATTGTTTCAATTGGTAACCATAACTTATTGAAATTATTTATATGTCGAACTCTTGGATTGATGTTTCCAATTTAAAAAAACCATTAAAATTTAATCAATTTGAAGTTAATTTTAATACTGAATTATATAATGCTAAACCATTACCAATTGATATTCAAAAGAAGTTAGCTGAAAGATGGAATGATTTATTAAGTAATCTTAAACCAGGAAGAATTTTATTTAATCAATCAAAATTTCGTTTACATTCAATTGAAAAAAAAATTAATAATGAAGATAATTCAATTCAACTTATTCTTAATTTAGGTTTAACTGATTATAAATCATTTATTTGTACTCAACAACAAGATTTACCAAATGAAATTCGTCAATGTATAACAGAAGATCATTTAGCACATCCTCTTGCTGTTGCATGTATTCTTATAACATCTGATAATTTTTTTGCTTTAATTAAACGAAGTTCTGCTTGTGCTGATCTACCAAATACATATGATATACCTGCTGGTCATGCTGAACCAAAGAATTTAAAAACATTTACTAATGATAGTATTTTTGAAGAAATAATCTCAGCAGCTATTGATGAATGCGTTAATGAAATAAATGTTGATAGAAATTCTCTTCTTATTGATTCAGATTTTTACGCTGTTATTGTTACACGAAATCAAAAACAGTATGGTCGACCAGCTTTGGAATTTAGTCTTAGAACAACAATGACAGCAAAGCAAGTAAAACAACGTTATAATTTACAAACACAATCTGAAGCATATGAATCAACTGAACTTATACTTTGGCCTATTAATAAAATTCCTGATCTTATAAATCCTTCGAATACAACATTAGTAATCGCTCCAGCATGTCAAGCTGCTTTAGCTACATATGTTCGTTTATTTTATTAGGCTAAAAGAACTTTTGATCAAAGTATGTATTGTAAGTGAACAAGAATTTTGTAAATTATCAGAGAAAATATAACCATAAATAAATAAATGCTGTAATTAAATAGATTCTGATAAATAAAGTTATTGTTCAATACTATGATAATAGCCTTTGATGATTGAATATTTACTTTAGTTTAGTATATGAATGTTAACATTTTACTTTTTAATTTCAATTCAAAATCGAATTTTTATAATGAAATTTATTGAAAGCATTAACTTGGGTACTGTTTGATTGCTTTCAAATCTTCAATTCAACGTCATATTAAGGATGTGAAAAATAGGCGGAAAAAATAATTTATTAATTATATTGTAATACAAAACAGTGTTTCAGCGAAATAACATGGAATAAAGATAATGGGAGAAGCCTAAAACTCCGAATAAATCGATGGACTAAATTGATAATTGCACTTGCCTACATCTATGATAATCATGCCCGGGATCGATACAGTTAATCATTTGGCCTAATAGTACTCGAACACCGAAAATATTTCATATCTTAGTTAGAACAATCTAAGAGAATTTCAGCAGAAAAGACCATAATTTCGAGTGATAATGTGCCAAGGATGAGATATTTCATAACCATGATCTGTAAGACTTTGATGTTTATTTAAATCTTCCTCATTATTGCTGGCTTTTTGTCAAGTGTCTAATACCATTTCACAAAGAAGCATAAAACAACGTTCACTATTATCTTTCCTAACAGAGATGGACGGGGCAGCAAAAAAGTCGCACCGCCACCGCCCCGCCCCACCTTGTATAAAGTCCGTTTTCAGAGATCATTTATTCATAAAATTTTTAGTAGCTTTTTATAATTACTATCGTACGGTCCAATGAAAACGAGCTAAATTTTACTTTCTATTGTTCTTCGTACGATCTAAAGCATTTGTCCTAAATTTTTTCTACGAAATGATCGATCACATAATTCTCTACAAGAATATACAAGGACATTTGACATTGAGTAGATCTATGAAAAAATTCTACGAATAATATTGGAAAACCATAACATGCTTAACTCTTTAAACCTTTTTTTTTTAGCAAAAATAAACATTTTTCTTTTCTTTTGTTGATTGGTGCATTCAGAATATCAAAAGCTAACTAACCGTTCTTTTAGTTCTAGAAAAGTTCTGTTTTAAAACTGTAATAAAAAATTTTTCACGTTAGAGCATATAACGAAAGATAAGGTTTTCTTTCTCTCAGATTTTATTTAGAAAATTGTATTTTATGAATACTAGCCTCATAATATTTGAGAAAATTCGCATACAACGATCATAAATGAATCCTTTTATCTTCTTTTGTCTTATTTTGAAGAGAAAGAAATGGCATCTAGCATTCGGTCATCAAAAGTTAAATATGTTGCTTTTTTGCTTGAAAAAGCAAAATAAACTAAATTATAGTCAATTTGAACACAATTAAAGAAATCAGTTGTTAATTTTATAATACATATTTGGATCAAACAGATTTCATACTATACTACGAGAAACCTCCATTTAACTGTTGAAGAGAAACATGCTTACCTTTTTGATTTTTAACTATATGCATATGAAAAACAGTCCATGGACTTTTAAGAAGAAATTTAAAAAGTTGGGTACATTAGAGTATCGTAGTATTGCATTTGGAATATTTTCATACTTCTATTCGATATCAAATGTCCTTCTGTATTTCTGTAGAGAATTTCACGGCGCATTTTTTGTGAAAAACTTTGGGAAGATACGTTTGAGATCATACGCAGTAGAATACAAAATAAAGTTTGGCTGATTTTTCTGGCCTACCAGATATTATAGTTATTCAGATGAGAAGACATTATTTAAATAAAGAATAAACCAAAAATAATAATACGACAACAAGAAATTTAAGTATCTATGCTTCTGTTTATTTAAATGGGCTCATTTTTGATTGGTAGTAATAGTCTACTTAAATTTTTCCATCCGAATAATATAAGTAAATTCTACTGTTAAATATTTTAGTTGACGGCAAGAAAGCAACATCACTAGTTGTCAAGTAAGAAAAATACATATGAAATATTGCGTAGAGGAACTTCAGTTGTCATGAGGTAGAATGACTTGAAAAAATTCATGCAAATCTTCTACATACCATATTGATGTACATATAGAAAATTTACTATGCTAGGTACTGTGAATGCTAAAACTTGTGCGTAATAACTAAAATGTGTATCCAAAAGTCTTTGATTATTCAGTTGACAATCAGCAAAACTCGATACTTCATGTTTGAAAAGTCGAAGTATTTTAATTGCAACCTTTTAAATTGACTGGTCGAGAAGTTTTTCTGTACATCCATACAGTATCATTCAGGAGATTTATTTGAAATTTTTAAAGTTATTCTGTTAAATGAAAACTGAAAATCATCTACACAATATTTCATATATATTTTCCTTTCTCGATAACTAGCAAAGCTGCTTTCTTGACATCAACTAAATTATTTAACATTGCAAGATTTATACTTACATTATTCCAATAGAAAAAAATTTTGAACAGAGTTCTACTACCAACCAAACGCTGAGTTCATTTAAATGAATAGGGGTGGAGATATTTAAATGTCTTATTGTCATATTATTGTTTATATTCTACTCTATCTATTGAGATAAAGTTTCGAAATAGAAAAGCAAAAATTTAAGAAAAAATCTTAAAAGACTCAATACTATTAAGAGGCGGGGGAAACCGCGAAATTTCGCAGCGCACCGCAACCGCACCCCGTCCATCTTTGATATGTACACAAAAATTTGATAATCTTTCTCTAAAAATTTTTGTGGAAAATTTTAATTTAGTTGAAAAAAGAAAAATGATTCACGAGAAACACCAAGGATATTCAACGACTTTTCTAAAACAGTAGAAATCTGCAGTATTTTCTAAGAATGTCTTAAATAGAACACGCAAGTCATTTCAAACTTTTGAGTTCATATTTACTCATGAGTAGAGGACAATCTGATTCTCGCTTTTATTGAGATTTGATCGAAACATGAATATTCCAAAACCAGTATTTTTATTAAATAATAAAAACATTAAAAATTCTTAGATTTTCGAAATATTCATGTTTAGAATAAATCTAAATAGAAAGAAAGATTCGTTGAAGGTTGAGCTAGCTTAGACGAAAGTTGTTTTCTATTTACTTTTCATCTAACTAGTTAAATAAAAATAACTTTTTTCAAAAACATGTTTAAGTGTTCAAGAATCTAACCTTATATAAAATTAAACTTAATGACAAATATATTTTGATATTTCAGTTATGATTTTTTGTACTTATAAGATGAAGAACAAGACATTTCACGAAATATTAATCATTTATTTAAAATATAAAACAAAATTAAATATTTGTATATTAATTTCAAATCATAATTCTTTTCGAAAGACAAAATAAATGAAATAATATTTATAAAAAGATTTTGTGAGAAATTTTTAATACATTGAGGAATATTTCCATAAAAATAATCTTGATAAGAAAGAGGATGAAAATGTTGACGATTTAAATAATTAGTTAGATTTTCTTTGATAAATATCTTTATTATGTAAACAATTTTCAATAAGCATATCTTCATTTTTATGAATATTTATCTAACAAATTGAATTATTTTCAAAAATTTTTTGATTTAATTGACGAATTGGTTCTGTACTTGAAACATATCCATCTCCATTTGATTGATAACCTTTGAAAACTTTTTTTTAATTTTCTATAATAACATATGTATCCTTATCTGTTTTTAAAAACCAATCATAATTATTTAATTCATTTTTCATATACATATTTAAATCTTAAAATTACTTTTAAATAAATAATAGAACCTATTGGTAAATTTATTGAGAAATTTGATGATTATTCACTAATAAATAATAATTTATCAAATCTTGAACTTCATGTTTTTATAAACTGCACATGTTCGACTATCGAAAAATTTTACTGATGTTAAAATCAGACAATAAATACGAATTTGTTGTAAATCAATTTTATTTGAACAATCTTTAATAGTTTTATTAAATAAAATAATATTTGGATTATTTTTATAAATAACAATGTTTTTCTTTGTTAACAATTTTTTTATTTAAAAGAAAGAAAAAGAACATTAAATATTCCAATTGTCAAAATAATACAAAAAAAACAGAATAAACTATTTCACATTTTCACTTTTAATCAAACTAGAATAAAACAACCATTTCATTCAACATTTTATTGAAATTTTACTGTAGAAAGATATTCTATCTTCACTATAAATATCTCATTTATATCAATACAATGCTTTCAATGAAATAATAAGACATTCTTAAATGTCATTAAAGAATAAAACTATACAAAATTATAAAATAATCAATATGAAATTCATCCTGTTTGTTATTTATTTTATAAATTATATTCATTTATTTACGAATAAATTTGATTTCTTATTCAACAAATTTGTCTCTAGAATAAATAAAGAATAGGAATATACATTATTTTTAAAAGACATCTTTTTATTTGATTTGCTAGTAAATGATAAACTATCTTTTCATAAAAAAAACAAAATAAGAATGTCATATTACAAATTAATCATTCCTTCTTATTTCATCTGTGTATATTCGAGAAAAACATGAAAAAAGACTGGTTTATTACTTTTATCAATATTATATTCAACCATGTGATCAGTAAAATCAACCAAACTAAAAGGTAAATCAACGATAGTTTCGTAACATGCTTATATTTTATCATCTGTTCTGCATTTATTATATACAAACCTAATCATTCAAGCTTGAGAATCTTTTCATACAATATTATTCATACATTTACGTATACAAAAGAAAAGATTTATAACTATACAATCCATTAAACAAACACATTATTCAAGAGAAGAAATCTATTTTAATACATTTTCATCAATGTCGGAAGAAATTTTTTCGCCTGTAAGTATAATATATAAGTCATAAAAAGATAGACAATTTTAGATAATATCTAAAAACAAAATAAACAAAAAAAATCATTCTTTATTAAACTCCCATCATGCATTTTCTACTATCTAAATAAGCTGTGAATATTAATTAGACTACAAGAGATATTCATTTTAATTCGTGGTAGATCTTCATATATGTCATTATTCGACAGCAACATTAACACTTCGTACATTAGTTAATAAAACTCATTTATTCAATATATGTACACGTCTAGGATGGTTACTAGGTAAACATACCTTTTATCTCAATATCTCATTTTTATCATTT
The DNA here is from genome assembly GCA_022393335.1 of Macrotrachela quadricornifera. Lineage (NCBI taxonomy): Eukaryota > Metazoa > Rotifera > Eurotatoria > Philodinida > Philodinidae > Macrotrachela > Macrotrachela quadricornifera. The sequence continues at coordinate 179,253 of JAJEKB010021859.1, read as the reverse complement.
TCAAAACATTATTTTATTCCATAATACATATATATTATGTATAGGATGATCCAAATAAAAGCTTATATATTTTCAAAATGCTGTTTGTTTTTATACTTTTAAGATTCACTTTTTAGTGCAATTCTTTTCTAAATAGATATAAAACACTAGATAAAGATATTTTTATTCTGAAAACATTTCATCATAAAGAAAAATTAGAAAAAAAAATAGTTTATTAACTATTAGATTTGTGCTGAAACGGTACGCATTCGACAGAAAATAAAAGTTATTTTTCATTTAAAAAATTCATAGAATTCTAAAGATTCTTATAATGCATTTATCATAGATAAAAAATATGTGAAATTAAAATTTGAATGGTGGCAGACTTTCCTTTACAAATTTTGTGTCATAATTCTTTTTCATTTTTGAATTATTTATTTTTTTTATTTTCATTTACGATAGAATCTTTTCAGAATAAAATTGTTTCTACTTGATAACTTTTTCATAAGTTTATCTACTAATAAAAGAATTTAACTAAAAACTAAATTTTGAAAATATAAAAACAGTGCTACAAAAAAGGAATATATTTTTATTTTAAACTATTCTATATGATATATCTCTAGAATTTCTCTAAATGATTTTAAATTATTTCATGCAGTACTACGAATATTCGACTGATTAAACATTATCTATTTTTCTAAATCAAATAAACAAATATTGATAACTGAAAATATCTAATAAGCAAAAACATTACTTTACGAATAAATGTCATTTTCGGAGATAGAGAAAATTTAAATAATTGAAAGAAATCATAATAAAATCACTATATGGAAAAATTTATCAATTATATATAGAAAAACAATTATCAAAAAACTATTCACTCTATATATTTGGAAAAAAACATTACATAGATTTTTGGTAAAGGGTAATAACTGTATAGTCAAGCAATAAAACTTGTTGATATATTTTTAAGTATGCACTATAATAGACTAAAAACAATTCTATCATCATATAAAGACACCAATTTGAGATAAATTATACCAATGAATCCCTGAAATTAACTATATAATTTCTAGTTTTTCCTTAATAGATATACATCTTTATAGAATACATAATATATAATGAATATTTTCATATGATAGATAAGGTAAAATAATTTACACAATTACATTATATATATTCAACTATTTTGTATAATAATATACGGGAGAGAACTTATAAAAGTTCCAAAATTTTGATAGATGATTCACTTAAATTATTGACAATTTTTATTTTTTCCTTAATATAAATTAATAAGAAATTTCATCATTCACTTCATAAATCTGTATCATTATGACAGACTTATCACTTTTTCGCTAATTTATAGATCATTGTACTTGTTTTAAAAAAGTATTCTTCATATTTTGCATTCAATTCAACAACATATATACAAGATGTCCCTTAAATAACACCCCGATAAGAAATTTGAATATCTTCATTGTGGCTCGAGCAAAGGAGCTGAATTTTTTATCAATGATGGACATATCCTTATGTTTTATAATCATAAAGACATGTCTCAGAAATATTCATCGCGGCGCTGCTGCCGTGGCGGTGACATCGAGGTAGCGGCAGACTCTAAGTCACGATGGACATCTCTGACATGTCTAGAGAAATTCTTTGTTAAATATATTATTCTTTTTCCTATATGTGAAAAGGTAAAATTTTTTCGTTGATGCCATTAGTAATACTTAACAAAAAGTCTCTCTAGGCATGTCTTTATGAATATAAATTGCGAGCATGCCTGTATTATTGATAAAAAAATCAGCTTCCTTGCTCGAGTCGCAATAGAAATATTCAAATTTCTTATCGGGGTGTTATTTATAGGACACTCTGTATTTGATGAAATGTTTTCTTTTTTCTCAACATAATACATAAAACAATAGTGTATGATCTCTACCATATCATCGTCTACTAAAATAATTTTTAGAATAATTCTTCAATTAAAATATGTCTTCAGTAATCTTTAATCATTTTAACTTCATTATATTTCACATAGGGACAGACCAATATAGACTATGCAATGAAAAGCATGATAGACCACCAATTAGAACCTATTGCAAATGCTCTCAAACAAAATAAAGTAACATTATTCTTCCGTTCTTCTACCTTTCTAGTCTTTCACCTCCTCACTACTTCATACAGACAATTACGAGCGCAAATTTCTACTGTAATAACATTGGTCCTAAAGGAGCAAAATATCTTGCTAGTGCTTTGGAGCAAAATCAGGTAACAATATCTCATTCTTTCAACTCTCTCATCCTACCATTCATTAAATAATTCATACAGACACTTGTCGAACTGAATCTTCGAAATAATAGGCTCGGCGATCGAGGTGCAGAACATCTTGCCAATGCACTGATACGAAACAACGTAAGATTGTCTATTCTCTTTCATAATATTCGCATCTTATTGTTTGTTTTCTATTTTATAAAGACACTCACTACACTGAATATTTTCAGTAACGATATCGAAGATGAAGGAGTGGAATATCTTGCCAATGCTCTACGACAAAACAAAGTAACATAATATTTTTCTCATTTCATCAGTTATTAAATATTTTTATAAAGGCACTCACGACGTTAACCCTCAGTTCAAGTTCATTCGGTAATGAAGGAATGCAACATCTAGGTAATGCTCTACAACAAAATGAAGTAAGATTATCTCTCCTTTCTTCGAAAACCTTTTAACCTTTTATTCATTCATTATTCAATACAGACACTCATCTCACTGGTACTTGATGGTAACAGTGACAATGACGATATCGGTAATCAAAGAGCAGAATATCTTGCCAATGGTCTAAAACAAAATAAAGTAATAGTATTCTTTTCATTCTCCTTCCCCTATTGTTTCATTCTATCATTCACTCACACATTTACTATTTTATATAGGGACTCACCACATTAGTATTCACCAATGGTACAATAGGCAACAAAGGAGCACAACATCTTGCTGATGCTCTAGAAGAAAATAAAGTAACAATATTTCTTTATTTTTCAACCTTCTCTTCCTATCATTCATTGATTATTTAATGAAGACACTGACTACATTGAATCTTGGGTATAATAAAATCGGTCCTCAAGGGGCAGAATATCTTGCCAATGCTCTACAACAAAACAAAGTAGCCCTATTATTCAGTCCTTTTCACCTTACAAGTTACTAACTGCTTTCCATAGACACTCATCACATTGGATCTCGAAGGGAATAAAATTGATGTAGAAGGAGCCGCACATTTTGCCGAGGTTTTAAAACAAAACAGAGTAATACTCTATCTTCTAGACCTCTTCATCATACCAATTTCTTACTATTTAACACAGGTACTCATCACATTGGACCTCAGTAATAATGAAATTGGTTCAGAAGGAGCTGCACATCTTGCTGAGGCTTTAAAACAAAACAAAGTAACACTCTATCCTCTAGATCTTTTCATCACACCAGTTTCTTACTATTTCACACAGACACTTGTCACATTCAGTCTCAATAGTAATAAAATTGGTTCAGAAGGAGCAGGATATCTTGCTACTGCTCTACAACAAAACGAAGTAATGTTGTCTTCTTCGTTTTTCGCAGTCTTCTCTTCCTATTATTTATTCATTTTTCTATTCAGACACTTACCGTGCTGAACGTACGATATAATTCTATTGATGATCAAGGAGCACAATATCTTTCTAGTACTCTAATACAAAATAAAGTAATATTATTCCTATGTAATCTTCAGCGTTTTCATTCTAACACGCTCTTACTATTCAATTTAGACATTGATCAAGTTAGATTTGACAAGTAATAGCATTGGTGATCAGGGAGCAGAGTCTCTTGCTAATGCTCTACAACAAAATAAAGTAATATTATCTCTATTCGATCTCTAAACTTCTCATCGTATCACACTCTTATTATTCAATTTAGGCACTAACCGAGTTATATCTTTCAAAAAATGATATCAGTGCGAAGGCAGTAGAATATCTTAAGAACGTTCAAGAACAAAATACAGTAAGATTATTTATTCTCGTTTTCAACCTTTTCATTTTATCACTCGTGCACCATTTGACATAGCCTCTCGTCACATTGAAACTCGATGGCAATCAAAATAATCGATCTTACGGTCGACCTTTCGACTAATATATCAAGAAAATATTAAAAAAAGAATTCAGAACTGAACGTTTTCTTTTTCTAATTTTCAATTCAATAACCTATCATTTATTATAACTGCTTTGATTTTTGATGAAAAATTTAACATTCTTACTTTGATATACAATAAATATAGGAATTGTTAGGTGTCTAACTCAATATCGTCAGGAAAATCTCCAGCAGATGATGGGGATAAATCCTATGAAATATCATACATATGAAAACATGATATAGAGAGTGACAAAGGAAAAAATCAGTGTGTGTGATAGATGAGGATGGAAAAATCCAAATATATGTATGTAATATATAGAAAAGAAAGAAGAGAGGAAAAAGAAAGGGCAATATCAAGTAAAGAATGTAAGAAAATATAACAAGAACATATATCAGAGAAGAAACGGAAAGTAGATCAATGAACCATTACCTAATAGTGTGCTTAACCATAGTATATTCCGCGTGTTATTTCACTAATCAATTATTAGAAAAATGCAACTTTTTTTACCTCATGTGTAGTTAAATATGCTCTTTCTAATGAGACTATTTTTAAATTGAATCTTGATATCTGATAAAGCAGTTTCGCTCTCACCACTAGTCTAGAAGTTCAATTTATATCATTTTTGATTAATATGTGAGAGTTTTCGATCACAATAATCTAACTTACATGTGAAATTATTATCATATTTGGAATCAACACCAAAAACTGAATCGATCTATATATGTTTTCAAATTGTTTCTGCAAGTTTTTTTCGGTCTAATTATGTGACCTATGGTCTTCCTCAGGAATACGAGAAAAAATGGATTTAATAGAAGATTAGATTGCATAATGGAAAACAATTTTCAAAGTTATAAGATGCTATATTTTGTTTTTCTTCTAAATCTATCATATTCTAGCATATACTAAAATTGTAAATGCAATTTTAAAGAGCAACATTTAAGCTATCAATCAAAAAAGAAATTTTGCTCAGTTTTAATAAATTTAGAGAAGAAAAACTGTATTGACAAAGATTTAGGAGAAAAGTTTCTTCATAATATTTCTCCATTTTCTGTATAAAGAATTATTCAATCTATACTTTATAACTATCGATCTTATTTTGTGATGGTTTGTTCTTTTTTCAAAAAAAAAATAATTATTTCTCTTCTTTTCACAAGGTGTTTGTTTTTTATTATAATAAGGTATCCTTTTGAAGAGCTATTATTTAGTGAATCTTGTAAGAAATTCCACAGGATATCTTTTGAAAAGTAGTCAAATCATATCATCAGAAAATAAGATAGATATTCATAAAATTCAGAAAGAGTAATTCTTTATAGAGAAAAAAGAGAAATGTCACGAACAAATCTTTCTGTAAACTCTTATCTTGGTGCTGTTCTTTCTTATGAGGAAACTTCCACAAATGATGGAAAACTTTTAGAATGATATTTTGTTCATAAGTCGAATCTAGTGGAATTAGAAGCAGACGAAAAGGACAAGGATCCATATGTTTTCTTTCAAAGTTATGACCGTTTTATTGAATTTTTTATCTATAGTAAGATATTGATAAAATTTCAACTTGAGATCGTGCTCATATGTAGATTTCATAGTTATTAGTATACACTAAAAATTTCAGCAAAAATGAATGCTTTTTTCAAGAAATATTCGCATGTCATAGAGAGTTGAGAAAAATTGAATTTTCTTGTAAATTCATTATCTTGAGAAAGAAACATAATTTCATCATTCGATATTATTGTCAATACCTTATCATAGATCGAATATTCATTAAAACGATCATAAATATGTAATAAAAGCATATGGATAAAATATCATCTAAAAAGCTTTTTACTACTTAGGAAAGTTCCTTCAATAGATCTATTATTGTCTTTTTTTATTAGGATATTATGCGTATGTAAAAGAGAAGGAAAATAAATCGAAACAACAAATGTTAATGTAGTATTACATGAAAAAACTAAACCATATTCACTTGAACTCAATGACATTAACAAAAGGTTAATATAGACATCATCATTGTGTCGATAAAAATACTTCTTTTTGTTTTACTTTTCTAAGGTTCTATGATTAATATGTTTTCAATAAAATATATTTGTAAATTATGAAACTTTAATAACATATGAAAGAATTATTTATTCTTCAATCCACCAATTAATATTAAATGATGATGTATCATTAGGTAAATGATAAATTCGACATATTGAAATACCATATGTTGGTCGTTTTGATTTTAATATTATTAAATTTGGATTATAAAGAAATTTTTCATGTTGATTAAATAATGGACCAAATGAAATAAAAGAAGCATTTAATAAATGTTTAAATCCATCAATAAAATGTCTCATAAGTTCTATTGATTGAATATCAGATTTATAAATAAATTTTTCTGTATATGGAAATAATTGAAATAATTTTTCAATAATATAATCTTGATTTTTATTGTTAATTTTAATTTCAAGTATACGAATTTTTTCATATACATTATATATCATATGTTTTATTTCTTTTATTGTTATTTCATTAAGAATAAAAAGTTGACGTAAATATGGTATACTATGTTCTAATGATGAAAATTTTAATAAATCATCGAAATATGAAATAGATAAATATGTAACATAATGAAGATCAATTAAATCTGAAAGTTTTATTCGTGGATTTAAATAATTAAGTTCTAAGAAATTTCTATGTGTAAAATATTTATTAGTTGTTTGAATTCCTATTGTATTAATTTTTGTTATATTTTTATAGAAGAATGTATTATTAGGTGCTGTTGAATGAATAAATGATTGATCACAAATAGAAATTATTTCTGGAGCAAAATAAGATATAGAAAATAAATAATTATCTTGATAAGCTACAAACCATTGTTTTTCTTCAAGCCAAAAAAATGTTCGAAATGAATGAAGAGTTAATTCAATTAAATCAATATGTACATTAAATTTAAAATTAAATGTAATAAGAGATTTAGTTAATATTTGCCAACGTTCACCATATAACCTCTCATTTGTAATTCAAGATATTTTAAATGTAAACGATTTGATAATACACATTCAATATAATTCATTGATATTGGAAAATCTATATAAAATATTAAAAATAATTTTTATTTTAATATTATATTTACCTTGAAATTTTAAAGTAAGTCTAGTAAGTTGAAAAGGTAATAAAATAATTTCAACATCCATTGGTCCATAATTGACACAAACATTTAATGATTTGAGTTTTGGTGCTAAATGAGTAATTCTTTCAAGTTTATTGATTGGACAATATCCAAGTTTGAGATATAAAATATTTGACAATGGTATTGATTCTAATATCCAACCACCATTTAAATGCAAAAAATATAATTGAGGAAATATTTGAACATAAGTATTATATAATATAGAATTAATTTCATTAAGTTTATTATAAGAATTAAGATCTAATATATCATATTTATGTTTAATTGTATAAGCATCAAATGATAATGAACGTAATTGATGAAGTTGAGATAAATTTGAAAAAATTAATTTTAATGAATTAAATTCAATTTCAATAAGAGTAAGTGATTGAAGTCGAATAAATTGTTGAATTTGAAAATGAGAAAAAAAAATAAATCTGTTTGACCAGATGTATCATTACTATCAGTTAAGGTTAATGAAATAACTTGTTCTGGTTGAATATGACGACAAACACGGCGAAAATTAGATTTTGATATTGATTTAAAATCAAATTGATAATTTGAATAACATTCTAAAGTAGCATTAACATAATTACTTATATTATAAAATGTTAACAAAAGTTCAGATGCAGAAAAATAACTAAATAATGTATGTAATAATTCTACCGGTAATTGATCAAAAATCCAATAATGAAACATTCTATAAATGAATTTTTTTACTATAAACAAAAAATGATATCTAAAAAATAAAACTTCGTCGTACATACATTTTCTTATAGTCAATATTTCAACATACAAAATATATTACTCATTCATTCAATATATATTTACTAACCTTTAGTTCTTTTTCGTCTTTATCAACATATATTTACTCATGTCGAACATGGTAAAATTGATAGAAAGAAAGAAAAATAACGTAAATACATCGTATTGCACATATTAAGTGTTTGAAAATTTTCGTTTTATTATCACATTGAAATATATCAATGAAAACCACATCTTAAAATAATCCTCATTAATCTTGGAAAACTAAAACAAACATTATATGATATATAAAAATCTATTTTTTCTTATATCATTACTAATAAGATGTTTATACATTTTTGATTTGCGTTAGATGTTTCTTTTCGAAAAACGATAGACTCACAAAATAAATTTTATCTCACGATAGTCATTGCAAATATGAACAAGAAAACAAATTATTCTACAAATAGAATTCATTATATTTTTCTTATTTATTGCATTATTTTTACGGCAAATATTGATCACGATAATGATATTTACTTTTTTTGTTTAAACAAAACAAAAAAACTTGTAAAGTTTATGATTGAATAATCACTTTAAAGAGATATGAAGTTTCTTTATAGAGGAGAGAGAGAAAAAGTAAATGTTTGAAAAATTTAGCTATTATAAAATCAGTTTTTTTGATTATATTTCGAAATGAATTTTCTGATTACAATATTGATAATTTATCTATTTAAAGAATTAAATTATCATTTCTTTTGAATGAATAATTATATGATGATACTAAACATTGTTCAAAATATTTCATATAGGATATGTTCATTATATATTTCATCCATTAAGAATTTTTTCCAGCTGATGTATTGTTAATTATAGAAATATTGAATTCTAATGAATATATTATTTGATAATATAAATAATAATTATTTTATTTTGATGTAGTTATATTTTCAATTTTATGATTTTTTTTTTCTTGAATACTCGTTATCCATCTGAGAAGTAGTATATATAGAGTTTTACGTGCTTTTTTAATGTGTGATCTTTCAACAGTAAGATTTGTTCCAAACAGACACTTGGATGTTGTTATTATGAATCATAAGAAGACTCCGTTTATGCTGAATCATTGCAAACTAATGTATCATTAATTAATGAACATTATATGTTAAAACTTTTTCTTTATTTTGAGAAATGATTTTCTAAAAAAGAAATTACAGACAGTTCGAAAAACTTTATTTTTATTAGAATACTGGATTTAATCGATGAATCATTTTAAAAACATAAAATCACACTACATTTAGAATATTTATCTGTTCTTCTTGTTCTTTTTCTCTCGTCTACAACATACATATAAACATGTGTATTCTTGTTTATTAATATGTATACAAATGTAAAAATAAAAATAAAACAGTATAAGAAATTAGGATTATTTCTAAAAATGAATTATTTCAAATTGAATATTAAGAATTTTTTAAAAAAAATTAATTTTATGTAAAATTTTTCTTTATTTTTTTAAGATCATTATTATCCTTTATTTTCAATACTGATTGTTGTTGATGTTAATTATTTGATTATTAAAAATGAATATTATATTTTCATTTGACATATGATTTATGATGATATAATTGATGAGAAATGTCACTTATTGGTATATTCTCAAATGCTGAACTCAGTGAAAAAATGTCCAAATATATAAGATTTTATCAGATTTCAATTGAATTTTTATTCACCAAAAACAAAGTTATAATTGATTGAAATTTTCCTAAAAGAACAATAATTTGATTTTTAAACAAAAATAATCTTCAAAATCTAATATAACTTTAACTTTAATCAAAAAATATGTGATTTTAATTAAAATTGTACTTGATTTAGAAGATTAGTTTTGATTAAAAATCAAATTATTGTTGTTTTAGAAAAAATTTCAACCAATTATAACTTTATTTTTGATGCATAAAAATCCAATTGAAATCTGATAAAATCTTATATAATTGAACATTTTTTTACTTGGAAATTTGAAACAAATGATTAACAAGAGTAAGTTTTTACAATGAAAATTATGAAGAACATAATTTATTTATGATATTATTTTTATTTTTTAGTATAAAATCTCGTCAGACATCATTTGTAAATGTATTAGACGATCTTTTGTGTGCTTCTCTTCATTCTGTCTATTCAAAATATTAATTTAAGTTCATTTTATTATCTTTTTAATTTCAATCAATATTATTAGTATTGAATAATTTACATCAATATATTCCATTTTTTCGACTAGCTGTTCTACTGAAAAAAACTGTTTTTACTGGTTTGTTTGTTTACTTTCTATAAGATTTACATGATATTTTTGTACTATTTATAGAAAATCTAACATCATGGAAAATATTATTATCTTCGAAGTTTAAGTCCCAAAGATCTTATATGGTAATTTAATAATGAATTTTCAACTAATATGTATAACAGATGTATATTATACTTTTATAGATTTCTCAAGTTTTTCTTTATCGAAGAATATTGAAAATGTATATAAACTCAACTTGAATTATTCATGACATTATAAACTTTAGTTGATGCAGGCATATCAAAGTTAGATTATAAAAATTGATTATTGTAATATTCACATTGTTTTAATCTTGCTTTACTTCTTTAGAATGAAAATTTCGTTTGATTATTGGATTAAATCGAACTCAATCATGTCTACTTAGTGCAATTACAAATGTTTATGTTAATCGTTAATTATCATATATACGTTCTATTATTAGTTTTATCGTACAATCGAATATATTATTTTGTATAGACATATGGGTTAAATTTAAATTCTAAAGGAGAATTTTCAATGAAACAAAAAAGACAACCATTAATTATCTATAATTTACATAATGAAAAACGAAATTATAATTATAATAGGTAATAAACACTATCTACTAATAACATAACTTTATTTCGATGAAATTCCTTGATATTTTTGTATTATTTCTACATTCTCGTAAAATAATAACACTTAATGGTAATAAAATTGAAATTAAATTTAGTAAAATATTTCTATTTGCATTTTTCTTCTAAATGTATCTAGGTTGTTTTTAATTATTTTAGGACCATTTTTCATATACATCTGGCAAAGATTATGATCAATCGTGTTATCAATTTGAATAAGTAATAAAAGTAAAACAATTAATTTTAATTCATTTTCATCTTATTCAAGTTATAGATTTTTATATTTTAAGTGCTATTATTTTGACACATTTATTTATTGGGAATCAAATTATATTCTTCAATCACTTAATTCATTTTTTTTTAAATCAAAAGTAAAAATTATTTGTTCATCTATATTCATAATCATTACTTGTTAATTAACTAACATTGTCTTAATATACTATTCAATGTCTTTTGTTTAAATTCTATAAATATTGCACTTTTCTTTACTGGTTTACAAATTATGACTATTACAAAAAAAACTGAATTTATTAAAAAAAGGGTTCTAAAATTTCATTTTGATAATGTTTAGATGATCTTGAATCTTTTATACATAGTAGTTTCCCATGACGTCGATTTTTTATTAAAACCGCCGGTTACCGCCAGTTTCTTCAAAAACGGTCAGTTAGAATCGGTTTTCCATTTTAAGCCTCTCTTTTATTGATTTTTCTACTAATTCGTTAGCAAATATCGTCAGAATGTTCGTTTTTATCGAAAAAATCAGTTTATTACATCTGAGAACATGTTCTACAAAAATCCTTGAAATTGATCACTATAGGTTAGATTATAACTAATAACTATTTTTCACAGCGCCATCTTTTATTATACTCAAACTTCAAAATTAAGAAAAATTAAGCGATGTGGCTAGTACCAGCGGCTTCAGCATGCTTACAAATAAAGGGAGGCGTGATTTCGACTAAAATCGGACAACTTTTTAAGAATAAAAAAATATTTGTTCAGTGGGAAATGAAAAAATACATAGTAAAAGAACCGCGGTTAACCGCGTTTGACTGCGGTAAGCCGAACGGTCAACCGCTCAGTTAACCGGACGGTACAACGCGGTGAACCGACGGTTTTGAAGCGGTTTGAATCACATGGGTTTGTTCTCATATAAATATTTTCTGTCATAAAATGACACTTATACTTTTTTTTTGCTTTCTAGATGACTACTCTTACAGTAGCTATTCGAAATTTGTTTCATGATTATATGATAAACAAAGATTGTAAGTGTTTTTCGAGATATATAGAAAACTGATGAGTCTGATGCATGAGAATTTGTTTCTAGCTAATGGTATATATTTTTGTCCGTGGTGTAGAGAAATAATTGGAAGATCTAGATGTCAATGGCTTGATCATGTTCATATTCAACATCCTAAATCATTTCAACAAATATTGAAACAACAACAACAAAAGAAAAGAGAAAAAACTGAACAACATTTAATAGCTCAACAAGTTCTTGATGATGCAATAAATAATATAGATGAAGTAATATAACTTGAACAAGTATCATCTGAAATTCGTATACTAATGTATTTTAAGGATGATGATAATTATGATCGAACAATAGTAAATGTTCATTCTTCTACTTTAACTGAACAGGTAAATTCTATTAAAAAAAAATTTCCTATCTATCTAACTGAAAATATAATCAAAGAAAGTGATGCTATTTCAGACAGACATGTTCAATGATAAAGAAGATATTAAAAGTTAAATTGATTGTGTTTGTAGCAAGATGTCTTCAAATCATTGACAGTGAAAATGGACTATTTATACCGTTCTACTAGAAAAATCGTCACTACTTTCGATAACAAGAGATTGTTTCTTGATGTAAATTATCACCACACTTAGAAAAATAAAATATAAGGGCGCCGCTAGTAAGGAAAATTAAAATGAAGAGGTTCATATGTTTTGAGGAATAATTGCGACTGCATGTGTCAATATATGCCTTTGCTACAATCGATATTCTTCTTATTTTGACTTATATAACATTGTTCAACAAAAAATATTCGAGCTCGAAAGGTAAAATAGAAAAAAAATTCGTTTATGTTCTAAGAATTTTTCTAATTGGATGAGTGTTATTAAAGTGAGAAAGCATTCCTTTCAATAACTACTATTGTATATTGTGCGCATTTATTAGTTAATTCCAAACGGAAAGAGATGAACTATAATTAAAATAATTATTTCAATAAGTTCAGAAGTGTAAGAAAGGTTATACTATAGCTATAAGAATGAATACTATCAATAGGTAAACATGTCAATTAATCTGACTCCGAAAATAACGTAGTGAAAACGATGATAACAATTTTCCAGTCTACTACCAAAATTGTTTGTTACCATAATAAATGTATAACTTGTCGCTGTCTTTGAATAATTCATCAAATCTTATTATTTCGAGATATTTTTGAAATTTTATCGCAGATTTGGCGAAATATATTTTTTCAAGAGAAATTATAAAATAACTGAAAATATGATCACATTACACCTGAATAATTTTTTATGTATTTAAATAGACTATCTCTGTTCTTCCTGTGTTCGTACAATAACCAGAAAATTGACTAGACAATAAATATTGTGCATAATATGAATTTAATCGAAAAACTATTATTATTCTGTAGTCCTACACATTTTAGTTCCGAAAAAAAACTAATGTTATTATTGAAGAATTATTCATTTTATTAACTTTTACGCGCTACATATTTATTTTGAATGTAAAAAAATGAGGATTGATTAAACTTTAACAAAGATTGATGCCTTTGTCTACAATCACCTCACTCTATCCTATATTATTTAGACAATGAAATAGAAAAGAAATTTTTTAATGAGAAGTGATTGTCGATGACCTTATCATGTCGGACGATGCTTCATTTATTGACTATTGCTCTATTATTATTCGCTTGAGAGAACGAGCATCGTTCGCATATAGTTGTGCAATTTATATATACGTTAAATCTTTTCTTTTTCCGTTAGCTATTCTTATTTGTCAATCGTTATCACTTTTTACTTTTAATGGCTGAAAAAGAGGTGATTACTGAACAAATTTATTGAGTTCAAATTTTTTATATTTCTTTAATTAATTTAAGTTTATTTCTGTTTTCAGAATCAACACAACGATAATATTTCAAAAATCAAACAATTAACTAAAGATTACGATCTAGGAAAAATTTCTTATGAACAATATTCTGTAGCAGTAACATCAATTCTCAATCCACAACTTCTACCACCTTCGATTTAATTCGTTCATATATATATTCATATTTCTGTTATGATGTTATGGACTATTCAACAGTTTCTTTTTTTTTTCATTCAATGGCTTTTCTTTCTTGACAAAAAAAAACAACATTTTTCAATTTGATAGGTCATTGTAATTCTATGTTATCTAACTGAATTTAGCTAACCAAAATCATTTTCGAAAGTCAAATATCCAATGCTAACGTTGATATAATTAACTTTATCATAAAATAGATTTATTCAATTTGAATAACTAGAAGCAAATGTATCATTAATAAACAAAGATTTTTTTATATGGATGCACGAAAAAGTTTTTACTAACGAAAATTTATTTCCTATATATTTTGTATTGAGTGTCATTATTAGATTCCTTTATATTGGCTTGTTGTTCTTATTAGAAATAGTGCTTCTAATAAGAATAAATTCAATTAATTGTGAACTACATCTAATTCTTTGTTTATTTTTCAAGATAATTAGCCCCTTTTTGTACCATTCAATACAGTGGATATTTCTGCACTTAAAAATATAACATTTTTATATAATCATGAGAAATGACTTAGTGGAAAAGGATTTACTGGCATCTAAAAAAAAACTGTTCTTATTAGATATATTGACTATATCTCTAATTAAAAATTATATATATTGAAAATTAAAAAAACTTTTGCTTTTACATGAATCACATTGAATTTTTGAAGAAAACAATCGATTAACACCGAATTTGATCATACTTTTATCAACAATTGACATGATAATAGATTAGTACATATACGGATGCAATAGATTTCCAATCGCTTTTGAATTTCAGATAAAGGTCTTCAAATTTTCCAGTCCTGGTTTTGCTTTTCGACCAAATCCACATAGAGTCAGCTGGGGTAAATCAATTATGTTTTCGAGTGGTTTGTCT
>JAJEKB010021859.1:97521-149133 GCA_022393335.1 Macrotrachela quadricornifera | reverse complement strand
CAAGGTGAAGCAATTTTTTGCTGTCGTAATTAGGGACACTTGCTCTACCAATTATATTCATATGCTACTAACTCACTCTATCAATCTAGTTTTACATTTTGACTCTCAATGGAATCGTACGAACAAATTTATCTTATAGCCATTTACAGAAAATTTCGATCAATGATGAGAAATAAAATCTTAAGGAGAACTTAATTGTTTTATTTAAGTGTTAAATTAATTAGCTCATAAAACCAACAACTAATGTAGAAGTCAAATATTGAAGTATGTGTAAGTGATTTATATAGACATTCGAAACAATGAATAATTATCTCTCTTACTCTCTTGCGATTTGTTTTAAGAAAAGAGACAAAAAGGAACTTCTCTAATTCATGAAGAAAAGAAAGAATAGATCTAACATTGCGTTTTCGGTTGACAATGACATCGAAAATTTCCAATTTCAAAATATTTAAAAAAACCGAGATTTTATATTTTAATAAAGAATTTTCTTTTCTACCTTAGTTTCTGATAAACAATTGTTTATATCTTCATTGAATGTTTGTGAAATGTTTGTTAACTTTTTCATTATTAATAATTATTAATAAAATGTCGAATGATTTCACTTAAATCTAAGCTATACATTGATATTAATATATTTTTAATCAATTATAAAATTTATCATTAAAAAAAAGTGTAATGGCGCAAAAGAAATAAATTTTTAATAATTGTTGATACATATTCATATGAATTTGTTATAGATATTTGTATTATATTAGAAATATCTGCATTTAATGATTTTATATTTTTAAATATTAAAAAATGTGAAAAGTTTGTTTGAGACTATTATTTAAAAAAATATGAAAAGTCCTATGTTGTAATAGCTGGTCGAAAAACGTCGTTTGTCACTTTTTTAAGAACTGTATCGGAGTTGCTTAGAACTGCACGTAACTTAGAGTTAGAACAGAATCAAACTGTTTGATATGCTGAACTGACCGATCTTCATCGGCTTTTATTGTATTAAGAAAAAATATTTAGAACAAGAATTTCACAAGCTTTCATATATAAAATGATATCCTAATACAGTATATCATAAAAACGATCGTTCTGTTTTCTTTCGTTTGTCTACAGTTGTTTTACTTTTTTAATGAAATTTTATTTTAATATTTTTTTTGAGAAACTCAATGAACACTGTATTTTGTGAGATTAATCTTATTTTTTGCTCGAGACGAACTTTTCATAATCATCTTTAGAAAGTCTTATAGATAAAACCAGATATTGCAATAATACATACTGTTGGCGATATCAAAAATCCAAATAAAAAAAAATAAGGAATGGTTTCCAAGCCTCTTTCTGTAATTAATAATAAATCTACCAGTTTTTACCGACTTAAATAGTTTTATGAATTAATCGGGGCAGGCTAGTTCTAACTCTGACGTAGATTAATATAAGCGCGCCGCCGTTCTTGCATTGTACAATTCATTCTATTTGATACTAACCATTTATAAGTATTTCTTCTTAAGTTGTAATTGATTCCACTCTATCATTCAAATTTAGTCATAGATGGAGTGTAACTTCTTTAAAACCAAATTGACAATCTGAAGATTTTCTGGAATAGTAAATCTGAATTCAAAATTATGTTTTATTTTATTATTCTCTTTTTAATTGTTAGCAATCATTTTATAAAATTTTTTTGTACTAATTTTTTATTCGTATTGTTGTTGATTTTCTTATTATTCTAATTGTTTAATTTTTTTATCATTTAAAAATTTCTAGTAAATCAATAATAAAAAAAAATCTTACCTATATCATCTTTTATAACAACTATGATTGCATTGTGGCCATTAATTGTGAAAAGTTGTGATATAACTATTCATAATTTCGGTTATTTTTAACATAATTACATGTAACTACAATATTTTTACTACAGTTATGCATGGCTGCATCACGGTTTAATCGTAATTGAACATATAATTTTCTTTTACTTTCGTACTGTATGATTAATGGTTTTGAATTGCACTAACAATATGATTTATTAAATTAGCAAATAAAAACAAAATAAAATGTTTAAAATATTTATATTTATATAAAGAATATTGTTAAGTACTTTTTCATTAACCTTCAATTTTTTTATTATTACGAAAATGAAAAGGAAAAACAAGCTGTTAATCCTTGATCTAAAGAAAAATAAAATTGAAAAGAACAGAAAAAGAAATAAATACATTAAATTATTGCATTGTTTATTATTCTTTTATCATTTATTTGCTTTTCCTTCTATTTATATAAATTGGTTAATCTATGTTAATCGTCTGTTATCTTTGCAAAATTAAGTATTCGTATTGAAAATGGAAAAGAAGAAAAACAAAAAAAACGATTTTATATCTTAATCACCAATATTCTCGTTACTCTATATGTCGACGGCAATTACCATATGAAATTGCTGAAGCGTAACCGCAATAATCATAACAGTCGTATTTTTTTTTTAGTCATTTATCATCATATTATTTTAGAGTTGGTTGAACAAAATATCCAATAAAATTTATTCTTCATATAAATCAATATCATTTTTCTATTCTAAAAATTTCTAAAATATGGCAGTACCTCCACAAGTTGATCCACGACTTATGCAAGTTCTTATAGAACATGAAATTAATCCAGAAATTGCTCCACGTTTAGAAGCACTTAGAAGATTTGAAATTGTTGTTTTATGTGATGATTCAGAGAGTATGTTAACACGAATTCCAAATACAAATAGAACAAAATGGGATGAATTAAAACAAGTAAAGAATTATTTATTTTTTTGAAAATAAAATTTTTTATTTTCATATATAGTTAGTTAGTATTATTATTGATATTTGTGCAATTATGGATACAAATGGTGTTGATATTTATTTTTTAAATCGAGCACCTTTAGTTAAAGTAACGGATACACAAAATATACCTGCTATATTCAATGTTCCACCAACGGGTCCAACTCCGCTTGTAAGAGTATTAAATGAAATTTTTGAGACGAAACGTGATCAATCCCGTGAAAAGAAATTATTAATTCTTATTGCTACAGATGGGTATATTATAATTAATTAAAATTTTATTTTTTAATATTATTTATTTTACTTTTCAGAAACGCAAAAGATGAGTTTGAAAAACCAGATCATCATCGATTAGAAAATCTTTTACGTAATGGACGTACACCAAACATGTTTGTTACATTCTTAGCATGTACAGATGATAAAAATGCATTAGATTATTTAAGTGATTGGGATGCAACAATACCTAATTTAGATGTTGTTGATGATTATCGTTCGGAAAAAATGAATATTCAAAAATTCAATGGACCAAATTTTCCATTTACTTTTGGTGACTATATTGTTAAAATATTATTAGGTTCGACTGAAAAAGTGTAAGTTTATCTCTGTTTTTTAATTTTATATTAAATTATAATACAAAAATTTTCTTTTTAGTTTGGATAAATTGGGTGAGATGTATTTTTAAACAAATATACACAGATAAGATCAAGAAAAAATAAAAACTATTCGTTTTTGATTAATTTACTAATTTTATTTTAATTGTTTTATTATTATTGATAATTCATAAAATAAATATATTATTCTTCAATATAAATCATATTATAAAAGTATTTGTTTATTTTTGAATCAATTTGAGAAAATAAGTTTTATTCTCTTTCTCGCAGAGAAGAGTCTAGCAAGAATAAATTGTTTGTTTGCTTGATTGTATGTCCGCACAAGGTCAAAAAACCATTTTGTTAATATTTTCTATAAAACTTAACCAAAGGGTAATATAAGTCGAGGACCTCGAATCTGATATTAGTTTTTCGAAATTTTTTTTGGATCCATTTTTGTGTACTCGAAAAGTGGGTACACTACTAAAATCGGTCAGCGTGTTCGTCCGTTTATTCGATAGCTCTTCAAAAATGTGAGTGATTGACCGGAAATTTTTTTCTCAGAACTATCTAAAATATATATGAATCGACTCAGTTTTTAATGCTAATTCCGAATATGATATTAATTTTGAATGAGATCGTAGTTTTTTAAGTGAAAGTTGTCTAAACAGAGTCCCAAAATGCACAAAATCTGTATCTTGAGGACAGTGTACGTAAATATGTCTCAGGTGACTAATGGTTTTGGGGTGTTCTAGATGTATGGTTTTGTCGCTACTAATAAGAGTTATCAAATGGAAAAAATCCGAACTTGATAACTATTTATATTGGGGAATTATTATGAAAACTAGCTATACCCTGTGCAAATTGCGCGGTTTTTTAATTTTCTTTAAAGAAAAAATTTATTATAATTAAAACAAAACTTCAACTATTATATACCAATAGATAGAGAATTTCATGGGCTGCAAAATAACGCCAAGTTTTAGGGATAAATAGGTTGCGCACAAGATTTCCTCTGTATGAGAGTGTCGAAAAACTATAAGAAAAACTCATATATCTAGACAATGTGTCAGTGTGGTATTTGTTTATTTTCGATGTTACCAATACCAATTTTTTCAGAGTAGATAGAATTCGTTAAGAGCTATAAAACGATGCAAAACAATAGGGATTAGATATGCTGCGCTTAATATTTCTTCAATGTGACACGTGAGAAAAATCATGAAAAAGCCATACAACTTAATTGTATGTCTGTGTGTCATTTGTTTGTTCTCCATAGAGCCGCCCTTATATGCACTTGAAAAGTAAAGCTCATGATAGATTGATTTTTGTCAATCTGTCTAAAAAAGTTTAATCGTTGAGCGCACTGAGGAACTGTCTCTTAGACCCTACGAATGCTCTGTTTTTGTCCCGTAGTACATGATGAGGAACAAGTTCCGAAGACTTTATTTATTTGCATATATGATAATTTGTTTTTTTAGTTAAAGCTTGTTTCATAATGGGTATCATTGTAACAAATACAAAATCCTAGTTTATTCATAAATAAATTCACCATTTTCTGTAGAAAATAAACAAAATCTAAAGAAAATCAAAGCAAGAATTATTGTATATAATGAATATTTTTTCTGGTCAATAATAATTTACGGACTTAGAACGTACCTAGACTAGATCAACTTAAAATTTTCAGATCCGGACCTGGATTCATATCCGGCAAGCTCTAGTCGACACATAATAGGATGACTCATACGTCTTATTCACTTTTTGAAGTACATATAACTCTCTGATTTCAATCCGAGATTTCCGCATTTATTTTTCTATACGAAAATAGGTTCCTTCTGTCTTATTGGATATATAAAATCAACTGCTCTTTATAAATTATAGAACTTTTCATGCTGCATCTTACAGTATATTTTATTTTTTTTAGTACGACGTGTTAAGTGATTGAAGACTAAAATGCAAAGTCTAGTCATTAATATATTTTATTAGGCACTTAAGTTTATACAAAAATAGTTCTTATTGAAATTTTATTATTATGATAGTAGATGAATAATGGCTAAATAGTGTAGAAATGCAGAGCTTTGTTTTTACTATCAGTCTATATAAAAAGAAAATTTTCTTTAAAGATTCTGTAAATAATTGATACGATTCCGCAAAGACTTTTGGTATAACCTAAGCACATGATTGCCGAAGCATTGGTATATACGTAAGTTTAGTCTGATACAGCCAATTTTTACGGATGATGAATCTCTTTTTTTTTCTATCACAGAACGCAAGAAAAAATTTTATAAGTTGTTTATATCGTTTATATTTATGTTAAACTAATTATCTGTCTTGATTTTTTTTGAAACAAAAAATGAGCTTTGATTAATTTCCATTAGAAATAAATCTGATTTTTCTGAGTATTAAAGACTCCTTCACGAATGAATTTAATTGATGCAGAATGATAATTAAATTAAATCATGTGTGAACGTCGAGGTAAGTTCTTATCAATGCATGACCGTTTTCTTTATTAACGGATACGCCAGAATAAATGGCGGCCTCAGTATTTTGACCATAAATTTTTTATCTCTGATCCTATCGAGTTAATTTGTTTTTTAAAAAATGTGCCTGTTAATTCTCTACAATCTTGCCTATTTCAACTAATTCAATTGCAATTCGTTAGTTTATTACAGTATATCAATCAGATTACTCTAAAAACCACAACTTTCTAACAAGAAGTTTTTAGTGTATAGTTCCGTAAGAAGTCGACAAAAAAAAACACAAATTACTTTAAAAACTATTCTTTCATGTTAGATCTTTTGTTGAGCTTTTTTCGCTGATTATTTTGGTAAAAAAAACTTTTCGAGTCTCATTGAAAAATGACGATATCATAATCAAAACACCAAACAAGCCTTAGATACAGTTTTTCTGATAAATAAGCATAAAAAGTTGATTAGCATACCTTAACACGGCTGCGTTTTGATGATATATAGCACAGTAAATTTTGTAAAGAAAATTTCGCTCTACAAAACTCTAGAGACAAACTTTCAGATACACTGAGAATGCTACGATATTCATTTGAAAAAATATGATATTTTCTCTTTTTACATTTAGCATCCTATAGAATATTCTATTGAGATTTGTACATTATATCTGAGTTGATCTGAGAAACCGACTATACGGTTTTGTAGAGCAAACTTTCCTCTACAAAACCTATTGTATCACATATCTCCCTGATATGGCCATTGTAAGATATTATAATCCTACGAAAAACTTCTTGTTAGAAAGTTATAGTTTTTAGAGTAATCTGATTGATATACTGTAATAAACTAACGAATTGCAATTGAATTAGTTGAAATAGGCAAGATTGTAGAGAATTAACAGGCACATTTTTTAAAAAACAAATTAGCTTGATAGGATCAAAGATAAAAAACTTATGGTTAAAATACTGAGACCGGCATTTGTTCTGGCGCACCCATTATATGACACTCATATAGAAATGATTTCTGGAAAATCGATTTTAGATGTATACAAATCAAATTCTTAAAGTTGTTAGCAAAATTTTTCTCAATTTGAAATGATTTATAGGCACTAGTGATATTTACTCAAATTGGACAAATCGAATAGCTGCAGAGAATAAATGGCTCAGTTCAATCGTAAATAATATGTTTATTTGAGGATTTATATTTTTTTTTCCACATATAAGTGAATTAAATTTTTCTTAACTCTATATCATTAAAAAGATCACACAAGTCCTTTCAAAATTTGAATTCATATTTGCTCATGAGTAGAGGACAACATGATTGATATAATCATTAAAAATTTTTATCAATTTCTAAAAACACGAAAAATTCTTAGATTTCGAACAAATCTCAATAGAAAAAAATTCGTTGAATTTTCAGCTAGCTTAGATGTTCCTAGAAAAAAGACTGCAAATCTTCACTATTGCAAGCGAAAGTTGCTTTCTGGTTACTTTTCATGTAACTAGATTGATAAAAATACTTTTTTCAATAACATAGTTGAATGTTCAAGGAATTTAACCTTATATGAAATCTCTAAAGCATAACATCATATCACGATTAATATAATGATATGAAATAGATGTATCACTATAACAATAAATTCTTTTTTAAAAACAAAATAAATAAAATAATATTTATAAGAAATTTTAGAAAATATATAGTTTAATAGAAGGATTTTGTGAGAAATCTTTATTCTATTGAGAAATATTTCCATAAAAATAATCTTGATAAGAAAGAGGATGAAAATGTTGACGATTTAAATAATTAGTTAGATTTTCTTTGGTAAACATCTTTACTATGTAAACAATCTTCAATAAGTATATCTTCATTTTTATGAATATTTATTTGATAATTTGAATTATTTTCTTAAATTTCTTGATTTAATCGACGAATTTATTCTTTACTTAAAACATATCCATCTCTATTTGATTGATAATCTTTGAAAAATAAAATTTTTTTCTTCTCTAAAATAATTTTAAATAAACACATCAACTTGAAATTTCTATCTAAATGTTATAGATAATAAAAAAATTTTAAAATTCTATATGATATCATTATCTATTTTTAAAAATTAATTATAATTATTTAATTCATTTCTCATATATATATTTAAAATTCTAAAATTGATTTTAAATAATTAATAGGAACTATTGAAAAATCTATTGAGAAATTTGATAATAATTTATCAGATTTTGAAGTTCATGTTTTATAAAATTGTACATATTCCACTATCGAAAAAAATTTTACTGATGTTGAAAGAAAAACTATACAAAATTATAAAACAATTATTAAATAATAAATATGAAATTCATCTTGTCTATTATTTATTTATATACGATAAATTTGTCTCAAGAAAAACTAAAGAATAGGAATATACATTATTTTTAAAAGACATCTTTTTTATTTGATTTGTTTTTAAATTGTAAACTATCTTTTCATAGAAAAACAAAATAAGAATCTCATATTGCCAAATAATCATTCATTCTTATTTCATCTGTGTATATTCGAAAAAATCGAAAAAAAAACTGACTTATTACTTTTATCTATATTATATTCAACCATGTGATCAATAAAATCGATCAAACTAAAAGGTAAATCAACGATAGTTTCGTAATATGCTTATATTTTATCATCCAAATCATCTGTTCTGCATTTATTATATACAAACCTAATCATTCAAGCTTGAGAATCTTTTCATACAATACTATACATACCTTTACGTATACAAAAGAAACGATATATAACTATACATACCATTAAACAAACATATTATTCAAGGGAAGAAATCTATTTTAATACAATTTCAACAATGTCGGAAGAAATTTTTTCGCCTGTAAGTATAATATATAAGTCATAAAAGATAGACAATTTTAGATAATATCTAAAAACAACATAGACAAAAAAAAATCATTCTTCATAGAACTCACATCATGCATTTTCTACTATCTAAATAAACTTTGAATACTAATTAGACTACAAGAGATATTCATTTTAATTCGTGATTTTCCGATTTCATATTTTATCAATTATTTATTATCATTTACGATAGAATATTTTCAAAATAAAATTATTCCTACTTGATAACTTTATCCTAAGTTTGTCTATTAATAAAAGAATTTGATTAAAAACTAAATGTTTAAAATATACAAACAGTACTATAAAAAAAGTAATAAGTTTTTATTCTAACTATTCTATATAATATATTTCTAGCATTTCTCTTGATGATTTTAAATTATTTTATCAAATATTACAAATATTCTACTGATTAAACATTATTTATTTTTCTAATTCAGATAAACAAATATTGATAACTGAAAATATCGAATAGCAAAAAAGCATTACTTTACGAATGAATATCATTTTCGAAGATGTTGAAAACTTAAATAATTGAAAGAAAATCATAATGAAAACAGTATACGTAAAAATCTATCAATTATATATAGAAAAACAATTATCCAAAACCTATTCATATTATATATTTATAACAAACTATATTTGGAAAAAACACATCATCTAAATTTTTGATAGAAGATAATGCATACTAAAATAAAAACTGTATAGTCAAGCAATAAAGTTTTTGATATGTTTTCAAATATGTACTATAATATGATGGAGATATCCTCATGTTTAATATTCGTAAATATATGTCTAAGAGATGGCGATCGCGGCAACAGCAGATTTTCAGTCGCGATGGACATCTCTGACATGTCTGGAGAGATTCTTTGTTAAATATATTATTCTTTTTCCTATATGTGAAAAAGTAAAATTTTTTTGTTGAGGCCATTAGGAATACTTAACAAAAAGTCTCTCTAGACATGTCTTTATGGATATAAACTCTGAGCATGCTTCTATCATTGATTAAAAAATCAACTTCCTTGCCCGAGTCCCAATAAAAATATTCAAATTTCTTATCAGAGTGTTATTTATGGAACAACTTGTATTTGATGGAATATTTTCCTTTTCTCAACATAATACATAAAATAATAGTATATGATTTCTACTATATCATCGTCTACTAAAATAACTTTTACAATAGCTGTTCAATTAAAATCGTTTGTCAATAATCTTTGATCATTTTAACCTCATAATATTTCACATAGGAGCAGACTAATATAGACTACGTAATGCGTGGCATGACAGACGAACAATTAGAACCCATTGCAAATGCTCTCAAACAAAATAAAGTAACATTATTCTTCCATTCTTCTACCTTCCTATTTTATCACTTCCTTTCTACTTCATATAGACAATCACAAGCGCAAACTTCTACAAAAATAACATTACTTCTGAAGGAGCAAAATATCTTGCTAGTGCTTTAGAACAAAATCAAGTAAGAATATCTCATTGTTTCAACTCTCTCATTCTACCATTCACTAAATAATTCATATAGACACTCATCGAACTGGATCTTCGATATAATACAATCGGCGATCAAGGTGCAGAACATCTTGCCAATGCACTGATACAAAACAAGGTAAGATTGTCTATACTCGTCCATAATATTTTCATCTTAACGTTTGTTTTCTATTTTATAAAGACACTCACGATGCTGAAACTTTCCGATACCAATATTGGTGATCAAGGAATGGAGCATCTTGCCAATGCTCTACGAAAAAACAAAGTAATATAATATATGTCATTCATTTTTCTCATTTCATCAGTTTTTAAATATTCCATAAAGACACTCACCACATTAATCCTCAGTGTGGATGTACTTGGTGATCAAGGAATGCAACATTTGGGTAATGTTCTAGAACAAAATGAAGTAAGATTATCTTTCCTCTCTCCCTAAACTTTTTATCCTTTTATTCATTTACTATTCAATACAGACTCTCACCACGCTGTTTATTTTCAATGATGATAAGGATATCGATGTTCAAAGAGTAGAATATCTTGCCAATGGTCTAAAACAAAACAAAGTAATATTATTCTTTTCATTCTAACACTCAATCGTTCATTTACTATTTTATATAGGGACTCACTACATTAACATTCCCCAATAGTTTAATAGGCGCCAAAGGAGCACAACATCTTGCTAATGCTCTGAAAGAAAATAAAGTAACAATATTCTTTTATTTTTCAACCTTTTTATTCTATCATCCATTGATTATTTAATACAGACACTGACTACATTTAATCTTGGGTATAATGGAATTGGTCCTGAAGGAGTAAAATATCTTGCCGATGCTCTACAAGAAAACAAAGTAACACTATTATTCAGTCCTCTTTACTTTACAAGTTAGTAACTACTTCACATAGGTACTCACCACATTGGATCTCCAAGCGAATCGAATTGGTTCAGAAGGAACCGCACATCTTGCTGAGGGTTTAAAACAAAACAAAGTAACACTAAATCTTCTAACTCTCTTCATTATACTAGTTACTTACTATTTTACACAGGCACTCACCACGCTCAATCTCAGTAGAAATGATATTGATTCAGAAGGAGCCGCACATGTTGCCGAGGCTTTAATAAAAAACAAAGTAACACTCTATCCTTCGAACCTCTTCATTATACCTGTTACTCACTATTTCACACAGACACTCGTCATACTCGATCTCAGTAGGAATGAAATTGGTCCAGAAGGAGCAGAATGTCTTTCTATTGCTCTAGATCAAAACAGAGTAATGTTGTCTTCTTTTCCTATTATTTAATCATTTTTCTATTCAGACACTTACCAACTTGAATCTATCGATTAATTGTCTTGGTGATCAAGGAGCACAATATCTTTCTAATGCTCTAAGACAAAATAATGTTATATTATCCCTATCTGATCTTTATTGTTTTCATCCTATCACACTCTTACTATTCAATTTAGACACTGATCAAGTTATCTCTCGAGTATAACGAAATTGGTGATGATGGAGCAGAATCTCTTGCTGATGCTTTACAACAGAATAGAGTAATATTATCTCTATCCGATCTGTAACCTTCTCATTGTATCATACTCTTACTATTCAATTTAGACACTAACCGACTTATATCTTTCAAATAATGATATTGGTATGAAGGGAGCAGATTATCTTATGAATGTTCATCAACAAAATACAGTAAGACTATTCAATCTCACTTTCAAAGTTTTGATTTTATCACTTCTGCACTATTTGATATAGACTCTCAGCAAACTGTATCTTATGGCCAATCGATACAATCAATCGAAAGGACGAGCTTACGACTAATGTATTAAGAAAATATTAATAAAATAATTTAGAACTGAAAGTTTTTTTTTTCTAATTTTGAATTCAATAACCTATCATTTATTATAACTGCTTTGATTTTTTATAAAAAATTTAGCATTCTTACTTTAATATACAATAAATATGGGCATTGTGAGGTGTCTAACTCAATATCGTCAGGAAAATGATAATATGAGATGATGATGCAGATAAATCCCATAGAATATCATACATATGAAAAGATGATATAGAGAATGACAAAGGAAATAATCAACATATGTGATAGATGAGAATGGACAATATCAAGTAGAGAACGAAAGAAAAAATCCAACTGAATAAAAGAGAATATAAGAAGAAATGAAATGAAGATGAATAAACCACTGCGTAATAGCGTGCTTAACCAGATCGTGCGTCGCGTGTTATTTCACTAATCAATTATCAGTAAAATGTGATTTTTTTACTTCATGAAGTAGTTCAATATTCTCTTTCTAATGAGACTATTTTCAAATTGAAACTCGATATCTGATAAAGCAGTTTTGCTCTCACCACTAGCCTTGAAGTTCAATTTATATCATTTTTGATTAATATGTGACAGTGTTCGATCACAATAATCTAGTTTTCATTTGAAATTAATATCATATCTGGAATCAGCACCAAAAACTGAGTCGATCTATATATGTTTCAAATTGTTTCTGCAACTTTTTTTCGGTTCAATTATTTGACCTATGATCTTCCTCAGGGATATAGGAAAAAATGAATTTAATAGAAGATTAGTATGCCTAATGGAAAGCAAACTCCAAAGTCATAAGACGCCATTTTTAGATAAAATTGGAGTTAACTAAATAATAAAATAGTTGTTTTAATTGAATTGATTTTTTCTCCTACCTTTGAAGGGGATCACAGGTCAAAAGTTGGACCAAAAAAAACGTTGCAGAAACATTTTGAAACATATATAGGTCGGCTTAGTTTTTGGTGTTAATTTCAAATATAATGTTTGTTTCAAATGAAAGTGAAACTACTGTAACGATATCAGCCAAATAGGAGTAAAAAAAAGATTTTCGGTATTGGTTGATAGTATTTCACGATTTTGACAAAATCATCCCTTTTTTTATTTCAAAGCGATATTCGAATAGAGTATGAAAAACTACATATGTGGCTTTTTGATTCTCAATCATTTTGTCGCATCAAAAAGCGTTCCAAAACGATGAGTCATACTTATCTATGAGGTATTTTTTCTAACGATATGAAACATTTCGATTGCTCAGTGACAATTTTTAAAATTGAATCGATTTGAAATAGATAAAGCAACCATTTTTGCACATTTGAAATCTTTTGGAAGAAGAAAAACTATGTTTTCAAATATAAATAGTTTAATATATGAAATATATATGATAGTGACACTGTAGCCCATTTAGCAGTAAAATGTATTTTTCAAGTACAAAACTCAACTTAATCGAAATATAAATATGATATCCGTGATCAGCGCGCAAAATCGCATATTAATGATATGTTTCTGAAGATATTTAAAAAAATATTTTTTGTTCGATCTTGAGGGGAACCTCAAGAGAAAGGTCGTTAAATGAGATCTTAACTTGGAAATGATCCAAGACTATGTGGTATAAAATACTTTCAATACAGTCCTATTCAAAAAAACTTGCACAAAATTTAATTTTTTGTATAACGATTTTCTTACCGTTAGAAAGTAATTACAAGTTTGAATTTTCAAGGGATCTATATTCGTTAGATACACTACACGTTGGATATATATAATTGTGATTTTTTTTCTTTTTAATACATAAACATTTAGTTATGACATCATCTACTGATTTAAAAAACCATCATATATCGATACTACATTAGTGGAACAAAGGCGTACGATCGGCTCGTGCTATCCATCATAAAACGAAGATACCACTTAAGACTATCTATTACAATATAAACAAATTGGAACAAACAAATTCACTTAAACACCGGGAAGGCAATGGTCGACCACGTGTCTTAAGGTAAATAGAAAAGAACGTTATTGGTCAATATATTCGACGTAATAATGAAATAACTGTCAATGAAATTAAAGAAAACCTATCTACAGCTTATCGAACATCAATATCTGCATCAACAATACGTCGTTATCTTCTTGAATGTGGCTATAGAAATGTTTTACCAAGAAGTACTCATATGTTAACATCTGAACACAAACAACGACGTATTGAATGGGCACAACAGCACCAAAATAATGATTTTACACATACAATATTTACAGATGAAACCTCATTTCAACTTTTCCGAAACACTGTTCGTCGTTGGACAAAATGCCCAAATAATGCAAGAGGTGTGTTGACTTGTCACACTTTCAGATGCAATCCTAATGGTTCATATTAAGTTCATATACTTAAAAATTATCTTCTTCCTGCTACTAAAAAAAAATTTTGTCAAAATTCGTGTTTGCAACAAGATAATGATCCTAAGCATACTAGCAATATTGTCAAACAATTCATCGACAACAAGGTACCACGATTATTGAAGTGGCCATCCAATAGTCCAGATGTTAAACCTATCGAGAACTAATGGTAGATTGTAAACCGCAAAGTTGAAAAAAGAAAACCGAAAACTATTGATGAACTAGAGCTTTTTTTATGTGAAGAATTAAAAAATGTTGATGTTAATATTGTAGTGAAAATTGTGATGTCGATGAAAGAACGATATTTGTCTCTTATCAAATCTAAGGGCGAACACATAAAATATTGAAGTATAGAGTTTAATAGTACTCGACATAGGCTATCAATCAGTAATGGAAACTACTTGAGAGTGACTTATATATGGGGATATATTTGCGTAACAACATGTGCAAATTTTTTTGAATAGGACTGTAACCTCTCGATACTTTTTAGAGGTTTAAGAGTTCGAAAAATTTAAGACAAAAAATGGCCATTCCTACCCATATCCTTTTCATATGAAACAGGTGCATTCTCAAGAAGGAAGCAGCGGATTTGGGATTTCAAAACCAGAGAAGATTTTTCGGGATATAAATCCCAAAAAATCCACTTCCCCCCCCTCCCTTGTAATAAGGACTGATTAATGACGATAAAAATGACAGTTAGTTACCACAAAGTTGCTCATAATCAATAATCATAGAATGCAATGAGAATATTATTTCTCTGAAAACCGTTTGATGCCCTCTTTGTTTGTACTGATTGATAATTGTTAATCATGAATATTCATCGATTTTCAGACTATTGATATCTCAAAAGAAAGCTAATTCTGAGAGAGTTATGTAAAGAATGAGAAAGGTTTTAGATATATTTATTTAGGTTTCTCTCTCAAGAAGTCTGAAATGCATGAAACAATCAGAAGTCGTATCAAAGCATCAACGATTTCTCCGGTGGAATCTTTATAGCTGATCTTTGGGAATCATAATAAGCTTCAATTTCACAGAAAAATGTCGAGTGATCGAATATTGGACTGAGATGTGCTTCTTTCACCGAGTACTCGTTATTTCGAAAGCTTCAGCACGTTTTAAGATAAATCAACTAATCGAAAATCAGAGCTCTCGAGAAAATAGGCTGCATGAGCGAAGAGGAGATGTAACTGTTCAATTTTTTCAAAATTTGAGATCGAAACTGTAGATAACTAGATATTCGATTTTTTGAGGGATGCGAAGTTTAAAAGAACGGAAAAAATCTGATCTAAGTTATTTTCGAGCACTTGCCATGCCTATCAGAAGCTTTTTTAGGTTTACTTGAGATGTATCTATATTTCTGAATATTGTTTTAATATGTGATGGTGATAGATGACAGTGATTTATTTCATAACTTACAACGAACATGAAAAAAGCAAAAACAAAAACAATACGACATAATATTATTTTTTAGTTTAATACTGAAAGTATGGTGATCTGACAATAGAACCCACATATCTTCTTAAACTTTGTGTATTCACTCTATGTATCTGTATTATCTTTTCGTTTTTAAAATATACATACTTGATGACAAAAAAAGAGATATAATGAAACATCTTTTACATCCATCTTATGTATTTTAAAAGAGGAAGATGTCAGAGCCTCAACTGTCGGTGTATTCTTTACAGATTTGAACAATTTTTGGTTGGAAATATATTGTTATTGTAACTTATGGTATAGACAATATAAAAATTCTTTTGAAACAGGTTATTATTACTTTGTTTTATTCAGAATTTTATTTTAATGGTAGTACGAAATATTTATTTACCTATAAATACGCAAAGAATACAATAAAAAAAAAAATTTTCGAAAAGTATACTTTTGTATTAATCAAAAGAATTCTGAATGGAAAAAAAACAGAACTAAATTCCTATGTATTAATTGTATCGAATCAATATTAAAAATCCTTTTCAAAGTATTTCATAAAGTTGAATATTTATTAAAATGAGATTTGTTTCGAAGTTATATCGCTATTGTCAACAAAATAAGTCATTGGAACATTCAAATCATCTGAATCAACCATATCACAATTGTTAATACATTTTAATGATGAGAATTTAGTAATAAGATTTTCTTGATTCTTTTTCGTAGGAAGAATTCTTTTCTTTGTTAACATTAACTTAGTTCTTGTATGTTGAAAATTCTCCTGTAATTGATCTCCTTCAAATTGAATAATAGGAACATTTATTTCTTGTTCATCATGTTTATGATCATTTAAAATTTGATATTTTGTTTCTATTGATGATTTTATATTCGAAACATTTTCTTTTGATAATAAATCATTATTTATTTGAGGTTTATTATAGAAAAATAATTTTGTAGTATTTAAATTATTTTCTTTTAAATGATAAATTTTCATTTTGATTTTGATTTGATTTGTTTTAATTAAATATGAAAGAGTATTTACTTGACAAATTCGTGTTATATTTAATAATGTTTGTGTTTCAATTTTTCCTCTTTTCATTTTACTTAATGGACTTTGTGGTAAAAAAATAGCATTTAATTTTGTTTGTGTTCCTTGACTTGTATATTTTGATAATATTTGAAATTTATTTTTCTTAAATACTGAATTTATATTTAATTCAATTGCATCTGATGGAGAAAGAAAATAAAAAAATATTGATTTATTTAACAAATGATTTTCAATATTTGATTGTCTTGTATGTTGTTCGATATTGTCATTTTGTAAATGTGATATTAACTTTAATATAAATTTAACAAGATATAATTGTATGTTAAAAGATTTTCTGATGAAATTCAAATATAATAATTCGAATCTTTATTTTTCGAAAACTCAAGTATCAAATAATAAACAAGAAAAAACAAAAATTATTTATAGATAATCTAAACTAATTAACACTAGTCGACAGTTTTGGCATTGTACTTTATTATCTTCATCAGTAGGAACTTGTTAGAATTATATTTACTTCATCTATTTTATTACGAAATTTCGAAACAATTACAAATACAAAAAATAAAACAAGAAATTAAAACTACTAAAACAAAAAAGAATGCAATTTTGTGGAATTTATATGCTTTACAAAGGAAAATACAAAGTATAAGTTTCAGGTGAAATTTTGCCATTTTCCACCGTTTCAGACCTTAGTAACTGAAGTAACGACAAATGATTATATTTTTCTAGTAAACAGAAAGAAGATATAGTAATCATAAAATGGATAGGTTTTCCTAGTAATGAGACAAATGTTTATGTTAAAGTAATCTCCTATAGATATCGAGATCAAAACATGGGTTACTGATGTAGATATCGATTAATACCGTAATTCACATGTCATCGATACCAGTTATATTCATATGCTACTAACTCACTCTATAAATCTAGTTTTACATTTTGACTCTCAATGGAATCGTACGAACAAATTTATCTTATAGTCATTTACAGAAAATTTCGATCAATGATGAGAAATAAAATCTTAAGAAGAACTCAATTGTTTTATTTAAGTGTTAAATTAATTAGCTCATAAAACCAACAACTAATGTAGAAGTCAAAGATTGAAGTATGTGTAAGTGATTTAAATAGACATTCGAAACAATGAATAATAACCTCTCTTACTCTCTTGCGATTTGTTTTAAGAAAAGAGACAAAAAGGAACTTCTCTAATTCATGAAGAAAAGAAAGAATAGATCTAACATTGCGTTTTCGGTTGACAATGACATCGAAAATTTCCAATTTCAAAATATTTAAAAAAACCGAGATTTTATATTTTAATAAAGAATTTTCTTTTCTACCTTAGTTTCTGATAAACAATTGTTTGTATCTTCGTCGAATGTTTGTGAAATGTTTGTTAACTTTTTCATTATTAATAATTATTAATAAAATGTCGAATGATTTCACTTAAATCTAAGCTATACATTGATATTAATATATTTTTAATCAATTATAAAATTTATCATTAAAAAAAAGTCTAATGGCGCAAAAGAAATGAATTTTTAATAAATGTTGATACATATTCATATGAATTTGTTATAGATACTTGTATTATATTAGAAATATCTGCATTTAATGATTTTATATTTTTAAATATTAATAAATGTGAAAAGTTTGTTTGAGACTATTATTTAAAAAAAATATGAAAAGTCCTATGTCGTAATAGCTGGTCGAAAAACGTCGTTTGTCACTTTTTTAAGAACTGTATCGGAGTTGCTTAGAACTGCACGTAACTTAGAGTTAGAACAGAATCAAACTGTTTGATATGCTGAACTGACCGATCTTCACCGGCTTTTATTGTTTTAAGAAAAAATATTTAGATCAAGAATTTCACAAGCTTTCATATATAAAATAATGTCCCAATACAGTATATCATAAAAACGATCGTTCTGTTTTCTTTCGGTTGTCTACAGTTTTTTTACTATTTTAATCAAATCTTATTTTGTGTTTTTGAGAAACTGAATGAAGACTGTATCTTGCGAGATTAATCTTTTTTTTGCTCGAGATGAACTTTTCATAATCATCTTTAGAGAGTCTTATAGATAAAACCGGATATTGCAATGATACATACTGTTTATGATATGATAAATTTAAATAAAAAATAGAACAAGAGATGGTTTCCAAGTCTCTTTCTTTGCTTAATAATAAGTCTACCAGCTTTTGCCAATTTAAATAGTTTTATGAATTAATCGGGGCAGGCTAGTTCTAACTCTGACGTAGATTAATGCAAGCGCACCATCGTTCTTGCATTGTACAATTCATTCTATTTGATACTAACCATTTATAAGTATTTCTTCTTAAGTTGTAATTGATTCCACTCTATCATTCAAATTTAGTCATAGATGGAGTGTAACTTCTTTAAATTTTATAACAGCTAAGATTGCCTTGTGACCATTAATTGTGAAAAGTTGTGATATAACTATTCATAATTTCGGTTATTTTTAACATAATTATATGTAACTACAATATTTTTACTACAGTTGTGCATCGCTGCATCACAGTTTAATCGTAAATGAACATATAATTTTCTTTTACTTTCGTACTGTATGATTAATGGTTTTGAATTGCACTAACAATATGATTTATTAAATTAGCAAATAAAAACAAAATAAAATGTTTAAAATATTTATACTTATATAAAGAATATTATTAAGTACTTTTTCATTAACCTTCAATTTTTTTATTTATTATTACGAAAATCAAAAGGAAAAATAAAATTGAAAAGAACAGAAAAAGAAATAAATACATTAAACTATTGCATTGTTTATTATTCTTTTATCATTTATTTGCTTTTCCACCTATTTAAATAAATCGGTTAATCTATGTTAATCGTCTATTATCTTTGCAAAATTAAGTATTCGTATTGACAATAGAAAAGAAAAAAAAAGTAACAAAATGATCATACATCTTAATCACCAATATTCTCGTTACTCTATATGTCGACGGCAATCACCATATGAAATTGCTGAAGCGTAACCGCAATAATCATAACAGTCGTATTTTTTTTTTAGTCATTTATCATCATATTATTTTAGAGTTGGTTGAACAAAATATCCAATAAAATTTATTCTTCATAGAAATCAATATCATTCTTCTATTTTAAAAATTTCTAAATAAAATATGGCAGTACCTCCACAATTTGATCCACGACTTATGCAAGTTCTTATAAAACATGAAATTAATCCAGAAATTGCTCCACGTTTAGAAGCACTTAGAAGATTTGAAATTGTTGTTATATGTGATGATTCAGGTAGTATGGTAACACGAATTCCAAATACAAATAGAACGAGATGGGATGAATTAAAACAAGTAAAGAATTTTTTATTTTTTTAAAAATAAAATTTTTATTTTCATACATAGTTAGTTAGTATTATTATTGATATTTGTGCAATTATGGATACAAATGGTGTTGATATTTATTTTTTAAATCGTGCACCTATACTTAGAGTAACGGATACACAAAATATACCTGCTATATTTAATATTCCACCAATGGGTCCAACTCCACTTGTAAGAGTATTAAATGAAGTTCTTGAGGCGAAACGTAGTCAATCCCGTGAAAAGAAATTATTAATTCTTATTGCCACAGATGGGTATATTATAATTAATTAAAATTTTATTTTGAAATATTATTTATTTTATTTTTTAGTGCGCCAACAAATGAATTTAGAGAACCAGATCATTATCAATTAGAAAATCTTTTACGTAATGGACGTACACCAAATATGTTTGTTACATTCTTAGCATGTACAGATGATAATAATGCATTAGAGTATTTAAGTGGTTGGGATACAACAATACCTAATTTAGATCTTGTTGATGATTATCGTTCAGAAACAATGAAAGTTCAAAAACTTTATGGACCAAATTTTCCATTTACTTTTGGTGATTATATTGTTAAAGCATTATTAGGTTCGACTGAAAGAGTGTAAGTTTATCTTTTTATATTATATTATATTATATTATAATATAAAAATTTTCTTTTTAGTTTGGATAAATTGGGTGAGATGTATTTTTAAACAAATATACGCAAATAAGATCAAGAAAAAATAAAAACTATTCGTTTTTAATAAATTTACTAATTTCATTTTAATTATTTTATTATTATTGATAATTCATAAAATAAATATATTATTCTTCAATATAAATCATATTATAAAAGTATTTGTTTATTTTTGAATCAGAATTTGATCTTCTATCTACACATGTATTTAAAATGTTCTTCTAAAATAAAGGTATATCATTAATAACTTTTAGGAAAATTATGAACGATAAGAAAAAAAAAGCCTATTTATCTGATGCAAATGACATGCTTTTCTGCTGATTTAAGTATATACTTAGAACTAAATAGCAGTGAGTTAGAAGAAAATTCTAAAGATATATTTAGAAAGATCATTTGATTCTGATTCTAACTGACTAATTTTCATCTTCTCAAGGTATTTCTAAATGGGCGAAAAATGAACAAATATTTTGTACGAAAACTTGTGTAAAAAGAATCTATATGACAGTAAAGCAGTGTTCAAAATTATATATTCACTTTCGTATTTTTATGATTTATATATCGAATTGCCATTTTTCTGAATCAAAAGCAGTGAAAGGAGATACTTCTAAATATTTCTGCAAAAAACAAAGTTCGAAAAATAATGTATTTTTGACGCGATACTCAGATTTTATCATTCAAGTCAAAATGATACGAAGCTATCAATATGCGATAGTATAAAATGAAACATTCATGAGGTTCATAAATAATTTTGTCAAGGAAATTGATAGTATTGCAAAGAATAAATCGTTTTTTTGTGATAAAATGATATAGAAATTACTAAAAAAATTTCAATTTTTCCTTCATCAACAGCAACATATCTGTAAAGAAGTTATATATGAAGCTTATGAACGTCTCATTTTGTACCATCACATGTCTTCAAAGCCATATGTTGAAATATCAATATAATCTATCTTATTATTATAATAAGAAAAATATTAGATCTGAATAACAATTTCTAACAATTTCGGCTTTGAACCATAAAGTCTAACTATCGCTACAAAACTAGATCATTTTTCGAACTTTTTTTTACAGAAACACTCAGAATCAGCTCCTCTAACTGCCTATGAAGCTTTTGATCTAGAAAAAACAGAGATTTGATACAAAAATGATAAAAATACGAAAGTGAATTTATAATTTTGAACAGACAAAAACGGGATGTTTCAATAATCAGACTTTCAGTCTTCAGAATCATTTTTATATTCTTGATAAAAATTGATATTTGCATAGATATAAACAATCATCTCAGTACACGTCTACTTATGAGATCTAAACAACAATAGTATTGAAAATAGATTGAGAGAAATAATATTTATATACCAGAACAACATTTTCGACGACTTATGGTTAAAGAAGTTTTCCTGTCACTTTAAGAGATGGTAATAATGATCGATGATTATTAAAGATGCAATCAAACGAAATCT
Organism: Macrotrachela quadricornifera; assembly: GCA_022393335.1. Lineage (NCBI taxonomy): Eukaryota > Metazoa > Rotifera > Eurotatoria > Philodinida > Philodinidae > Macrotrachela > Macrotrachela quadricornifera. The sequence continues at coordinate 126,721 of JAJEKB010021859.1, read as the reverse complement.
TTCAACATCATTAAATTTAATTATGTTGAACAACTTGGTCCCCGAGTTCTTGAATTCGAGCACGACCAAAAAAAAATCTTATTAAATTTTACCTTCTTTTTCATATTTGAGATATGATAGAAATTTTAAGTTGCATTTCGAAAAAGGTCAAAAAGTTGACGACTCATTTAGCACCTTTTCAGGAATATGAATATTATTTTTTTATAATTCGTCAAAAGTTGCATTTTTGTATTTATAATAGTTGTAATGCTTCAAAACAGCTTTTGTCTATGTTTCTCTTACGAACAGGGTTGCCAGATCGAAATCTTTGAAATCGGAATTTTTTTGCTGGAATTCGGAAAAATTCGGACAAAATATCTGGTTAATTCGGAAAAATTTCTGAAAGTCATTTTTAAGCTTTTTGATGCTTAAGCGAATTTTTTCTGATATAAAAGTCTTCTACATTTGGTTATTCTTTCTGTAGATATATTTCATCAATGTTAAAATCAATGTATTAATTATAACACAATTAGGAAACATCATTTTCAATAAGAGACTGTTAATAGAAGAAAAACAATTCAAAATACACTACCTATACATATGTATATATACAATTCAAAACGCTGATGCAAAAACACTAAAGTTCATTTATCAAAACGTTTCTTTCTGACAAATTTTTCATTTGAAGCTATTTTTGTCAATACTTCTCCCTGAGTTAAAATAAATTCATAAAAATTTGAACAATGAATATCCGAATTCATTCTGATTTGTAGTTCAGCTTCAACTAATTCTATATCCATTCGATTGCGATAATTAGACTATAGATGATTCATTTGACTAAAAATTGATTCAACATAGGAGTTGCTACATGGAATAGAAAATACATAAGCAACAACTAATTTCATATATGGTGCTGCATTTGGTTTAATATTTAATAAATAAGACCATAACTGATCAGATCGAATGCATTCATTTGCTTTTGTACTTGCACTATTACTTAATGTACCATTAGTATGATCATCATTAACATCACATGAAATTTCATCATTATTACTTGTTGATTTTGAATTATAAACATTTTTACTTGAAATGTATAATTTTATTTGTTCATTTAGTTTCACATTTTTATTTTTCATTTTATGATAGATAAATTTTATTTCACAATATTCATTATAGAGTTCGTCTCTATCTAAACCATCTATTTTTAATAAATTAATTACATCCATTAAATAATCCCATTCAAGAAAATCATTTGATTCACAATCAAAAACTGATAATCTTCTAAAAAATTCTCGATCATGATCAAAATAAGAATTAATATATTCAATAAATGATTCAATAAATGATTGAAATGATTCTTTCAATTGTTTTCCTTTTTCATCATCGAGCTGTATTAAATGATTTAATATTAAATGTGTTTTATTTCCAAAATATTTATCATTTAATCGTTGTTCTAGTTTTTTAATCAAATTTGTAATAATACCAAAAAGATCAACGACAGCAGTAGAAACACGTTGAAGTTTTAATTCAGCTCGTTGAACATCAACTAATACATTTTCTAAGAATAGAAAAACACACAAACCAATATCGTCTTCAAAAAAACTCTTCAAAAGTCGAAGATTTTCAACAGTTCTATTTGGTTTTGTTCTTGACGGTATTTCTTGATTTGAAAAATAATTTTTTATTGGATCATAATTTTCGATTAAACGTTGAATTGAAGGTAACAAACTTAACCATCTTACAGTAATATGTTCCAACAAAACCTGAAAGATAATAATGAAGAATGTATATAGATTTATTTACTATTCATTTTAATCTATATTTGAGAAATAACCTACACGATATTCCATTTGAACAAAATCATAATATGATTTTAATTCTTCAACACGTTTTGCTGAATTTGAAAAGAAAGAATATATTTTAGATAGAACCGATTCAACATCAATTAATAAATCATCATGTGCATGTTTTACTGCATTATGCAGAACATGCGCATAACAATTTTCTATAATACAAAAAAAAAATAATGATATAGATAAAATTTCAAAGAGATAAAAATATGCCAACAATAAACATATTAATATACCTTTTACTAAACATGGACAAAGATCTTTAAATAATTTATACACCGAATGATGTTCACCAAAATTTACATTAGCATAATCTGCACCAATACTTGTTAAATTTCGAATATCTAATTGATAATTTTCCATCACTTTTATAATATTATTAAAAACATCATTTGCTGATTCACGCGGATCATCAACAAATTGAAGAACACCCGTATGAAAAAAAATATTAACTTCGAATTATGAAATACTTCTTTACCTTTTTCAACTCCAATATCAGTAAAATACTGAACAGCAAATGGATATGTTTTTATATTGCCTTTATTGGAGGCATCGAATGATATTGAATAAAATCGAGATTGTAAAATTTCATCGACTAATTTGGATGTGAAATAAGGGGCAAGTACATTACAGGCAACAGCTCTGGATTTTGTTCTTGCACATGCTAAATTTTTAGCAGTGCTGGAACATGATGCAAATAAATCTTTTATTAAATTTATCGTACACTGTTGACAAATATAGCTATGTGCATGCTTTACTCCATGATAAACAAATGTACCCTCCATAGCTGAAATTTTTTGTGTTTCACCAAATGTAGTATGTGTTATTAATATATTATTTCCAAATTTCCTTCATGAATGCTAAAATTTCTTAAGCAAGCTTTACAATGAGCTTGTTTACAATTATTTTTTTCACTGCCTGTAACCAAGATGAATATTCTTTATCTAATATCCAATCCTTTTTGAAAACATCTTTCTGTTTTCTTTTTTTGGATTTTGAAATTGTTGTTGGTTGAATAGATGTTGCTGGGAAAATATATTTTTCGTCTTCTTCGCTCACAATCATACTAATAGACGAATCATCTGATTTTTCATCCATAATAACTTTCAGTTTATTCTGAAATATAGCTATTAAAATGTAAAACGACATATTTATTTACATTTAGATTAAGGTTTTTAGAGATATTATTTATTTATATCACTTCTTTGAAAACTAAACATTGATTGAAACTATTCTAATAAATCTTAGACGAGATGAGATTTCAAAAAAAAAAATTATATTAAATCTTCTCTTCTCTCCCTTCTCTTCTTATTTGTAAGAATACAATCGATTATTCAATGATTATAAGAAAATAAAGATGGCGCCCTATGAAATCTATCAAAATATATATGAAGAATTGTAATTGAAAGAAAATTTAAATGAAAATACTACGATTCGGAAAAAATCGGAAAAAATCCAAGGATTCGGATAAATTCGGACAGTCGGAAAGCAGTCTGAAAAACTTAGAAAAGTCTGAAAATTCAGACTAATTCGGACAATCTGGCAACCCTGCTTACGAATATGATCTATGAAGGTTTCTTTATCAGTAGCAAAAAAACTAGTCCATTTGGCCAAAATATCGCAGCGATATTCAAATCTTTCTTTACTACAGGAACATTTGAGTTACCCGTAGTGGAGTCCACTGATGGGTGTCATCGCTTCAAATGTGTTTAAAAAAATTTTCATAAATATGTTACACCAAGTAAGATTTAACTCTACACTAGACTGAGGAACTAAAGATATTCAAAATGAAATTAACGATCTTTAGAAAATACACAAATTCGAATTTGACCAAAGCTTAGGATACTTCCATAATCGATTATATCTCTCAATAAATGCTTGGAGAATCATTTATTTATTCGACATTATCGGATTTCATTAAATAATTCACGACTTCGAATCCGAAAATCGTTCATGTTTATTGCATGACTTTTCTTTATAAAGTATTTAAAAAATTGTGCAATTATGCAAACAAATGACAAATGAAAGATATATCAGACCTACATACCTTCGAAATTTATTTAGGTGATGACGTATTGATTTTTATCTTAATCTAAAGATAGTCATGATGCAGAAGAGTTTAGCTTTCAATCACATATTTGTCAGTATTTTTACACTTCTCATATATTCGAAAAATTATGCAACACCATTGATGACAATTTCTTTTTATTGTCAGCAAGTCTCATTCATAACCATCAATATTTTATCTTGCCTTAGAGTCAGAAAGAAGAAATACTCTTTAAGATTAAATTCCCTATTTTTTTCAGGTTTTGAATCATGTGCTCCGATTTATAAGATTACATCTTCATTCTAAGATGAATTTTCACCTTCTGAGTTTCAAACTAATTGATATCGATAAAAAAGTTATATTCCATTAGTTTCTTTCTGAAATATATTAATATATATAACTTTGGTTTCTCGTCAAGTAAATATATATATGACAACCATTGAACTGCTAAAAATCCTCCTAATGTTATCGATAATTTTAGAAATATTACATATCTCAATTTTGAAAGTGCAACTCCTCTATGTACTAGTTGAAATAAATATTACTTAAAAATTCAAAGTCCAACATTTAAGACCAGTTGGATAAGATGATCTATTCAAAAATTGAAAACTAGATAACTTATGTTGTAGGGGTTTTTAAGGTGCATCGAACGGCATATATTAGATCCTATTTCTATAAAACATTGGAAGAACTTGAATCAATTTCCTGGTAGATGGATACAGACAAACATGATAGGTTACTGAATATTTTTCTCACATACAACGTTGTACAGTTTTTGACAGACTACAACTACATATACAAAACATCTTCGGTCATCTTGTCTTTTATAAGAAGAAACTCAGTAGTTTTTACTCAATCATTTCTCAAATACAATCGCTTTGAGTACCTCTTAACTTCCCATAACTTCAAACATACTATGAATAATTCGGTTAAATATGGTGAAGCTCATATTACAAGTTATATTTAGCATAGATCAAATAATACAGTATTTTTCTGTATCATTTCAATAAATTTATATATGAGATATTAATTCTGATATTGAAAGATAAAACATGAAAATCTTATTTATTAAAATGAAAATTAAGTATAATTTTTATTTTATATAAAATCTTTAAAAAAAATTAATAAATTTCCAATTGCTTGTCTATAGTATAAAAGAAAATCAGTTCTATTTAATGAAACATATTATTTGCCTTGTTTAATTTCCATACATTCATCTGGACGAAAACTTTTCTTAATACAAATATTTGGTGCACAACATGGATTAATACCAAATTTGCATTTAACACAATTTTTGCCAATTTCACGTGTATCAAATGATGCTGAATCATCATCATCATCATTTGACATTGAACGAAGAAACATTCGAGCTTTTTTATCTGTTAATTCCATATCATTATCATTATCATAAAATAAACGTTTTGCATTTGATGATGATATAATGAAAAATAAAACAAAAATTGTAACAAGAATAATTGTCTTCATTTTTTTTTTGTTTCAAATAAATGTTAAACGATAAAATAAAATCACAATTTCAATAAATCTTACTGTGAATAACTGCAATTTAATAGAAATTGTTCGGCTTTTTATACTGTCGTTTTTTTCTCTCATAGTCGTTATCAAATATTTAACAAAAAGAAAAAAAAGAAATAATATGACACAACCTACTCATCAGATTAGAGAGCTTTTCTTCTTAGCACTGCCGTTATTCATTGATAAGTAAATATGCATTAGTAAGTAAGTAAGTGGAATACGAAAGAAAAAAGAAATGAATGTGGTAATAAATTAAGCTGATAAAAATAGTTATTAGTAAATGAGTATTATATCTTAAAAATAAAGACCAAATAAAAATATAAATCATTCTTATACATGAACAAATCGTTGATGATTTACGACGACTTATATTACATCAAATGCAAATATCTACATATCATTTTTCAAAGTAACTGGATTAGTTATTTGAAATCTTAGGGAAAAAAAAGATCTAAAATAATGTTTTATTTTTTTCGTTATTTGAAATTCGTCCATTAACAAGAGAAGTTAAGTGAATTGAAGATTCATGAATTATTAAAAAATGCATAATATACAGGAAAATGTTTGCTGTCAATATTAACAATATTTGTTCTATTGATACATCTCAAAATAACGGATGATGTATGATAGATAGTTCACTTTTGTATTTCATTTATCTTACTACATAATACATTGTATTTAAAAAAAAAACATGCTACTAAATGCGATGTAAAAAGCTCTACAATATTTGTGAGAATAAATACCTACTAACTTCTTTTAATGGTATATGGGATACTTAAAATGAACAACCCATATATAGTCCCATTTTACATCGTATTGAGCAAAGCAAAAACAATTGGAAAATTTTTTCAATGGTACAGATATCTCAACTTTCGAAAGTGACAATACCTTGGTCTTTTTTTTTTCAAAAGTTGCGCTGTCTAAAACTCTATGAAAGTTGTACGAATAAATGTCTATTACGAAACAAAATAGTCTTCTCAATATGTTTATCACGCTGAGTACAATGTGACATCTCGACTTCATTCCATTTGTTCAATTTGAGTATAGAATACACTATCAATAGAAATCAATAGAAATTTTTTTTATAGAGATTTCGTAGAGTTTTTCACGGCGCATCTTTTAAAAAAAGAATCAATATTACATAATTTATTTCTTCTAAGATATTTGTAAAATATCAAATGTTGGAATCATTTTGACTCGTTCGGTATTATCAAGAATATGATGATGTATCTTCTTCTGATGAAATTAATTATAATGTTGAAATTCATGCACCAAATGATAAATTGATATTAAATGATAATGATCTTTCTAATGAATCAAAACAAAATTCATTGACAGGAATTCATTCCATGGGTAAAATTTATAGAAAAAAACTGCATCTCTGAAACGCATTTTTGGAGAACTTTCAAAAAACAAAAAAAAATATAAAAATGATCACTCTCTTATCAGGAATCAACCTGATAATGAAAAGAGGATTCGAATACGAGAACAACTGATTCGTAATCAGGTAAATATCTACTGTATTAGAACTGTCTAATATTTGTACTATCAATTCCATTTTTATTCCTAACTTTAGGAATTGTTATATTGACTCACATCAAGCGTTTTTTGATATTGTATCGAGGTCAATGAAAATTCTTTATTGACTCGTCGTTTTTAACTTAACCCTTTACCCCCGAATGTCCACTGTGATGGACATTTATAAAATAATCTTTAAGAAAGATTGAAATGTTTGATTTAAAACCAACTTTATCCTGTGTATAGTACATTTCAAGAACTATCGATCGATTAAGAAGAATTCTGTTTTGTGAAGTCTTCAGTTAAGATATTTAAAAGACAGCATTGAGAACTTTTGTAAGCGTAAATGTAGTTTTCATATTCCGGCATTCTCTAATGCTTTAAATCATTTTTCTAATTCAAGAACTGATACATGTAGCATAAGTGCTCATCTGTGAGTTCAACTACTTTATGAGAACTATCCTCTAGTTATTAACTGACAGAAAACTATGATAATGTAACGTCCATCCCAGTGGACATTGGGAGGGGAGCCACATAAAAACATTTATGTCAACGTTGTCGGCACACTCAAGTGTCTTGGTCAAATATCAATCCAATGACTTATATTAAGAAGAGATATGATTATATCACATGTTACGCGATTATAATTGCTTAAACTCATACTGGAATGTTGTTCTTAACCTTCCTTCCACACCTTGACGAACATCTATCAGTCCAAAATTATTATATAACTGGTTGAAAGGTCTTCCAGAATACCATCTGACAAAGGTTTCTCTACCGTAGACACAATTACCGGATGAATATTAGGCAAGGCTTTTACTTTTTTGAGAAAATCTAATATGTGGAACGAGTAGTTACACCTTTCTTAGGTTCTATGTTGAATATAATGCCGTCGAAAAGTATGTAATCCACACCATATTCAATTCTCTATTTACAATGAACTTTATTTTTTTCAACAAAGATCATTGGGCGAATATATCGTTAAAATACTTGAATATGGTGCTATATGAACTTGAGTCAAATTCATGTCATCCCCCCCCCCCCCCCACAATGTCCATCCCGGTGGACATCGTAAAACACCTAGAAAAAGACAACTTCAAGTTTTTCCTTTCGTAGCAAAAGTATACTGATGAATAGCTGTTTACATATTAGAGGTTAGCTTTTCTGTAGTTCTTCAGCGTCCCTTGTGGGAGGTAAAGAATTAAGATAAAGTATTTTTAATTTCAAAGAAATGGATATGAAGAGGAAAAGTCATTTTAGAACTGTTCCATTAAACGAAAACTACACAGAGGGGATTTTCTATTGTAAAAATTGAATTTTTCGAAAAGGCTTAAAATGACAGAAAAAGTCCTTGTTTTGGAAATACGGGTAATAATGCGTTTTAGAATGTAAATGGATAGTGATGTATTAGAAATACTGTCGTAAGCCTTTTGTGAAACACGATCTGAAAGAGATTGTTGAAGTGTTTAAGGGTAGAAATTTGCACCCACCCCTCCGCCCATAGACCGTAACCGACAGCTAAAAGTAGTATCACAGACTGTAGCCGACAGCGAAAACAGTTATATCATGTTTCACATTTAAATCCCGTAGGGATTGCGCTAACAGCTTTTATGGATAAAGGGCGACTCTGTCTAATTAATTTTGGGCACGGTTGAAAAAGAGGATATACGCGCGTAAACAGGGCCGTATACTGCACTTTTGTGTGAAAATAGGGTCGGAATACGGCACGTGCTTTAATGTGTATGGTGTCGATATTGTACCGTGTACTTTAGTCAAAAATATGACCGTAGTACTGGGCATATAAAACGAGTCATTTACAACGAGTTTATGGCCGTATTGTTTAATTTACGAACGTTTACAGTCGTCCTAATCATGGACCTAGGTTCGATTAGTCTCATATAGTGTTGGAAAGCTATGATGAAAATGTGAAGAAAAAGAAAATTATGCTGAGCTAATTGATTTTATTCCTTCTCATTAAATGCACAGCATATATTAATATAAGTAGATGAAGAGTTGTTTAGATGAACATAATCACTTTATCAAATCTCTCTTATGATATGCTAAACAAGTATCAGGATATTTAGATAGAGAACAGGAAATAATAGAAAACTAAATTGTTCTATTTTATTTCTTTCATTTGATGATGGACAATCGTTACCGAATGAATCAATATGTGTGGAATACTAAATCATTGTGATGATAATGTAGAATAATAAACCTTTCTCTATAACCGTAGCATAATCTACTCTTTAAGCGTAGATCAATAAATCTTATTGATGATAAGGTAAAATAATATACGCTTATACGTAGAATAATAAATCCTTTATCTATAATCGCAGCACAATCTACCTTTAAACATTGAATAATAAACCCTTTCTCTGAAATCGTAGAGTGATATACCCTTTTGCTGAATCCGCCGAATAATCTACCTTTATGTACAAAATAATAAACCCTTTTGCTGATAGCGTAGAATAATAAACGCTTCTTACGAAAACGCTGCATAATAAATCCTTAAATCTGTGCCATACATCCTTTCCATTTTGATATACCCTCACTCTCATAAACTCTTGGGTTCTTTAACCCTTGAAGGATTTATGATATTAGCGTAAACTCCTCAAGGGTTTATGGAACATATTTTTCGTGCAAGGGTTGGTTATTCTACGCATCTTTTTCTACAGTGTTGGCCCCACCCCAGTCAACCCATGAACTATTCATTTAATTAATAATTTTCCTCAAAGATAGTTTTTCTTGGTGCTCAAATTTTAAGCAAAGTTATATTTTCATCGTTAAATATTCTAATATTTCATATAGTCAATGACATTTAACAACTTCTTTGCAATCTAGATTCGGACCATGGGTACCCACTACAAAACTGATCTATTCAGCCCAGCCCATTCGGAGCTCTGATATATGCAAGGTGGCAAAAAAATCAAGATATTAGAAATCGAACTGAATATTTTCCTATTAGCTTGAGCAAAGGAGGTGATACTTTTTGTCAATAATAAAAATATGTTCAAGCGTAATATCTAAAAAGACATGCCTAGAAAGATCCTTTGTTAAATACATTCCTTTTTTTTCCGATGTGTGAAAATATAAATTGTTTTTGTTAAAATCAATAGTAATACTTTAACAATGCGTCATCTTGTATATAGTAATGCTTAAAGGAAATGATTGTGGTTTTATTCTTTCAAAAACCTTTTTTCACGACGTGTTAAAATCGCAACACCAGAACTAAAACTAGATGAAAACCAATATCTCCAAACCAATAGTTTTCACTTTGGTGCATACCTTGGTCATCTCATTTCTTTACATTTATAGTTTTATGTTAATGAATATTAAGACAGATAAATATATTACGAATGATATTCCTCTGCTAAGTAAAAATATATAAATGTTAAGTTGATTTTTGCTCAGTAAAATATTGGATTTATAATTAAGAAAACCAATCATATAAGTGAAAAAAATGCATGAGAAGTAAATATGACTAATACAAGATAAGAAAACGAAATTTATTTGAAGTTTTGATAGTGTGATCCACTTATACTGAATTTTTCTCTTCTTTTCTTGTACCCTATTAGCATATTGATGATGGATGCGATATATATCCTTTATTTTATTCTTTTCTTTATCAAGATATTTTTCAAATGTTCTCTTCTTGTGATAGTATTCAGGTATCGTTCCTCTGTCATCATGTTTCTTTCCAAGTATCATTCGCGTTTCTCCTAACTTGTTCACATTTATATATAAAAGGAGCTAATGTTTGAAAAGTAAAGATAGAGCTTTGTGTTAAGTTGATAGATCAATCACCCATTAACAGAAACCTACAGCACTGGCAAACTTTGTAGAGACATAGCAATATGAAACCTCATCAGAATATGACGACGATTTGATGCTTCATATTAGTTTCTAAGAAAGAAATCTGCAGGTATGAAAAAAATTTCCAAGTTGGAAAAACAATTTCTTACCAAAAAAACCACATTCATAATATCAGAAAAACTTTCCTGACCCATAGTTCGGCTTTGGTATACTCTTTCTTATCAGATTCCAAGAAACTAAATTTGCTTTCAATAGGTTACGAAGAATATTAAGAGCGAACATCAGACCAATCTCAATTTTCTCATTTGCCTTATTTCCTTCTTCTGCTTTCACGGATTTATATACATTATGACTCATTCTTTTCTAGACAACGACCCAATTTACACGTTCCTTCTTTTACTTACCTTTCAGACATACCACAATAGAATCAATTTCCTTACCTAAATATCCCATAATACTATGTACCTATACATGTAGCCTAATCGCAGTTATACCTCTTTTGATGTTTCTGCCACCATTGTTCCCAACAAATACGACTTATATCAATGCTTTCATGCGTGTTTATGTTTCCCCGTCACTCTCATCGAGAGAGATGTCCTGTATCTGTGTTTTCGCATGTGTTCGTATTTCCACCCTCATCTTTGTTGAGAAAGATACTCATATGTCTGTTTCTGTCTACAGCTTTACCCTCCACACCAATGTGTATCCAGAATTGTGTTTAGTGTTTGGGAAATGATTCTGGTATCGCGAAATTTTTTTCTTCTTTTCGAAAAAAGAACTTTCCTGGAAATTAATAAAAGGCATCTTATACTGACGATGATATGGAAATAAATTTTGTAGTTATTCCAATTGTTTTAAGAAATCTATGTGCAACCACGTAATTGATATGGCAATTAGATTGAAATTTTGCAAACCACTTGAGCTGCAAAGGATATATCTCTAGGTGCAAAACGAAAAAGAGGACGACTACTTTATAAGAACGTCTTTGGCAAAAAATCATTATCCATTACTTAATACTTCACTTCGTTGCTGTAGTTTCTTCTAAGAATTCTAATACGTTCGTATCATGAAAGATCTCATGCACAATTTGAAAAGATATGTCTGAGTATGTATTACAAAGTATGATAGCATAAAAAGAAATAGGGAGGAAAGACGTTTCTTCAAGAATACATCTAACTTCACGATGTTGCACATTATGGAATAGGATAATTGCTCGTTTCTCCGGAGATATTGTTATATGGAACATAAATGTCTCTAGTGGTAAATTGTATAGTTTCAAAAAAATAGTGCTGTTATAAGTCATACCAAATTGTTAAGGTATGTGGTCTATATTGATTCAAGAGCGCCCTTCTAATTGACGTTACGTATTTGTAGAAATTATAATTATGATATGAATCCTAAATATGAAAATCATTTTCTCATCTAACTATCTTTAGACAAGTTCGAAAAGTTCACTAAAACAAAACTTACTAAATGATAAATCTGAGCTGTGATCACGTGTATAGCTAGAATCTTAATAATATTCGTAATGGCAGATCCTATTTAAACTAAAAAGAAATATTAAAGATATGAACAAATACTTTTTCTTTCATTCACTTCAGTTTCTTCATAAGAAAGAATACTATTGATATTCATCCCTTCTAAAAATGACAATCTATAAGTGTTTTATTCAGATTCGACGAACAATGAACTCTATCCGACATACTCGACATTATTCTTTGTCAGCAGATGATCTTCACTTGAGGGCTAAGCAAAATGGAAATGAAGAACTCGTTGGAGTCAATCTGCGACGGTTAATTGAAGGAATGCTTGCTCGTTATTCATCTGATTTTTTTGTCTTTCGGGAACTCATTCAAAATGCTGATGATGCTAAAGCTTCAACATTTTCTTTGGAAATCAAATGTGATGCACCATCAACATCACAAGAGATCGACTTTCATAATCGTATAATCACCGAAATTTGTATGACAAATGATGGTCTCGTTTTTTCTGAGACTGATTGGAAACGTGTTGCTACTATTGCTGATGGAAATACAGATGCTACATCAGTTGGTCGATTTGGTGTAGGATTTTTCTCTGTATATTCATACACTGATGAGCCAATTATTGTATCCGGAAAGGAGTATATGACATTTTTTTGGCGAACTGATAATTCATTGGCTACATTACGTCAAAATTTACCAATTGAACAACAACAAAAGACAACTTCGATTATTCTTAAAATGCAAGAAGAACATATTTTACAGATCAAAACAATTTTAAATGATAGTAAAACAATGAATAAAGATGTGCCAATAATTGATTTGACCCATCTCAAAGCGTATTTTGCTAAAGGTAAATGATTTTTAATCAACAAATATTTTAGTTGTACTTTCTTTATTATTTATAGTACTCTCATTTACAAGACATATTACGAATCTAGTAATTAAAATTAATCATTTAACTGTATTTCAAGTAAATAAAAGAAAAATGGCAATGCCATCCGATCAAAATGCATGGGTCTTTCAACCACAACCTTCAATTCGAAACATACTGTTGTTAAATTCCTTCTCCATTACTAAACAAATACTGACCATTGCTAATGGTCCATCGATTACACTGAGTCATGTGAATGTCGAAGCGCGTTTAAATATTGACCAGCAATTTCATGATCATATTCGACGTATTCTAAATAAAAATTTACCATCTATCGTTCAGATACAACTATTGTTTATGCCAACTGAAGTGAATATCAAGTTCATTTTTTCATTTTCATTATTTTTTTGTTTTAGACTATCATTCAACAACAACACTTGCAATTATCAGCAGCCAACAATGATCTTAATATTCAAATTTTCAATTCGATTTTACCACTTAAATTTGTCGATAAAGAAATTGTTCCAGCGGGACTCATATTTATTGGACTAGGAACACATCAATCCACTGGTATTGGAATGCATGTATGTAGTCATTTAATTCCAACAGTCGAACGTGAAAATATCGATCTACAAGATGCATACATTGCGAAATGGAATAAAGAGCTTCTTTCATCTATTGGACAAATTATTCGATGCATTTATGATCAAATAATAATCCATAGTTCGCGTAGTATTAAAGAAGAACATTATGATGCTGTTATGGCACCATATTCATTTCAAAACTCAACACCTGAGAAAGAAATTGGTATGCTAATATAAGATTAGATTTGCTTGAGATAACTCATTATTTTTTTCGTAGGCACTATCATTCTCAATGGTTTCTTTGCTTCAAAAAATCAAATTCTTGTGCCCGTAAAACGACTTTCAACCGATCCTTATTTATCACTCATATCATCCACGGAAGCGTTTCTTGCCGATTCGAAATATATTCAGTCATTTCTTTCATTTCCATTTGTTCCATTTGAACTTAGTAAAAATCGTTTCTTTATCGTTCTAAAAGAACGTCGATTAATCAATCATGTAGATAAATCTATCATTAAAAATGAACTTGCTTCATCTATTCTTTCATCCGTTGAATTAATTGAATTACTCAATTGGTTCGTTAGCACTGATATCGACGATCGTCAGTACATAAAACATGTACTTTCAAATCTTCGCTTTCGAGATACTACCGATTCATCTATTATTTCTTTTGGAGAACTAGACTCTTATGATGCTTCACAAATTCCATCCGTTCTTCCTCTACCAGTCAATGTATTACCAGCAAAGATAACTCGCCATTTTTCTCAAGATCAATTACAGAACAAATTATTTCTCTCACCATGTACTTTTAAAGATCTTATTGATTCTTATTTGCACAAAAGTCAATATTATTTACTTCAAAAACCTAAAACTGCTGCATGTCTTCTCAGTCAATTCTCCAAATATTGGAATCAATTTTCCGAATCCAAACAGACACAGATAAAAAATCTTCTTTCTACTAATCAATGTATACCAACAACGCAATGTATGAAATTACCAAAGGACTCATACATACCATCACGAATGTTAAAGACTGATCTACCAACTGTTACACTCAATTTATTACAAAACGAGTTAATAAAGCGTCAAATAAATAATACTTATTTAGAGGAAGACTTTGTTTCGATCGAGTTTCTCAAACATATCGGTTGTCGAATGTTACATATTCCATCTCTTATTGATGGTATTTCTAGCTCTTCTGGTAGCATACAAGCTTATCAAAGTATGGAAGCATTAATTGAAAATTTGATTCAAGAACGAAAAAATATGAGTGATGCCGATTTTAATGCATTGAAAACAAGCAAATTTTTGAGAGGTCAGTAGGAAAGAAATGAAACTAGATCATTTTATTTTTTGAATATTTTATGCACGAAATCCAATAAACACTTGAAGATGTTTTGTCTACATAGGAACAACACTAGAATCGACGGAAAGAACAATGCAAACGTACACTCCACAAGATCTTCATTTCTCATTTGTTGCTGAAAAACTCAACTGGTCTAACTTACTGATTATTGATTGGAAAAATATTGGTCCACATTCATCAGCATATAATTTTTTAAAAGAACTCGGAGTACGTGAAGTACCCGATTTACATAATTTGATCAATCGAATTATTCATGAACATAGTAATGTACAGGTGCGAGTGAAAGGAAGAGAACATTATAAACTACCAATTTCACTTCGATTTTTTGCGGAAAATTTTCAAAAACATTATTCTACATTGTGGGAGACAAGCAATATTCAACAACCATTTCTACCATCATATTTATCGTCGAAGAATATAAATAGTGATGTGATCTTATCAACACCAAATCGAGTGTTTACACATCCAAATCCATTATGTGCCACTCTTTTACCACAACTGGTTAAACTGTTCAAAAATCATTTTAATATTTTACTGTTGGGTATTAAAGCACAACCAACTCTAACGCAAGCATTTGATATTCTTATGGAACAAAAGGATAAATTATTGATATATGAATGGGCTTGTAAAATTTTTGCTTATTTAAATGAACTCGAGGGACCAAATCGGCAGTTTAAAGAATATTTATCCAAAATTGCTTTCATTCTTGTACCAGGTTTGTCATTATTAGAACTAGTAGAAACATATATTTTAGCTGACTTTAGGAACAGATACACTCATGAAACCATCAGAAGTCTTTATCCGTCCTCATCAGAAAACTATCACTTTAACTTTTGAAGATATCGATACGAATGGTTTGATTGATTATGTTGATTTTGGAGCAACAGCTAATTCTTTTCTTATGAGCATTGGTGTTCGTCATCATCCATCACCTTCGATACTTGCCGAATTACTTATTGATCGTCAAGAGAAATACTTTGCAGATTTTACAGATGACAGTAAGGATTTCAAAATCAAGTTACAAGTTTATACAAAATGTCTTACACAACTCGCAACTGATGCTACTAAAACATCAGATCTTCAAAATGAGCCAATTCAATCACGATTAAAAAATGAACCCTGGTGCTTAGCTATTCGTCAATTGATCGATCATAAAGATAATCAATTAAAGGAGGAGTGCAGAATTATGAGACCAGCTGAAATTTACCTCAATGACGATGAAGAGTGTGTACAAAGTCATAATCCATGGCGTCCTCCAAATGAACCATTACTAAATAAACTATACGAACAATTTGGAGCCAAGTGGCTATCGGATTGCGTCTCTCGACAATTGGTACAAAAAGGTAAGTCGAACTAGCACATGATATAATAATATTAACTGTTAGTCATACAGTCCTGTCATGATTCCCAATAAGAAACAGATGAAAGTTTTCTAACTCTAAAACAAAAATTTCTCGACACAATTATATGAAGTTTAAATTCTAAATCAATACTTGATATTAGAAATCTAGATGAATATCTATACAGTAGAGATTACAGGAAAGTCTTTATAAATTCGGCTGAGATGATTAATATTCTTTGACTTATTTTTACTTTACTAGGCAAAGCAAAGAGTACAGATCGTAGCAAAGACCTACACAATTTAATTCAAACTCGTTTTAATATGCTGTTTGTGAACAGACGAGTAAGCATTTTCGTTGTAAAACAGAAACATGATTTTAATGTCATATTTCTAGGGCGAAAAATTACCTAATTTAATTGAAAAACATGTTGAACTACTTCGTTCAGATTTATCAGTTTATGAAGCTGATAACATTCAATGCCAATTAACATTTCAAAACAAAACTATCATTCTTAATGTGAGAAAATGTTGCATACTCTTTTAAGTTTCGTTCGAATGTGTTTGAATTTTAGCCTGATAGTGGTAGCTCATGCGCGCTTATCCAGAAAAAAAATCAAGTAATGCTCTACTTTCGAAAGGACCTAGAACTTAATTTTCTCCACATTGCCGGTGAACTCGCTCGATTTGTTTTCAAAAAACCATCAGACGATGAGATTTATATGATAAGCACTAAACTTTCCTCATCCCTCGATATTCTCAAGAGTATTGGTATTCCTGTTGATCAATTGATGCTAAACACACAGTCAAGCAAGGGGTTTGGTACAGATTTAGAACCACATATGCGGCCGCCATCACCACTGCGAAAATCAACGTCACAAAAGCACAAGATATTGTCAGGATTACTAGGGTGAGAAAATTTAATATACAATGAGTATCAGTATTTAGGAATAAATATATTTATATGTATATTCTTGTGAAGAGACACTTTCCAGAGTGAAAATGTATTAACATCGAGTCAAGAATAACCACATAATTAATCATTCAGAGAAGATAAATTCGATTTCTTATCTTCAATCGAAATTTTAAGGACATTTTTGTTTTTTTTCAGAGTTGTTGCCTTCCCATTTGTAAAACTGGTTCATTTTGGTTCTTCAAAAAACCCGAAAACTAAATCCAATTCTGCGCTCAACATTCCGGATGATGAACCGCGAAATGAAACGTTGCACATTAACAAATCTAGTTCTATGGGAAACATACATGAACCATTTCATCATGACAAGATTCGAGAAGAACCATACTCTACAGTAGTAAACAAGAATCATACAGTAGAAATTGGTTCGATTGATGATTTCAAACAATATGAGACGGAATTTGACAAAGAAATTCATTGTATTCTCAATGGTCAACCCTATCGCAATTCTAAATTGACCGAACAGGAAAATATCAGACAGGAAATCTCTATTTCATGTATACAAAATCCTACTGTTAACATGACACGTATTGATGATCATCGTCTTCCAATACCACTTTATGTCGAGCAAAATGTAAATGTAACAGATAAAATGATCTATCATGCCCAACAGCTTGCATTGCTACTCACTACACTTGCTACTGGTGTCTTCAAAATTCCCAGTAACTCAATACATCTATTTCGGGATATCAATGGAAGTAAGTGTGCATATCAACAGATCGTAACTATATTATTCTGTGTTCTATAGATCGTATAGCATTCAACTATGGAGGAGCACTTTTCTTCAATCTTCGTTATTTCGAACAAGTCTTTGCCGATGATCTCGGTGCTTACCTTAAAAAATCCAAATCTTCGCGAAAGATTGTATCCACAATTGTCAATTTCTATTTTATAACTGCATGCCATGAACTAACGCATAATATTCATTCAGGACACGATTTAAACTTTCTTGGTACTCTAGAAAAGATTATTGTCAAATTTATGGTGCAAAAGGAATCATTTTTGGCACAATTCTCATTTGATAACGATATGTCACATACTAATGTAGTGAGATTTTGAGTGAAACTCGTTTTATTTAAAGCAATCATTTTGAAAAAACTTCATTTAATGCTACTATATCTTTAAAAAATAAATACTTTTTCTAGAAATGATCGTCAGAGCTTCTTGAAGTACCTATGTACTAGTCTATAATTCTCTTCGTTATTCTTTTTTTCTTTAGGAAAATTTTCAAGTTTTGCTCATTTCTGAATTTTTTTTATGATTATAATGGTTTGTTCTTCATCTACTTAGTCATTTTTCATATAATCTGCTTCTTCTGATGACATGATATCTCCAATTCAAAATTTCATTCTAACTCGAAATGTGCAGTAACATTACTGCTGACGTGAACAAATATTAAAACTATATTAAATGTCAGAACGATTGCTATATACATAGAAATTATATTTAACTTTCGAGTGGTACAAGATCCACATACATAAACTAGAGCTCCATAAGTAGTACTATTTGATACAGAGCTAACAGATTTTCTACTCAAAAAAGTATTCGAACATTGATTTATTTGATTTTATATAACCATTTTAGGCGATATTCATCGATTTTTTGAATTCAAATGAGACGTTTTGTCAAAAAAAAATATACAGGATGTCCTAAAGGTCATGATCACTTAAGTTTTTCGTTTATCTTTACTATTTAATTTAATTTCATTACCTTAATTTTTTTGAATGAAAGGCGAATGCATCAAAATCTTTTTCCTACGAATATATTTCATAAGTATTGTTCTAAAATATTGTCTTTTAGCGAAATACAAAAAAATCTAGACTTCTATTTCTAGAAAAATAACGGATGCAGCATATTGTATTAAAAAAACAAAATATACTAGAAGATAGAGAGTGAGAAGCTCTACAATTTACAAGGTATAGCTTATTTTATATGTAAAATAAAAAAAAGGGACTTGGTTATTGTAGAAAAATAATGACATTTTCGTAACGGTGAACATCGATCGCGCGGTATTTTAAAAAACAAAAAGTGTATATATAAAAATAAATTGTTCTTTGTAAATTGTACAGATTTTCACGCTGCATCTTGTAGTATATTTTGTTCTTTTTTCTTAAATAAAACATATAGGTTGATGAAAAGACGAAATAACAAAAATCGAATTCAACTTGTACCAAAACAAAAAAATCTTTTTCACACCGTCCAAATTTGATTGCTCAAAATTCTGTCCATTTTAGAAACGAAAAGTGCAAGTGTGAAATAAACAGTCATACGCAAATTATATAGCTTTACACTCTCTGTTTTCTGGTATATATTGGTTTTTTAGTACAATGCATTAAGTAAATGAAAATTAAAATACAATGTGCTGCATCCGTTATTTTCTAAAAATAGAAGTCTAGATTTTTGTATTTCGCTAAAAGACAATATCTTAGAACAATAATTGTGAAATTAGTTTGTATGAAAAAAAATTAAAGTAATGAAATTAATTTAAATAGTAAAGATAAATGAAAAACTTAAGTGATCATGACTTTCGGGATATCCTGTAATTATTACTTTTCAATTAACATAAAAACCAAACAAGTTATGTATGAATGTTTATCTGACTTAATTTTTTCATAAAAAGAAATTAAGTAACGCGACGCAATTGCCGCTGATCCTCTGCTGAAAGGATGTGATCAGATCGCTCATGTCTCTTGAAATAAGGAAAAAAATTGTTTTAATTCGTAAGTCCAATCACTTGATCATTTGTCCAACAGTCTTTTACTCATACTCATTTTGCTTACTATAATCCACTCAAACTAAAGTCTAGTCGTTCGTCGGCCTTCCTCCAATCGACTACTCACGGTTAGCCGTTGATATATATATAATAAATTTCCCCATTTTCACACCAAAAATCTAATTCGTTTATAACAGATCGATTTCTAATCGAAGGTATTGAAAATTTTCGCAACAGCGTGTTCTGCAGTACAAATTTTATTCTTCCCTTCATTTTTAGGAACTGATAATCGGCCGGACTCATTCTTAAAGAGGCATTAATTAAGATCCTTCGAAAGATCATTCAAGCTACCGGAGACTCTTTCGAATCTCATCTTTTCATTTTTTATTTCCTTTCGAAGCCAACAAATGAGTTGACTTTCATTCTATGTGCAAAACCAATGACATTCTGTTGTATGTAATACGATGTACACTTGATTATCCTTGATGATTCTTCGAAAAAAATATACGAAAACGTTTCTTTTCAGCATTAAAGAGTAAAAGATTTACGCACAATCATCAGATTCGAGTTCTTCGAACTCTATTACCTTTGGTCAAACTTTATACGAAACTAGAATAAATACACAGTCTAAGAAAGAAAGAACGAATGCACTTAGCTCACTCTATGTATACCCTCTTCCAGTAGATGGAATATTTGGCAGACCCTTTCTTCAATAACATCTGTTCTATAATATCCTTGTTATATTACTTAATGTGATCATTATTCTTTTAGGTATTAACCCTTTTATAAATATTAATATTATTCAAAAATGAAAACATGATGTTTGACAACAAATTCAAGGACTGAACTTAAACAGTAATATTACCTTTTTTTTTAACTAACATCTTTATTAATGACATTTGCCTATTAGTTTTTCACTGTCTTCAAAGCCGTTCATTTGATTTTTCTCTTAATAAATTTGTGATAGATTTAAGCCAAAAAAAGAACATGTGAGTTACGTTCGCATAGCTGCTGGTGAAAGATGAAAAATCAACATACAAGCAACGCATTACTATGTATGAAATATAAAAAGAACGCAATGTGTAATTGCTTCTATATGGCCTTCATATTTCACTATTTGCCTAACATATTTGCATTTCTGCATATGGAGAAAAAATTGTACCATCAAAAAATAAACTTTATAACATACGGTATATAAACGCACATCTAAAAAGAAACAGATTATTTTAGATAGCACACATACAATTCGAAGAAAGCAGCATCAATGTCGAACAAAATGATTTTATCATTTCATACACCACCGGTCGAGCTGATTTATAGAATTCTTGACCATCTCAATGAAGTAACAGTTCTACTGTCGCGTCGTAATGTCTGCACAAGATTAAATGCCATAACAGACACATACGATCGATACCAGGTAATCATTATTTCTATGATAAGATCATATTTTTATCATCTTTCAAAACATTTGTAGAAAATTTCGTGAGCTTATAAAACTCTACAATATCTTAGGAAATACAAAGCAAAATCAAGACATTTCTTGAAAGTATTAAAGATACTCTTTTTAATGATGAAAAAAGCGAAAGTATCATGCATGAAATTATTTATAATAACTTGAATGTGTTCTTTTTTTGTTGACACTAGTTTGTAGAAATGACTCATCGTACTATTCATGTTCTACTACGTAAGCAACTATTATAAGGTGAAGTAAACATTAAACGTTATAAAATTAGGTATTTTGATAGTTCGTAACAGGCAACAGGTTTCTGGCTTAATCTTTTTGCTTGACTATATTAATCCAACGTAGTTTGATATATATCCAAAATAATTTTTTCTTCTTAAGAACTTTTCCTGTAAAATGGAGCTGAAATATCTCTATGATAATGCACTATATTATGATGAATATGACGATTTTGACTATTTTCAGTAACAATAGACACTAAAATCAGATTGAAGTGGAAGAGGTTGCTAAACTAAACACACAGTATATTCTTTCAAATATTTCAATTAATGTTGATTTTCATTAATTAATCAAAAATCTAGGTAGCGTTCAATTTTCTATCGATCAATTCTACAGGCTTAAATAGATTCGTATTTCTAATCGAGAATGTTAATCATTACATGTTTTGGGTACCGTGTATTTCCCGCATACTCTCATCTGATATTGTTTCAGGTAGTTGTCGTACTTTAAAATACTGACCGAAAGTAATCAGAATAATGAGACTAAAAAGATCGTTTATTTTATTATATTATGTAAGTTACCGTTTCAAATATCCTGATTTCTAAACTTGTTTAACTATTATCATCTACAAAGTCCTCATAAAAGATAAAATGAGAGACTTGCGAACCACGCGATCTAGCTCATCAAAGTTTCATAATAATCCCGCCTAATTCTTGAAAAAGTCTTCTTTTGCTGATAGTATTGTACCGAGCTCCCTTCTAAGAACAAATGTTCTACTTTGCGAATATTTAATTTCTAAAAATATTAACAACTAAACTTCTTTCGAACATTTTCATTCTGTCAAAACCGATCCAAAATATTCTGCGATAAAAAACCACACTGTATACCCACGCAATTTCTATTATCTCTATGTAACTCATTTCAATAATAGTCTAGATCAGATACTTCAATTATACTAATACCGATAAGCAAGTGCGACTCTGTATTGTTATAGATAAGTTTCCTTTTGCTAACACTACATTGACAAATATACCTTTACAATATCTCCTTAATTTCCTGGCACTTTCTGTCCAACTGAAATCTTATTCATAAAATATTTTAATAATATATCCTTGAATACTACTTTTCACAGAAATTCAGCACATTGGATCTCATGGGTAATCAACTTGGTGACGAAGGAGCACAACATTTAGCCAATGCTTTGCAACAAAACAAAGTAATACGAATCATATCAATCTTCTTCTTATTCATCTATGGACTCAATGTTTTACGCAGACACTCACCAAATTGGACCTCGATTGCAATCAAATTGGTGATGAAGGAGCACAGCATTTAGTCAATGCTTTAAAACAAAACAAAGTAATGAATCGTATCAATCTTCTTCTTAATCATGTATATACTCACTTTTCAATACAGACAGTCACCGCATTAGAGCTTTCGTGGAATGAAATCAATTTTAGTCTAGAACAACGTATTGAAGAAATGCTCAATAACAACGCGTCATTGAAGGAACGAATATGATTGTTCGTAAGAACGTGGCCATGCCAGCAATGTATTTTTATAAGAGGATTAAGTAGTCTTCTAGTTTTATACATGGATATTTTTTGATGAATCACATTAATTTTTTTGTGGGATTCGTTTATTAAATGCTATTGAGAGGGATATTGCGTTCTACAAGATTAAGTAGAGAATTACTATTTTTTATCGTGGATGTTTCTTTTTAATAACCCTTCTTGCGCTTATCAAACTGAAAAGAATTTTATAATAATTTGTACAAGTCTTAAGTGTACAGGACGTCCTGGATGTGATTTAGCAAAAATTTTTTCCTATATGTTTGCAATTTCATTAGTTTTAGATACAATTCTTTTTTTAAAGAAAAAATTTAAAAATTTTTTAATATACATATTCTTCTAGAACTCTAGAAGCTCTATTTAACCGTATGAAAATAAGAATTAAAATATCTTGCCTAATTTTTCAATAAATTGCATCTGAGAGAAAGATAACAAATGTTTTGTATTTCGATGCAAGGAGATGATTTTGCATAATAGTATCGAAGATCATTAGAATAAAGGAGAACTCATTATATTTACCTGCAACTTAAAAAAAAATTCGATGAAGTTAAATGAAATAGCAAAGATATACGAAAAAAGTTTTGTTGAATGATTTTTCAGGCATCCTGTATATAGTCTGAAAACTGTCTATACTTTGTTTGAAAGCAGTTATGGTAGAATATTAACATTATTTAACTCTTTGGGAGCGAACTTTTTTTCATAAAAAAAAGTAAAATTGTATTGTAAAACCTAATTATATTTTATAAGTTACTAATGATCATAATTATCGGCTATAGAGTTTATTTCAAAGATGCAGCTGGTTTATTTTGAAATGAAAGGAAATACACGAGAAGATACAAAAAACTACTGTAGAAATTTGTCAATGTATGAAATTCGTCGAAACAGCCAACTATACAAAGACCCCACATCACAATCCTTATACATATAACGTGAATCCGCGTTCTTTTTAGGTCATCTACAGCTATGTGCACATACAAAACATTGTCTTTGGGGTTTTCTTCTCACTGTTGTTTGAGGCACAAGAGAAGGAAAATGTCTATGAGTGAGTCGAGTTGGTTTGTAGTCGTTCAAAAGGTGTCCAATTGTGAAATGTGGAGTATGATAGCTTTATAAAATTTCACGTATAAGTTGCAAACGATGGTCTGCTAATTTAGGCCTCTTTCCAGTGTTTATTTTATAAAGTAAATAGGAATTGAATACTACTAAATCATGCAAATGAAAAAATAGTTTTCGATACCATTTCACAGATTTTCTTATACATTGAGAAAAATTGATTTACATGTAAACCTTGTCAATTACTCCTCTCTTAGAATTGTAACCTATTACTGAAACTAGTTTTTGAATTCTCTTTTATCACACCATTTCAGTACTAGCACGGTATTTGGACTTTTATAAACTGGTCGTTCCTTCTGAATTTTATCTTGAAATCTAAGTAAACCAGCCCTATTTACTCTTACAGAACCACATGCACTGGTTGACCTTGCATGTAACGTTTCAAAAATTGCAGAACTTGTAAAGCAATTATCTAGGAACTAGTTATGACCTTTATCTAACTAAGGTTGGATCAAAGTTATAAAAAATGAATCAGAAATTCCAACATCCGGAAATCTTATTATGTCAGTACTCGCTCCCGTGTATATAATTAAGTCTAAAATTATTCCAGTGTAAACGTCACATATAGTGTACGTTTTTATTCTAAATCTACTCCTTTTCGATGGAATATATTGCTTGAAACTAAGCCAACCTTTGTACAACATTAAGCCTTCATCAATGCATAAATCTTGATAAGGAACGAGAATTTCTCTGAATGTTTCACGTAAATAAGTAATTATTGGCTTGATCTTGTATAGTTTATCCTCAGATGATTGGTATTCGTTGTCATTGAAGTGCAGAAATCAAAGGGTTAGTAGACCAGTGATCTTTCATTCCACTTTTTTTATATGAGCCATTAGCATATAAATTGCAAAAAATATATATATTTCAGAAAAATTTTCGTGTTTCAGTGTATCGAAATGATACTTGGTTGTCTCTTCGACAATTTTTCGCACCAGATTGTGATCAAATATCGTATGGAAATAATCTAGTGGTGACTTGATACCGAATTTACTTGAGTCAAATGTAAATGTTTTTGATTCGAACCATTCCACTCTCCATATTCGTTCTCTGAAAGATCTTTCTGTATCCTGTTCTTTATCTTCGTTGTTTGATTCAGAGTTCGAAAAAATCTCAGTAACATCTGAATCAGTTGAATTACTAGTTGCCATTATAATCCAGAAAAGTTTCAAAATGTAAAAAAAAGAGTGATAATAACGTATAAAGTTGATCAGTAAGAACAATTGTTACTATCATGTCTCCTTTAGTATGACCTTATTGAACTGTTGCGTATTATTTAAAGACAAAGGTACCTCCTATTTATACTACTCTAACAGAACATTTGCAAATGCCAAATAAAATGATTGGTTTCATATGAATCATTGATAGTGTCATACGAAAGATATTACCCTAATGCTTACAAGATGCCATTAGTGAGCTTCATCAAATCATTGCTATGCACTATAGATGAAACTAGTGAATAATTCCTTTATTAACCTAATCAAATTTTGAGCCCGTATATGTATAGGTATCGCCCTCAAAGGGTTAATAAGCCCTATCATCAGAGAACTTGCTCGGAAAAACGCGACCTACACAAGGTTTCATATTTCAAAACTTGGTTTTCTAGCAAAAACATCACGCAATACCAACTTCTACAGAAAATGATGCTTTTCATGGAAACATTTTAGTATATCACATATACTACAAAGTCATTTTAACACTTTGCGACGTAACATTTTCATTCGGCGTACTTATATACACTAGGAAGGAATCTATCCCCAGAATATCTTTTTAACCTGAAAAATTACCTGGAAAACATTAAAACCCAATAATAAATCTAAATTTCCCGACCCCAAAGCCTTTGGTCAACCTTAGCTTCGATGCACGGGGCAATATATGGAAAGAATCACGAATGTGCGAATGAACATACATATGAACGAAGTTTACTCGCTCAGCATAATATCCTCCTTTCAACAGAGAGAATAAACTATTTTTTATTATAGCCTAAAAAAGATTTTTAACAGTATTTGTTTCACTAAAAATAAAGACAACTGTTATTATCAATAATATTAGTTGGTACAATACTAAATTTAAGTACTCAAGAGAAATACGTATAATCAATCATCGATATTTTCTTTTACTATTAATTTTCGCAAGTTACTAAAGTTAGATTATGAAATCTTAAATATTTTATAATATGATTTTCTATTAAAAACAACAATCGATTGTGATTGTATGATGAAATCTAATGTAGTAAATTGATATGTCGAACATTTTTATTTTCCAATAGGAATTACATATTAAATATTGGTATACATATAAAATAATATCATGTTTGCGCAAATATGTTTTATTATTTCAGTGTATTAGAAAAAATTGAAGAATTTCTTCGTTGACAGCTTATCAGTATGTTTATATCTGATATGGAAACAATTCTTATGTAAATTCAAAGAGAATTTTAAATTTTTATTAAATTGAAATTGAGCGAAAATTAGGCAATATAATAAAAAATTATTTTTTATTTTAGTTCAAAATGAATGATAGATAATCCATTTAATTCAGCAAATTCAACATATGAATTTATAAATATGTGATATAAAAAAAAATAAAATTTCTATTTATTGTCAAGTACTATCATTAGTCAAAGGTGAGAGTAGTATCAAATTACTTATTGAAAATAAAACTATTGATTTAGGTTTAACTATTTGTAAAGTTTAGAAAAGATTTTGGTTATCATCTGAAAATTTTTATAATCAAATAGTGGCATATAATTAGTTCTTAATCTTTCACAAAATGAACTATAACATATGTATATTCTGTATCATATACGTGATTTATTAAATGATATAATTGAATATTAGTGAATACAGTCAAAATAATTTAAAAGATATTTATTGTATAGTAAATATTTCTGTATTGATTGAATATTCTATTAAATTGAGAATTGCGTTTAATATCATTGAAACTGCAAATTATCACAAGATAATGTGCGGCTTGTTTTTTGATAGTATATGAAGGTTAGTCATTATCTATTTAAAAAAAGATCTAATCATGTTTTCAGATGTGATAATGGAATTGAAATTATTCGTATTCGATGAGTAATGATGGAAAGAGAATAAATTTATTTTACATTGATTGTCTAATCTTTACAGATCGAATTATAGATAATTTAACTTGACTTTTATCCTATTAACATCGAACCATTTGAGAAGTTTGATAATCCATTTTTGTGATGAAATTTTTCTTTTTATAGATAGATACTATTGTAAGTAGGAATTCATTAAACTAAAAATTCTCTTTGGGATTCTATTTTGACAGAAGAACATGTTTATGATAAACTTATATTACAATGAGAATACGTTTGTCTTACATCAAACCTTGAAGAATTTCTATCTTTTAGATAATATATTGAACAGTTACGCTTGTTACTTAGACATTCATCTATTATCAAATTTCTCATTTTGAAATAATGAAAAAATACAACTATTATTTATTTATTTTAAATTTTATTTAGAATTCGATCTTGAATAAACATGGTATTTAGATTATTTCTATAATATCTCGAAATATATTAGATAAAACAAAATAAGTTTATGATAAAAAATTTTTTTTTAGTAAATCATATCATACTAAATGAAGCGAGCGTGACCTATGTATTTCATACGGATATGTATATATTCAAATGGAAATTAGATAAAACTTTATTCGATTTTTATATAAAACTGAATAGTTAAAAATAACTGATAAAATTAATAATTTTTTTTTTATCTGAAAATCTTCTATATTCATTGACAAAAAAAATGTATTAATAGCAAAGAAATATCAAAACATATGTCGAACATACAACATTTTTTACAATAAACATGTAATAGAAAAATGTCTCAATTAAATTAAACGGTATAAAGCGAAAACACAAAAAACAGATCAGATTATGCATCTTTAAACGAAAATTGACGCATACGTTTGCTAATGATTATTCGATAATTACTTAGGGCATACCAAAAGTAGTGAGAGAAGTACTTTTTTCCTTAGGCAGAGGTCTAAAAAAATTTCTTTTTTTACCAATCGATAGAGCGTGTTTCGCTCTATCTTTCTATACTATTTGATCGCTATTCAGTTGATCTTATAATAATAAAATTTCGATAAGAACTATTTTCATTGAAAATTAGCTGGTAGCATTTAGATCATAACGGACATGGCATTATAAAAATGGGACACTTTTGTATTTCATTTTATCATCACTTAACGCGTTGTATTAGAAAAACAGAATATATCAGAAGATGCAGCGTGAAAAGCTCTACAATTTATAAAGGATCGCTTATTCTATAGTTGCACTTTATGTTTGCAGAATAGACAAAATTCTGAGCGATCAATTTTGACGTTGCAAAACAAGATTGACTTTTTTAGTAAATGACGAATTCGGTTTTTTTTTATCTTATCTTTTTATAATTGTTCTCTCTAAATTGTAGAGCTTTTCACGCTGTATCTTGCAGTATATTTTGTTTCTTTAAATAAAACATCTTAGGTAATAAAAAAGATGAGATAGGGGAAACCGAATGCATTTTTTACTAAAAAACAATCTCGTTTCCGCAATATCGAAATTTGGTCGTTCAGAGTTTTGTTCGTTTTGAAAATAAAAAGTACAACTATAGAATAAGCGATCCTTTATAAATTGTAGAGCTTTTCACGCTGCATCTTCTGATATATTCCGTTTTTCTAATACAACGTATTAAGTAATAATAAAGTAGAATGCGAAAGTGCCACACTCATTATGATCTAATGC